>OU896723.1:436532-974830 GCA_918026855.4 Phaedon cochleariae | reverse complement strand
ACATGGAGCATAAGGAGTGACATATAACATGGAGCATGGAACACAAAAAGTGACAGGTGACACGTGACAGAGATGACATGGATCATGGAACACAAGGAATGACAGATGCCGCGTGACAGCTGACATATGACAACTGGCAGAAGACACGTGACAGATGACAGATAGCATGGAACACAAGAAGTGACAGATGGCATGGAACACAAGAACTGACAGGGGACATATAACAGAGATGACAGTCGACTTGGGGGAGACTCTGGACTCTGGATTTTGAATAGAATCGGATCATAAAAATGTTGTTTCTTGTTCCGTGCGAAAATATACTTCACACCATAACAGCTCCTCATGATCTACAAAGCACAGATCCGACCAGTTTCAGAGTACTTTTCTCATGTATGGGGTTCAGCACCCAAACATACGCTGATGCTCTCAGAATCCATTGAAACATAAAGCAAATGAAAATAAAAACAAAAAAAAAAACAAACCCTTTTGTGAATATCCAAACATGCTACGATTCAAACTGATCATAGTTAGTGGCAGAGCGTCAATATTTCGGTAAATATTTCGCCATAGTCGAAAGATGATATATCCTATGGACCAGTCTGGATGTGGTGCTCACACTACAAGTATTCTGGAGGAGGGCGAAATATTCTAGGAGGTATATTGATGCTCTGCCGTCAACTCAGAACAGTTTGAATCGAGGCACGATTGAATATTTGTAGATGCTACATCATCCCCTTTCATTTGCTTCTTGTTTTTACTTGTTATCACATGACGGAGGTATGTCCGGAATAATGGCAGCAAATGGATTGATGTGCCGTGGATTTGACACAGACTGAGGGGTGGAAAAGGTAGGTTTCTGAGTCTACTATTCAATTGGTATCGGATGGCATAATTCTTATCTCGTTATGAAATCGCGAAATCGAGCGCCAATTTCTGCGCAGGAAAGAGCAATTTTTCAATCATTTCACTCAGGATAGTGATTGGCACAGGTGCCGTTCGATAAATTGCAATGGTTTCACATGCCTTTGGGATATACAGGGTGTCGGTAAATGGTTGGGACATAGCTCGGCTGTGGACTCCTGGGATGAAAACAACCTAAGGCAGTCAATCTACTGTGCTGCCGAGTTGAACATATAATTTTTTCTCCGATTGTTCATAATGATATGGGAGAATATTGTATTTGCGAATTAATACAATTCCCACAATATCTTTATTCTTCCTGTATAGTGTTCAATTAAAATAAAATTTGATCGAAATCGCAGTTGTTGGTTTGACAATTCATGAAATTTCTGAAAAATATCGGTATATTTAAATTATTATATAATGGACAGTGATAGCGACCTGGAAGTATACTTATACACCTCCATTAATAAGGCAGATGGCAAAAAATATAGAGTTGAATTTGATGCCGGAGAAGGCTTGGATGGAATATGAAAGAAATTATAAACGATTTATGGATTTTCAATTTTGCTGAAACATATCAATCAGCAAAGTAACCACTTTGCTGCCTAGGCAGGAAAAGTAATACTTTGCTGATCGATATGTGTCATCAAAATTAATATTTGCTGCCAATCGGAGGAAAAAAAATAATTTGCTCATAAAAAGAGTATATAGGCGAGATCGATTTTCATAATTTTTGGCATGGCATGTTCTGTGACTGTGAGTCACGTTTTGAGATATTTTTTATCATCATCAGTGACCTGCAAGTGTTTCAAACAACCATGTTGCCGTACAAATTTGGTGATAACTTTTCAGAGGTCAGACTGAAAACTTCCGGTTTTTCAGAAGGATATTTCCTTCAGAAATATTTATTGTATCGTGTTGATTTTTGATAAGTCTCGGGGTTTATTTGCAAATAAATAGTTTCTGATATGATGCATCATGCGCATTTTTGAAAATTATTATTGTAAACAACCTGATATGATATGTTGCTGGTCCTTGCGGGCTTTACAAGAACTCTCGCGTTACAAATTCAGCGATAACTATTCAGGACCTAAGGTGAGCACTTTAACGCCTTGTACCAACTCAACGAAACGATTATGGATATAGGTAAGTTGGCTAAAATCTACTTATTTTTATCCCAGGAGTCTACAGTCAAGCCATGTCCCAACCAGATAATTTTTCTAAAAAATGCATAAGGCGCCTCAGATCAAAAATTATTTATTTGCGAATGAACCTCGAGACTTATCAAAAATTAACACGATACAAAAAATATTTCTGAAGAGATTATTTTTCTGAAAAAAAAGGAAGTTTTCAGTCCAACTTCTGAAAGTTATCACCAAATTTGTACGGCGACATGATTGTTTGAAACGCAAGTGTTCCAAACAGGTTACTGATGATGATCATAAACATCTCAAAACGTGACTTACAGTCACAGAAAATGCCATGCTAAAAATTATGGAAATCAATCTCAGCCTACTCTTTTTATGAGCAAAATATTTTTTTCCAAAAAAACTTCAACGCCTTGTACCAACTCAACGAGATGATTCTGGATATAAGTAAGTTGGCCTAAATCAACTCGTTTTCATCCCAGTGAATGATATGTGTTCGAGGAAAGAAAATTGGATCCATTCCAAGTAGCAAAACTTGCTACAAATATTAAAGGCATCTACCAATACCTGTAAGAACGTTGGCATTGAAAGAAATCGATAGTCTCCAAATTTTTTATTCTTCATTGGGACATCCTAGATCCACTTAATTCATCAATCAGTCATTAAAACTCGATATATTTCATTATTGCATGTACACATTTTTTGGTGGCAATAATAAGCGCATTCACCAGAATTTGAATAAATTTCGACATCAAAAGCCAACAAAAGGTGGTTCTTCAATTTCTGCTGTGACATCATTCTTGAATGGAAGTACTTTCAACGTAGCGAGTATACTTCTATTGAGAAAGATGAAAATCTGTTTTCAGGAAACATGCGCTTTCACCAAAATGTGAAAAGATGAAATACGAAACAGTCAAATTTTCAATATTATGGATTATTCAAATGTACCTGAGAAATCCATCAAAGTTATCTGTATATCATCAGTTATGAACAAAAGCTTCAGAACATAATTTGTGAAATCATTTGTGATAGAGATATTTATCGTATTCGGTGTTATCCAACCAACAACCCCGTTAAAAAATAGCAATTCTTCATATTTGGTGAATGCGCTGATTTGGTGAAACGATAATTCGCATTCACCAAATAATTCAAAATCTCGCAAATAAGAATCATTTTTCAGTTTTGGGATGTATGACAAATTGACGACGTAGCAAATTGCCAGGAAAGTAGTTGTTTTCTATTGAATATTCAGAATGATGATAATGTGCATATACAAGGTGTCCTGAAATTATGCGCAAAAAATCAAGGAGGTGATTCTGCATGAGAAAACTTGAAATTAATTTCATATATACATGGGTCCGGCAAAGCATAGTTTGCAAGATACAGTGTGTTAAACTTTTTAGAAGAAATCTGTTTTTTATGAATATCTCAAATATCCTTCCACCGATTTTATTGAAATTTGGCAATGGTATTCGTTATCATAGGAGGCTTATTTAGCCTTAATCAAATTGGAATTATGAAATCCAGTGGCGTCCCGGGGGCACCCTACCGGATATTATTGTCAATAAAATGTGCGCTACTGACTTCTTCAAATTCTATATCTTTATATCCAAATGATTAACTGAAAATACAACATTTTGTATCTTATATTGTTTTGCTATTTTGCTGCGTTTCCGTGGAAAAAAAAAACAATTCATTGTATAAGTTTGTGCAAAACATTGCTTCAAGAACAGGGGTGAAATTAAATGTGTCCTCCATGTCCATAGACGTAGCATAATGTAATGAAGATTCATGTTCTTCAAATATTTTGGAATACACGTTTGACACTTTGTATTATCGAAAACTACGCCTTCCTGGACCGAGAATATATGGATTTCAACATACAGAGTGTAGAGTGTGTTGAACATGTACCAAGAAATATTAGGAGAAAATGAATCTTCATACTTATTTAATGTCTATTTTAACCCCATTTTTTAAGGAATTTTTTGGTACAAATTTATGCAATAAATTGGTATTCATTTTTTTCCATTGAAATGAAGCAAACCATCGAAACAATTCAAGAGACCAAAATCTTTTAGTTTTAGATGGTCAATAGGTTATGAAGATACAGAATTCAAAAAAATCAGTGGCGCATAATTTCTTGACAATAATATTCGGTAGATTGCCCTCCGGGACGCCACTGGATCCCATAATTCCAATCGGATTATGGCTATATCAGCCCCTCATGACAAAAAATAACATTGCCAAATTTCAAGAAAATCGGTCGAAGGACATTTGAGATGTTCATGTAAAACCGATCTTTTTTAAAAGTTTCAACTCACTGCATGTATATTTTCATCTGAAGGAGAATGCAAATTGTCAACTTCAGCAGATTTTATTTACGAATTCTCATCGTGTGTGTTCAATAGTTATAATTCAATGTTCGTCGTGGCATATAGCAAGGAAAGTGGTTGTTTTCTAATGAATATACCGAAAAAGAATTGATATTCTTTCACCATCGAGTTGGGCCAATGGAGTCTTTCACTCAGTATGACTTCAGCTACAACATATCAAAAATCCAGCCATTTTCACTGAAATACATTTTCCCCTACCTTCCGAAAATTGTTTTTTTCAGGTTGACTTCTTTCTGGGTACCTATTGAGATACAAACGGTCCGCTTCATCAATTTCGTTGGCACAGAATGTAGCATGTCAGCATATCGTATTTTTCCTCATTTGAGAAGTTTTTCATCATCATACATCTAAATAGAATATATGTAGTAACTCGGCTAATTATGACAGATTCCGAAAACTCAAGACAATTCTCAACGCCTACTTTACTGAGTACATAGCATAATATCGTCGTTTTCTTCATTGATCGATTTGATGAGACGAATTATTTCATGATTGCAATTGGAAAAACTGTTGAAACAACGAAAATTCAATTTTTGCTGAATAGTGAGTGATGAAGAAATATTATACTCCAGTGAAAAACATGAAGAAACAATTATTGTATTCATGAAGAAATTATACTCCAGTAAAACACATGGGGAAAAATTGTATTCGTATTTTTCCAAAGGAGCTTGTCATAATTGAATTTTTCGAACTAATTATCTCTTTAAGCCTATCAATTCGAACCAGTTGATGAAGTATTAGTGTGTTGACTAATTTTCCTTCAGAATAAGTGGTAATGAGGGCATTTTGCCTCTGGAATCTCGAAAAAACATTGATAATGGCTGGAAATAGGTCGAAACAGATTCAAACTACCCTGTATATACATGGTTGATTTCAAAATAAAAAGCTTTCATAATCTGTGGAAAAATAATAATCAATTCCGTATTCAAAAAAACAAGAGTTGATGATGGTTCTATGAATTCGAAACGACGTTGAACGTCATCAGAAGTTGCTATGACAAAGTATTTTCGATTAGTGGTTCCCGCGAGAGTCTCGTTTTCGAGAGTCTCGCATGGTCTCGTCTCGTTTTCGAGACAAGACTCGAGACGAGACTCGGACAAGACGAGACGAGACTTTCGTTGGTCTCGTCTCGAGTCTCGTGCAAGACTTCTCGTGTCTCGTGCGAGAGTCTCGCAGGTAAATATTTCTGCGTGCCGACTGCAGACTTGAGAATTTCATTCATAAAACAACATATTGAGAAAGAGTTCAGACTATTTAGCACAGACAAAAAAAACATTTCATTCATAAATACTTTAAAAACACATTCCATGATTGTTGTAAAATGACGTAATGCGTGAAACGAAAACGGACTATTCTCTCTCTTACGGCGGCGGAATATAAAGGCAATTCTGCAATAACGACAGATCGCAAATTGAATGACTACCTGGTAATCTATAAATAAGGCATTCTGTGCTAAATAGTCTAAGAAAAAGAATAACTTTATGTCTTAACGACTGGGTGAAAAATAAAAACATTTGCGATCGTGAAGGCTGCTCTGACTGATAAAGGTTTTTTTCTCCAAGCAGCAGGGATAGTAGCTTCTTACTGCGGCTCAACAGGCAGAAAAGGTGTACTTTTACTGCCTAGACAAAAAAAGTTTGTGGCTATGCAACGTTCCAAGGAAGTCTAATGAAATTATAGTAATCAAAATTAACACTGATATTGAATGAACACAAAATGATGGAGTTTTCAATAAAATATTACACAAAATTCGTTTCATATCATTTGGAGAAAAAATTCATTGTTTCACATGGCAGCAAATGTAAATTGACTGCCTTGGCTGAATTCCTAGCCTCGCTACGCTCGGCTATGAACTTTCAGCCGCGGCAGTCAATCTACTACTTTTCTGCCCAGTAAAACAAATATCTATTTTCTTGGATACCTATTTCTCAAATGAGTAAAATAATGTTGGATTGAAGTTTTTGTTTTGTTTATTTGTTTAGACTATATGTGTTACTTTTTATTCCATTTTTATATCTTCCGAATATAGATAATGCAATGTTTTTTTCTTGTTTAGATGTATGATGTAAGTATGAACCTATTAGGTACTTACTTTTCAATAAATAATGTTATTTTTGTTGTAATTTTCTCTTCCTACTACTACATTATACCTAAAAAGTAGATAAAGGTAAATATCCCGTACTAGACTGGAACAAGATCATGCATGACGATATTGCGATACTTTTGCGAGACTCTCGTACGAGACGCGAGACAAGACGAGACTCGAAGCTGCGAGACGAGACTCGAGACAAGACTTTATATTCCATCGGCGAGACGAGACGAGACTTTCATAAAGTCTCGTCTCGTTGGTCTCGTGTGAATCACTATTTTCGATATAACTGAAAAACTGAAAACAATTTTGAAACTTTCTTGAGGCTGTTGATATAAGCCTCTGAATGCGCAACATTTTCCTCATTAGACCGACTTCGAATCTCCAACCGTCTTCGAGGTCCCCTTGCTGTGCAACCTTATCTTGGACAAAAAAGGGCAATTCGTCTCGTGATGCCTCGCTCACAAACTCACTCACTTCTTTGGAACACCGTAGAAAAGTTGGCGATCTGGCTCAATTCCATAGATATCTCCATGAACGATGCTCTTCTGAAATATCAACAATTGTTCCTCCCTTGGCAGACCCCGCGAGATTAACCCGTCGAGTTGAGGCTTCGCACCCGTTCGTGGTCACTTTGGAGACCTGCAGAACATCTCTTTCCAAAGACACGTTCATCCAACGAACAGCGAGGCTCTGGAACACATTGCTAAGGGAGGTATTCCCCGAGGCATATACCCTCCAGAAATTCAAGAAGAACACCACTTCCTACCTTATTTCCCATGGTGAGAAAAAAAAAGAGACGGTATTGGTGTTAGATTTTTATACGTCCAAACAATCTGCATAAAATGAAAATTGGAGTGTATTGTGCAAATATTCTGAGAGCATTTGAATGTACCATCATGTGCTTCTAAGAATATTTTATGATTGTACTTGCAACAGCATGAAAAATTGATGAGATATTGAAGAAAGAAACGTCACTCATACCATACCTAAACCTACTCTGATCGTGACGATCTCTACAAAGCCTACTTCTTCATTTCATTGCGTGCAGGCCGATTAAATGAAAATGAAAGAAATATGAAAGCTCTCATTCGAGCTTCTCATTTCTCTATTTCCTTTCCTCCCGTGCATCAATCTTTTTTCAATAAACATTTATTGACAGGTAAGGGTTTATAGTGGCAATAATAATCCTTTCCGGACGAGCGATATCTGCGGATCGTTCGATATATACGCTCGTAGATTGTAGATTTATTGGTATATCTCGATGGGAATAAGTATCAATATATCTGTGAATCAGTTCACCGTTATGCTTTACAGGATGCTAAGTCATTTACACTGAGGAAAATCGTGCTATTAGAGTTTTGATGAGATATTTCTTGATATCATACTACCGTTATACATTTTCGAATAGAAGCAGTACCTTGAAATCCTATGATATAAGCAATTACGACTTTGCTGAAAGTGAACTCCCTGCCATAGGAAGGTATACTGCTGTCGCTATCAGGCAGCCACTCTCTGGGACATCATAATTTTTTATATAATTGTCGAGCTGAACTACTAGTATGCTTGTGGCTACGAGTTTCATTGCATAGAACTGCACTCACTACCAATTATACAACTGTCAGTCTGCCACGAAAATAATATTTGACGAACCTACTTGGGGTTATTTAGCGCCTACTTATCGTTATGTGACAGAAACCAAAATGAGACACTCATACACATGCTCCTCGATTGCCGAATATATACTATGCCTTCAGAATGTTGATTCATTAATTGTTGCACTTTAAAATATCACTTTGACTGAAGCTAGAACTATTGCTACTTATATTTGGAATATTCTTAAGCTCCGTTCATTCATCCTAACCGAATAACATATATAACTTGTTATGTTTAATCATTTTGCAAATTATTATCATTATATTATTTGTATCTTTCTGTGATTCAATATGTTTTCTATACGCAATTGAACATTATTATCATTATCATTATTATTATATTCGATATTTTGCTATTCATACCAAACATCAGGATGGAAATCATGGGAAGTGAAATTGGATTTCAGTCAAAATTCCACCTTTTTTGATGAAAACAATCCTGGAAAATGACTGAATAACTACAACAAGACGGTCATACAACTATCTATATGATCACCCATCAAGAGTAGCAAAGTTCCCTACCTACGATTATAACATTGCCCTACTCCTATTATTAGATGCACTCACTAGCGGTAGCAAAGTCAGATACCTACTACAGAAACATCGTCTAATAGCATCATACAGATGCACTCGCTAGTGACAGCAAGGTTCTAAATCTAATAATCGCAGGTGGGTTATTATCAGCAAAGTCGACTTTATGATCACAGGTGAAAACTCGCTTGTCCCCTATGCTATTAGAGTTTCTTGCTGGGGTAATTCGATTTCTCACTATGGTTAATAAGAATTTTACTCAGTGTGAGTACGTCTATGTGGTTCTCACGATGTTCTCTGAACATTACAGGATATTCCTTTTCGTGGAAACCAGAACATACAAAGAAATGTGATCTTATTCGAGTCAATATTTCAACGCCAACCCCAAAGTATTTTTATTTCATCCACAGAACATTTTATATGACGTACTTTTATCATTTTTCGTGGGACTATTATCAGGAAGTTAATTCAAATCATACACGTTATTTATTCTCACTTTGTGCTATTTTGCTAATATTCGCCATTTTGAGTGATTTGTTCGACGGGATTGATGATGCTGTCGTGGTTGACGTAGTTCGTGTTGTCTTTGTGTCTCACAAAGTGTGAATTTCGAGGTGGAGTAGGTAATAAGTCAAGACAAGTCATTTCTGGATTTGCAGGGAACTATATCTGGTATATTTTTCAGCCAGAAAATATATACTGGGTGTTTCAAAATATATGGGACGCATATCAAGATGATGTGATAGGGCAGCTCAAAACTATGATGGTCCTATAAGCAGTTGCCCAGAAATCTTTTGTTTCCAAGTTGTTAAAAATATATATTTTTTTATTTCTCTCGATTCCTTTGGATGAACCAAATTTTCTTCATTATACCTATTCATTGTTTTCTGTAGTGGGAGAAATGAAAAGACGCATCCCAAATAATATGAAGAACCCAGTGTGATGAAATCTAGCTATGAAATTATACTAGTATTAGTTTTAAGAAGCCACAAATGTTGGTCTAGAAGTAACCAAGTTACAAGGGTTAACATTTTTGCAGCATCACCCTGTATATTCCGATGGATCCTAGAAATGTAACAGAAAAGTCAACAATAATGAAATAGTTGAAAAGGAATATTCTCAGATAAATTATGAACATACAAAAATGGATATATATATTTATATAAAGCAATACATTGAGAATTCGCATTCTCTATGTGATGAGAATATTTACTCTTTCTCAGTTGATTCAATAGAAAACAACTACTTTCCTGGCTATATGCCACGACGAACATTGAATTATATCTGATGAACATTCAAAAGGAGAACATGAAAAATAAAGAATAAAATCCTCCGAAATTGAGAATTGACATTCTTCTTCAAATCGGATGAATAATATGATGTATTATGATATAGAAATATAACTTACCAATATATTCAGCATTGAAATGAAAATTGGAATGTATAGGAGAAGTATACTGGCATAAACTCTGATCTTGATGAGCTTGAAAACTTCCAAAAATAATCATTCATATCAGTGATATGGGAAATATTATCTCTCACACACAGGATATATGACTTTATTGCAATGAAACCATTTCGGATTTCTGAATCCTCATCAGTAACCATGATGTCCACTTATTCTTACAGCCATTCTTCATGATATACACAATTTCCATCTCTCTATAATACAACTAAAACCGAGTAAAACTATAACGAAATGACATCTGAGAAATTTGTTGACATTCTATTCCTGTCATTTGGACGTTTTTGCTTTTGGGTGTATGATAAATTGACATTCATCATACTGAGAAAGAGCAAATATTCTCATCACATAGAGAATGCGAATTCTCAATGTATTGCATTATATAAATATATATCCATTTTTGTATGTTCATAATTTATCTGAGAATATTCCTTTTCAACACTTTCATACCCAATCAGGGGGTTCAAACTTGAACGATGGAAACTTGTGATATTTATAGACCTCTAATCGCAGATTCGTGATAGAGTCTCAATTCAGAATTTCTTTCCACGCCCTGTATGATGAATGTCAATTTATCATGTACTTTTCACATTCCGAAATGAAGACTTGTTACGTCGAAGCGTTATCGCAAATACTGTTTGAGAATGTATGTACTTTCACTGTAACATAGCTGTTTTATGAGACTCAACGTACTTGCGACGTCCTGCGATTTTGTACTGTTGGTGGACATATATATGTATAACGACTCTGAGATATACTCTTTGGGAAGTTAATAGCACCAAATTCACAACGTAACAACGTATCTTGGTTACAATGAAATAACGTTAATAATACGAGTTTTTGCTCCATCCCTAGGGAATTGATAATAGATGAGATAATTTCATGACAATCAAAAACTCGTTGCTTGCCAACAGCTCGAAGCCGAAGACAAATACGTAGATATGATAGGTTCAAATTATACATACAAAAAAATTTCTGTAGAAGTTCACCAAACGTTCATGGCTTGAACAATATGTTTCCAAATGAAATAATGCTAATCGATCTGAAAGAGATTGTTGGCAAACTATGTACAAAACTCATAACTTTCTTTCTAATGTTGAATCACCGCCTGTTTCGTAACGAAACTTTTATAATGGAATGATACAAACTCCGGGATCGACCGCAATCAATCTGCTTTTTTGTTCGGCGTTTTCCTATCAATATCGTTACTGGATTTTCCTCTTTTTCTCTCTCTTTTTCTATTAGATGTCGAACCTGGAGATTGATTTCCACTAAATACGAAACGCTATTATTTGTCGAAACGCCGAACGCTTATTACTTTTGTCATCTGGCATTCAATCTTCTATGTCCAATAGTGGTTTTCGTATGAAAAACATTTTCTGTTTCAATACTGGAATTACAATGAGTGTCATTGTAGTACGCAGGGTTATGACTCTCAAAAATTAAATTCCCCAAATAACTTCGGTGTGTTGAGAAGGAACATACTCAGATATATTTATGAACAAAAAAAAAATACACAGGGTGTTTCACAGGTAAAGTGAAATATTTCAGTGGTACATAGGAGTCACCAGGGTGGTTCTGAAAATTCAGGGTGATTTATCAATTTCGAATAATTATTCATTCGTCTATAAGTATTGAACTACCCGGTATATTTTTCTCGATTTTGGTATGGATCTTTAACGTGGGACGTTGAAATTATTCACCTATCGGGCGGAGAGAAAATCCAGGTTCGGCTTAATTCAGGAAAAATTTACATTTATTCGAAATATTAAAATAACACACTGTATGTAATAACTAACAGAGTTCATCGAAGGAATCGTGAAGAGGAGGAAAAACTGAATTGGATTTGATGCTTTCTCAACTAGGGAAAAAAGCCAAATACTCAAAGTGGAATGCAATGGTCACAAAGAGAGAAACTCAAAGTCATTACCGCAACTAGTTCATTGATGCTTTTTGTTTTTCCGCCACCAATTCGCATCGTAACAATCTCAAACAGAAAGTTAAAAGTAGGTATGTCAATTTGAAGAGTATCCAAATTATAAATCCAGTTTAAATTATGATTATTTGATATATTTTAGTTTAATGATCGTTCGAAAGAACTTACTAAGTCTCACTGTCTTTATATCAGAGATACAGGGTGAATTATCGGTTTCGAATAATCATTTACTCGTCCATAAGTATCAAACTAGGCAGTAATATTTCCTCAAATTTGGTACGGAGCTTACTTGGGACGTTGGATTCATTGACCTATCGGGCGGAATGGAAATACAGGCTAGGCTTCAAGATAAATTTACATTCATTCGAAATATAAAAAAAACACACTGTATTCAATAATTGACAGAGTTCATCAAAAAAACAATGGTGAACGGAAGAAAAAATTGAATCGGATTTGATACTTCTAGCGATTATTCAACTAGAAGATATCAAATAATTATAATTCGATAATTCACCCTGTACCTCCGTTATAAATACTGTGAGACTTTTCCTGAAGCTGAACGTGTATTTCCATTCCGCCTGATAGGCCAATGAATCCAACTTCCCAAATGTAAGGTCCATACCAAATTTTGAGAAAATATTACTGGGTAGTTCAATACCTATGGACGTGTGAATAATTATTCGAAACTGATAAATCACCCTGTATCTCCGTGATACTTAGTAGTAAGTTATTTAGAGCTATCATTTTACTAAAATATATCAAATAATCATAATTAGAACTGGTTTCATAATTTTAATATTCTTCAAATTGACATACTTTCAACTTTAATTTAATTTTAAATTTAATATTTCGAATAAATGTAAATTTTTCCTGAAGCCGAACCTGGACTTCCACTTCGCCCGATAGGTGAATAAATTCAACGTCCCAAGTATAAGCTCCATACCAAATTGGAGGAAAATATACTGGGTAATTCGACACTTATAAACGAATGAATAATCATTCGAATTCTATAAATCGCCCTGTATCTCCGTTATGAGGATTCTAAGACCTATCAAATATCGTATTTTCAGAACCACCTTGATGACCCCTATGTACCATTGAGATGTTTCCCTTCACCTGTGTTTTCGAGAATTTTTCTGTTTCTCTCCAAAAGGTAGACTTCAAGAGTTCAAAAGTTAGTTTTCCGAAAATCTGCTGTACACTTTTTCAATCTCTCAACTAGGATACATAATCAACACTATCATCTTATGTTTAGAATGAAATAATTCCAGAAATAATTCAGATTATAGATAAATTGTAATCACAAAGTCGTATTCTTGTTTGTGAATTGTGAATTTAAACACTTTCTAGTGGGTTATTTTAGTAAAATCTCTGAGCCACATTTGTCAAAAATTTTATTAAACTGCCTTAGGGCAATGGGCTTATATCACAAAAAAATTTTATTTCATAATTCGATAGAACTCACCCAAACTAGCTCACCACCGCAAACCGTTTCTTGCTGTGTGCCCCCTACGTTTTATAAAAAATTATTGAAATCCCTGATTTTTCGGACCTCTGAAAACGAGGCGATGATGTGACGTCAAAACCCCAATACTGAAACAAGACTATTCCAGACAGAAATGAATGATACATGATTTCTGACAGAGTGAATTAGCGCGAGATCACAGTTGAAAGAATTAATATACCAGTTGCCTCAGTCTCCGTCGGGCGTTTGGTATTTTCTTTCAACTATGGCGAGATGAGGTTTCTACGTCTTGAGAGGGTCCGTTTTCAGAAGGTACTATTATTTTTGTTCAAAAATAAAATATTCCAGTTAATTCTTCGATCGAATTATGTCGTCAATCATTATTCATGTATAAAAGGATCATTATAAACATGGTGTGAGTTGAAAGTTCTACTAAAGGTGTACACGCCCATTGCTATCTACCTGAGTACAAATGATAATAATCTACTGCATATCTACTGATACTCTACCATTTGATTCAATTTTAGATGGAATTGTTGAGAAAAAATTCGAAAACACAAAAAATATCATCCAGTTTTCCTCTACAAATCCAATAATTTCGTGGACTCACTAATTTTACATGAGTGAAATCAACATTATCACAATACATATTGCATCGCGGGTTGAATAACGATACACAACAACCTCAAATAAGCTGAACAACGTGCAGTTCATCAACACCTTCCACTACTATCAAGTTTTCATTTGAACGCCATGTTCATAAACTCCTAAGTCTCCACACGTAGATAAGTAAATAAAGTCGATCGTGAAATACGTTTTCCAAACCCAACCAAATGACGATAAACCCTGTAGAAATCTCAGATCACTATCCGACTAGAAATAGGGCAATTTTACCTAATTGTTTCCTCGACCTATTCGTCAGGATACCTTAATATCCCTATTCTCGTCTTCTGAATTAATTCCAGTTTTTTCTCCATATTGGTAAATTTGAGGTAAACGGCAGATACGGCCTGTTCTGGAATACTGTCCCCACATATGGGCTTCAGCACCAAAACATACGCTGATGCTCTTAGATTCCATCCAGAGAAGAGCCATTTGCCTGGTAAGTGACGCCACACTCACTCGCTCTTCGGCATCATTGGAACACCGTAGAAAGGTCGACGACCTTGCACTTTTCTACCGATACTTCCACGGGGAATGTTCTTCGGAAATCTCTGCTATCATCCTTTCACTAGCAATACCAATCAGACGAACTAGACAAGCCCAGTCAGCACATCCTTTCGTTGTCAGCCTCGAAAGATGTCGAACAGCACTTCATCAAGATTCCTTCTTCCACAGAACGGCTAGGCTCTGGAATTCATTGCCTGTGGAAGTATTTCCAACAACATATAATCTCCAGAAGTTCAAAAAAAATTCCAATACCTACCTCCTGTCCCTATCCTTCCTAGGAACGCACGATGTTCTTTGAACATTATAGGGATTCCCTTTCGTGCGCTCCAAGCTAAAAAAAAACAACAGGTTATATAACTCCACTTGAATCAACTCATTTCGGATATCAAATCCCCATCAGTAACCTGAAGCTCAGTTATTCTTTCAGCCATTCCTCATGATATACATAATTTTCATCTTAGAATTCCTTTCCACGTCCTGTATGATGGATATCAGTTTATCATACATTCAGAACAAGGAAAACAAAATTCAAGTCTTCAGAAAATACTGTATCTGCAAGAAACATAATATTCGAAGTCGAAATGAAGAATATCTGGATTTCAAAACGATTAATATACTGGGGTTTTCTACATTCCCCATCACCAATGGAGATCAATTCGGTCACCTCACCAACCCTAATAACACAATTACATCTGTAAGACATCGTAGAAACATCCATATGGGATGATAGGAACATCTCTGGAAAATCCCTATTTTCCTTGGGACATTCTTGGGATGTTGCTAGCAACACCCGTGTTAGCATTTGCGATGTCTTATAAACATCCCATCAGAATGTTTGTGGGATGATACGGGATGTACCAGAGACATTCAAGGTACTTGATATGGAACATCTTAAAGAGGCTTTTAGGATGTGTTTTGTTTGATGACAGTAATGGATGACACGGTATGCATTATTTTCAGTCTGATATCCTGAAAATGGCCGACCTATTTCCAGATATAAAGTAACAATCCGAGTCCGAATATATAAGGTCGGTGCGGTCCAATAGATGATAACAGTTGTTTGAGACTCATATTTGTTGACGCTGGGCCGACGGCTGTTAGTAACTCTTAGCAACGTAGTTGTACCGCCATCTATCGGCTGATATAACAAATAAATTCAGCAATAAATATGCTGAAGAGATATATTTCAATTTTATCGTTTATTACATGGTTCATGAAGTTAAGCAGGTACTTTCGTAATCTTATTGAGGTATATTTAGTATAATTATTTCAATTTGTTATCGATGAGATTAGCCGGTGTTGGTATAGGTATAAGTATATGAGTACGAATACAGTTTTTATTTCCATTTCTTACCAACTTTCCAATGTTTCAAATGTCACAATTGTTTGAACTGTTCAATCATGTCAATCATCATTAGCAAATATGGAACCATGGTATTGTTCATAAAAAAAGATCGAATGGGATGTTTCTAGAACATACAATGAAAACATCTGATGGATGTCCCAAGAGAAACATCTCTGGGATATCGTACCTGAGTCTGAAACATTGGGACATTTGTAGGACCTTAGCGGGATGTACCAGAAAGATCCCGTGTTGTTAGGGAACGCCAGGTCAACTGGATTATTGAGCGAATCCATCCCTGCACGAAAAGAGAGACGACTCGACAATTTCGCGTGCTCCGGGAGAATACAGCCCCACAGGCACAAGCCGACTCTCTCGCCAGTCCAGCGTCGGCCTGTCGTCGGAGCGTCGACTCAGCGTCGCGATGCCCTCCGCCGTCGATACGCTGCGCGCGTGGTTGCTCTCGGCGCTGGTGGTTCACCAGGCTGTGGCAGGCAACCCCGACGCCAAAAGGCTCTACGACGATTTGCTGTCCAACTACAACAAGCTGGTGAGGCCAGTGGTCAACACTTCGGATGTGCTCAGGGTGTGCATCAAGCTCAAGTTGTCGCAGCTCATCGATGTGGTAAGAATATGATTGAGTCTTGAAATTTCCCATTTTCCCATCTGTATTGCATTGAATTTCTTACGAAATCCCACTTCTGAAAATTACTTCTAGCTGTCGCAGCTCTTTCATTTGGTGAGGGGTCGCAGCAATGTGTAGATTTTCCATACATAGTGCATTTCTTACAAAAACCTACTCATGAAGAGATTCGCCAACCTGTATCTGTGCTCAGGGTGTGTATTTAACCCGAAGAAAATCGTTCTCCAGACTATATAAAGCGATTGAAGCTATCCACTTTCCGTTCAGAGAATAATGTCATTCTGAAAGGTGGAAAAGTGAACTTTCATTGGTCATTATAGTATCTGGACATCGCATAAAATGTCGAGTTTTCAGACTTCTTTCAGAAATTGCAGTTTATTTTGCATTCCATAAAAAATTCTACTTCTTGAGAAAGGAACAACTGTGCTCAAGGTGTTCATCAAACATGATCAAACCCAAGCTGTAATAATAGGTGTAGTGAGACATCTTTCGGATCGCCATATTACACAATAAATCTAGTAGATATAGAATTGAAATTATCTCTCAGCAGAATATTTTGTTACTTATGCTCAGGGTGTACCTGATTCAAGCTAGAGCTGTCTCAGCCAAGGTCTAGGCTCATCTATGTGATGAGGCATTTTCTGAGTTGTTTCAATAGCTCCAAAATTATCCATTTTCTTCAATTCGTGTATCTTGCGAATTAAACACCTAATTTCGCCAAAAGGCTCTACGGCGATTTGCTGTCCAACTACAACAAGCTGGTGAGGCCAGTGGTCAACACTTCGGATGAGCTTATGGTGTGCATCAAGCTATCAAGTTGTCGCAACTCATCGATATGGTAAGGAGTCTTGACATTTTCCATTTTTTCCATCTGTATACTTCTGAGAAGATATAGCTCAAGCTATCGCTGCTCATTGATGTGGTGAGGTGTCAATTTTATCTGGAGATTTTCAATTCGTCTTGCATTTCTTACAAAATCCCACTTCTGAAGAGATTCGCCTACCTGTAACTGTACTCAGGGTATGTATTTAACCCAAAAAAGATTGTTCTTTGGTATATACATAAAAAGTGATTGAAGCCAGCCACGTCCCGTTCTGAAAATAATGTCATTCTGAAAGATGAAAAAGTTTTTGATTGAACTTTCATTGGTCACTATAGTATCTGGACAGCGCATAAAATGTCGAGTATCCAGAATTCTTCCAGGAATCGGAGTATATTCTGCATTTTCCTGTGAATCCTACTTTTCAATAGGGTAAGTGTGCTCATGGTGTTCACCAAACATTATCAAACTCAAGCTGTCACAGTAAGTGTGGTGGGACATCTTTCAGATGGCCATGTTATAAAATAAATCTAGATTTATACTTGAAATTATCTCTCAGCAGAATATCTCGTTACTCATGCTCAGAATTCACCTATATCAAGTTTGAGATGTCTCAGCAAAAGTCTCAGTTCCTCTATGTGATGGAGCATTTTCGAAGTTGTTTTTATAGCGTCAAACTCATCTATCCATATTTTTCGATTCGTGTATCTTGCGAATGTCACACTCAATTTCGACGACGTCAAAAGGCTCTACGACGATTTGTTGTTCAACTACAACAAGCTGGTGAGGCCAGTGGTCGACACTTCGGATGTGCTCAGGGTGTGCATCAAGCTCAAGTTGTCGCAGCTCATCGATGTGGTGAGGATATATTTGAGAAATTTCTCATTTATTTCAATGCATTGCATTTGTTACGAAATTCTACTCCTGAGAGGATTCAGCTCAAGCTGTCGCGGCTCATTGATGTGGTGAGGTGTCGATTTTATGAGGAGATTTTCTATTCGTCTTGCATTTTTCACAAAATTCCACTTCTGAAGGGATTTGCCTACCTGTAACTGTGCTCAGGGTATGTATTTAACCCAAAGAAAAGCGTTCTTTGGTCTATACATAAAAGCGATGGAAGCTATAGCCACTTCCCGTTCTGAAAATGATGTCATTCTGAAAGGTGAAGAAGTGATTGGTTGAACTTTCATTTGTCACTTTAGTATCTGGCAAGCGCATAAAATGGCAAGTGTGTGGTGAGACATCTTCCAGATAGCCATATCATAGAATAAATCTAGATACAGACTCGAAATGTGATGCAACTAGTTGTGAAACTGGTGTTAGTGCCCATAGTCGAATAATCGAGTTTATAAATGAAAGAAGGGGTTCTCAATGAATGAATGGCCCCGTGCCTTGAGAGCGCATACAATTCATCTTATCGGAATCTCATATACCAAAATGGTATATGAATGGTAATTGCCGAAAGGTTTTGTTTTCTTGACACCATAAATTAACGGGTTTGAAAAAAGGGGCTCCCCGTGCCCTTATGAAAGCGCTTGTAAAAGAATATATCAATAAAATTGATGGGCCAAACAGCCAGCAACTGTTCAACTCTAAACTGGGTTGAAAAACACTGCAAATGATGTCGAATAATGACGTAGATAAGACGTTGACATGAGTCAAAGTCAATGTCAAGGGACAGAACATGAAAATCTGACAATGGGCACATGTAACAATAGCTGATACAACTATTTGAGGAATGTGGAGGTAGGAGAGGGTATGCATGTAGGAAAGAGTTGAGCAAACTCGAAAACCAGTATCTATGAATATATCACGAAATGAGAGTTGATACCAAGGTAGGTAAACTAACAGCGATCAGAATCCAGAACATTGAAAAATTTAATACAGTCAGAATGTGCTTGTTCATTAAGAGACAAGATAGAATTATAATTCATGGAAGAGTTGATTTCGAAATTTCCCAGGAAACTCAATATCCTACCTTTTGGAAAGACATATATAATTTCAAGGTCCTGATTACGATCAAAACTATGGCGTGAATTCAGAATCTGGTTTGCGAATGAACTTTTGATATCATATTCATCTCTTTGATATTTATTTACAAAGTAGTACATTGTGATTTTCCGACATACTCAGAAGATCTCATAACTTTCAATCATCAAATTCACAACGATGAAAGAAGAGGTAGATATGATTTCCATATCAATCGTACAAGATTGAAGGGGACTATAAATTCATTATTTCACTAAGGTTCAGTTGATCATAATAAAATGCCCATGGAAATCAGATCGAGTCCTACAATCCATGTTTTCAAAGAGAGACCCGAAAGTATCATTATGGTTTAGTAAATATGAATTATAATTGAGTATTTTGAATGGAGATTTGGGTCTTTCCAAGAAGGCATAGATATTCATTATAATATATGAAATATTCATTGTACTCTGTTGAATTAACATTTCATTCATTTCAATTTTCATCATCTATATTATGTTCCATATATTATTTTGTATGTATTACTATTATTATTAATACTTGTGAATTGGGATTTTCCATTTGAATGAAGATTATTATATTATTATCATTTTTATTATTATGATTATGTATTCTTGGATTCTTCAATGATCTTTACATGTTCTGTAACTCTGGTTGGAATTTTTCCAGCACTTTGTCCAACATATTGAGCATTATTGTAATTTGGATCCGAGCAAGAAATACAATGAACTCTTGATTTGTGATTCAAAGGAAGTTCATCTTCATTATTAACAAAATTTCTTGAAATATCATCAACTCTGTGAAGAGAGATATTTATATTCTCACTATATCGATGAAGAATGTTCTTGATGTCATATGAGACTCTAAATTGTTTTTATAGCGTAAGAATTATCAATCTTTCTCAATTCGTATATCTCGCGAATTTCACACTTAATTTCGGCGCCTAAAGGCTTTACGACGATTCTCTATTCAACTACATCAAGCTGGTGAGGCCCGTGGTCAACAATTCAGATTTGCTCAGGGTTTGTATGATGCTCAAATTATCGCAGCACATCGATGTTTTAAGGTTTTATCTTGAAATTCGTCATGCATTTCTTGCAAAGTGCCACTTCTAGAAAGATTCAGCCCAAGCTATCGATGCTCATCTATGTGGTGAGATATCGATGATTCTCCATTATCTCTCATTCCTCTTACATATCTCACAAAATCCAACTTCTGAAAAGATTTTCCCATCTATAACCGTGCTCCAGCTCAAGCTATCGCAGACTTGATCTGTCGTAACTGATTAGGGTAAGGCATCTGTTGTTGTTTTGGTTCCTTCCTTGGCAGTCCCCGCGAGATTAACCCGTCGAATTGAGGCTTCGCACTCCTTCGTGGTCACTTTGGAGACCTGCAGAACATCTCTTTCCAAAGACTCGTTTATCCAACGAACAGTGAGGCTCTGGAACACATTGCCAAAGGAGATGTTCCCCAAGGCATATAACCTCCAGAAATTCGAGAAGAACACCAATTCCTACCATCCATTGGTTCTCACGATGTTTTTCTGAACATTACAGGATATTCCTCTTCGTGGGAACCAGAACTTAAAAAGAAAGAAATAAAGTCGTAATCATCTTACATCTTGGACAGTTTGTTTCGCGAAAAAAGAACGCTCTTCGGTCCATATAAAATGATTGGAGCCAGCCAATTAACGTTCTGAAAATGATGTCAAACGGATTGATTGCACTTTTGATGGTCACTATGATATAGTTTCTGGCCAGCGCATAAAACGGAAATCACGAGACTTCCTTCATATGTCGGACTATTCATCTTCATCAGAAAGTCCCTCATCTTGAGAGAATTGGTAACTGTGGTCAGGGTGTGCATCACACTGAAGCTGTCACAGTATAAGTGTTTCGAGACATCTTTCGTAGGTGATATATCATATTATACAATAATGAATGTTGATATAGGTTTGAAACTCCCCCGACTGAATTTATCTTGCTTCCCTCGCTGAATCCCACTCCTGGAGTAATGTTTTCTTATTTATGCTCAGGTTCTACATCAAGTTCAAGCTGTCTCAGCTTAAATGTAAAAACTTCACAAACTATAAGATTTCCACGGAATTCTCGAACACACGACATGTTTCGCTAACACAGTAGCTTCGTCAGGTGATATACTGTACAATGAACTGAACTTACTTTCCCAACCTGGAGGATTAGTTACCAGTTACCTTAAAATACGAAGTTGATCCGGTACACCGTAAATTAATGTAGATATTTCCGAAAATGGAGGTTTATCGAACATGTCCACAGGTAACTGATCCTTCAGGTTGAGAAAGTAGGATATATAAAAGTTAAGCAAGCCAACGTTAGTTCATGTTATCGTACACTCGTCTTTAGTAAACATTTCGCGGTTGGACGGTATGAGCGCTCTTATTGCAGCGGTGATTAAGAGAGCTGACACCGTCCATCTGCGACATGTTCTCTGAAGTCGACTGTACCTGTATATCACCTGACGAAGCTACTGTGTTAGCAAAACATGTCGTGTGTTTGAGAACTTTGTGGAAATCTTATCGTTGATGAAGTTTTTACGTTTGCCATGGATTTGCATCAAGTTACGGCCGAGTCAATGAAGAAAAAAAAACGTCAAAATTATTCATTATTTCAATTCACAAATCTGACTAAATTTCGACGAGGGCCTCTATTGCTTTGATATGCAGTTATAGAATGAAGAGACATACTTATCAATATCTGCAATCAACCCATTAGCGCCGTGCGTTGCCATATGGCAATGTTAGTCAGGTGGAGATTGAAACAATCCCCAAGCACTCAAATTGTTTGCTATAAGGGTGAGAGATAGCCCTTCCCATTCGCAAAGAAATTGGTTATGCACAGGTCTCCAGTAGTTTGTTGTATGTTAGCTGGTTCGGCCAGGTGAATTAGTGAAACTTCGAGTTCATTCGAACTAACCAAAGAAAGACGTTATACGTTTGAGCTCGTATCATCATTTTCACACGCATTTGAATTCGCGATCTTTTTGAAAAAATGACAGAAATGTTTTTTTGTCGAATGATCTCGTCAAATATAAGTGTTGTCATGTGGTAGTGCTAGGTGCCTCAGCAAATGTAGTCACCCTCCAGCTGAACCAATGGATGTTGAACCAATGGCCAGACAATCTTCTCTTCGAATTCTCCTACTACGCACATTTCAATATGTCAAGGATCGAATAAGTGGATGACTGAGCGAATAGCTGGATGAATAGCTGGATTTTGACAATGACAATGTGCTCAAAATTCAATGTTGGTTTATTTGTTAATGTCCCAAAGCATGTATAACAAGCGCCTAGATAGACTTTTGTTAAATCTGAATTCTATTCAGGTTTCTACCTACTTGAAAGATTCACTGTGCATCAAGTTCAAGCTGTGACTACAAATATGGTGGAACATCTTCCGGATGACCCTCATATACACTAAATCTGGATGATGATTTGTAATTCTTGCTCAACTATATTGATTTTACATGTCATATTAAATCTCTTTCCTGATAGGACGTTTTGTTACTCAAGTATGCTCAGCCTCTGAGTTCAGTTCAAGCTCTCTCAGGTCATCTATGTGATGAGATGTATAATAGTACGCCAATCGGAATTGAAAAATGTGGGAATTGTGTATTTCAGGAAAAATCGTGAAAACTACTAAGTTAGACCCTACTCTTGTTTCCGAGAATCATATGATAATAACCTAGTGGTTGAATGATCGTTTTATTTATGTATGGTAATTTACCATTTTTTCCCATTCGTTACAAAATCCCACTTCTGAAAATATTCAGCTCAAGCTATCGCAGGCTTGATCTATCGTTACTATTATGGTAAGGTATCCATTACATATGTGATGCTACAACTTTCTGCATTCATCATAAAACTCAATTCCTTGAGAGAGTAACTGTGACGAGGATCAAGCTCAAGTTGTTGTAGCCGAGAACAAAGAAAGTGTCAGGTCAAATTTGGAGTATCAAAACTTTCTAATTTTCGGTTCGATTTTCATAATTTTTTGGCGAGGTGGCTTTGATCATTGTTGTCCTCAGTCAAATTGACAGTGATTTTTTACGCAAGACCTATACCATTGTCGTATACTCCTGCAATGGTTTCGAGTGCGGAAAATTGTGGAAAATCTATTGTCCTTGTTGAAGATGGACGTAATTATGAATATGTTGTAAGATTACTTCATGTTCATCGTACTATCATCAAAAGGGTAGTCGATCATTTTAGACAAACTGGCGAAAATAAGCGTAGGGCAGGTTGTGGCAAAAAAGGAAAAACGACTGATACTAATGACAGATTTTTTCACGTTGAAACTCTGCGGGATCGTCACTCAACATCAGTGCAGTCAACTCCAAGATGTCCGAGGTACAAATGTGAATGTATGGACAGTTCGCCAAAGATTGAAGGAGTTTGGTTTGAAATCTTGCAGACCAGCAACTGGACCAAAATTGCTTCCGCGTCACCGAGTAGTTAGACTACAATTTGCCACTGAACATTCAATTTTGAGCTCAAATCAATGAAACAATGTTATTTTTACTGACGAACTCAGATTCTGCTGATATTCTCCAGATGGGCGGAAAAAAGTATGGAGAAGGACCGGCGAAAGATTTGCAGAGTGCGCGTTCAGTCCCCGTCTGAGCTATGGAGGAGGTTCAGTAATGGTGTGGGCAGGAATAAACCAGGAGGCCTGCACTGAGTTGGTAGTCATCGATGGACCCCTGACGGCTCACCGATGTATTTATGAGATATTAAACAATCACGTTGTACCTTTCAGTGGATATATCGGTGATGGCTTTATTTCAATGCAGGATAATGCACGGCCACATACAGCGATGTGTGTTACACAATACTTCGCGGAAATTGACATTCAAAAAATGAACTGGCCTGCATGTTCACCTGATCTTAACTCAATTGAGCATGTATGGGACATGCTTGGTAGACGAGTCAGGGATCGCGAAGTAGCTTCGGTTACAGTAAATGAACCACGTATTGCCCTTCAGGATGAATGGCACAATATTCCTCAGGATGCTATTTGTAACCTTATTGACAGTATGTAGCAACGTATGCATATTATTCATAAGAGCGAGAGGTATTAAAACGAAATATTGAGCTGATTTCTCGTAGAAAGTACATTTTTTAGGATGATTGAGTTACAGTTGCAATTTAATTTTGAAGTGGAATTGAAGTGTGCATGAATACATTTTTTTTTCCGAATTCAATTCATTCCACTCTCAAAAATGACCCAGTGCTCTCAAAAACATAAATCAGAAGTCAAAATGTGGAAAAGGAATGGTTCCTAGCAAAAAATGGTAGTTTAAATGAATTGAGTCACGAATTTATTCCAGGGGGTGTTTTGAAATTAGGGTAATACAACTACCAGCATTTATTCAAAAATTGAATATACAAGTCAAAATTAGTCATGTTGTCTACAGTTTGTAGAGAAACTTATGAAAATCGAATAGGAAATCGAAAAGTTATGAGTTTTCAAATTTGACCGAATTTCAATTCGTTGCTTTTTTTTGCATCTGAGTGTAGATGTACTCAAACAAAATATAAATGAAATCACAAATATTCGGTTTCTTCTAAGGTCGGAAGTATAAGGAATTCCTCAAATTTCGAAGATTCCTCATAATGAGCACCAATTTGTGTAACTTTGCCTCCATTTAACCGATCTAGTTTCTCTCCTACTGTTCGGGACCCCAATGATGCTTCAATTTGTGACACCCTGTATGTACTTCTTGAGTAGTATAATGCCCATTCTTCTAGGACTGAAGTGACATGTTTCAATTTTCCTCACTCATTTTCCATTTCTCACAAAATTCCACTCCTGAAAAGGCAGCTGATCAATTTCGTGAAGCCCTTTTCATGTTAGTATACAATACTCAAGTTCCAGAAATAGAATTCAATTTAAAAAATACCACTTTCTGTCTCATTTCAATCCACTTCTTCCTATGTCGTTGCCATACAAGAAAGTCATAATAAAAAGGGACAAGGAAACTCTTGCCAAGGGCTTGCATACTCACGATTTCTCTCATTCAATGCTCGACGATCTACCTACAGATCGTATCGTTGATATGCAGTAAAACAAGAAGATACATTCTGAGAATGCAAATTATTGGAATAATATTTTTCAGTTATTCTATACTGATATTATAAAGAGAAAAGATCAGATTCTTTGTTTCTTTCTATGTATTGCATAGGCTCCAAAACTACTGGATCGATTTGGCTGAAAGTTGGTGGGGAAGTAGCTTAGAACCAGGAGAAGGTTATGGGATACTTTTTATCCCGGTACCATTAGGAAATTCAAGATGACGGATCTGATATATCGGACGAGTTTTGTAATTATGGTCCGATTCTATTCAAAATTGGTATCTGGGGGTTTTCGGGGTCGGAGGTTATGATTGTTTCGTCAGAATTTGAAAATTCGGGCGGAATTTGGGAATTCAAGACGGTGGAGCCAATATACCGGACGAGTTTTGTAATTATATATATAGGTACCGATTCTTTTCAAAATTCGTGAGTGGGTGTTTTCGGGATAAAAAATTATGATCCCTTCGTCAAAATTAGGGAATTCAAGATGGTAGATCCAATACTGCCGACGAGTTTTGTAATTATGTTCCGATAGTATTCAAAATTTGCATCTGGGGTTTTAGGAGTCGGATAATATGATTTTTTTGTCAAAATTGGGAAATTCGAGTGAACTAAAAAGGAGTTAAAATAAATGGTAGTTTGAAAAACTAAAGAAACACGCTTTTATAGATAGCGAAACTAAAAAAATGTAGAAAATGAAATAATAATAGTGTCTTGATTATTATTGAACTGAAAAATATATTATAGAAATAATTATATAGCAAAACAACGTTTTCATGGTCTGCTAGTAAGATATCAATTTTCAAGTGCAGTAGTCGTAACAACGAGAAATATTTTGAATTCCCAGAATGAATGAGAATGACGAAGAATGACTCGAAAAAAAATGATGGGTCTCATTGTACACACAGGCGAGAATAATGAATATCAATTCCCATGAGAGACCTACTTATATTCATATCCATTCTGTATATTTCATGTCCCAATCATGAGAAGTTTAGAAAAACAGACGTCTCTCCGAATAAAACTGAAGAAAAATATCAAAAGAGAGATATAAAATGTTTGTCGGCTGATAAAAACGAGCTTGCGGTGAAGAATTTATGTCAGTTAGGAAGCTATCCTCTTTTCAGACAATAAGCGAATTACGACACTGACACTAGGTATCACCTACTGCTCTAGTGACATGTTTCAGGAGAAATTTATCAGTAAATAATTATATTTTTCTGCAACCGACACAAAAGTAGTCCATTTTGATACCAAAATTAGCTCTTAAATTGACGTTTCTATTACTGACACAAAAATAGGTATGTTGCTAGGCGACATATTTAGTTCCTAGGAGCTAAAGTTGAATTTTAGTTCCTAGGAGCTAAAGTTGAACTTTAGCTCCTAGGAACTAAAAAGGATGTACTGGACGTCATCAAGAATAAACAACATTGTGACGGTTGGTTATTTGGGTTGAGACGCATACCTGATTTGTTTCCGATTTCAGCAGATTTGGCATTTCATACCCATGCTGGAGATATAAATACACCTTATTATAGTTTAGTATTGGAATTATAAACATCTCAGTTGAGTATATTTGTTTTGATCAGGGAAGCCTTCAAGATTCAAATACTTGCTTGATCTGTATTTCATTCGTTATTCTCGGGATGGATAACTTGTTTTTGAATAATCACGGCAAGCAATAGTTTTTTTTTGTCTCAAACAACGATATTGTTTAGCTTCATTTGATTATCAAGTAAAACACAGTGTAGTATGGAGAGGAATGAATAATCACTATTATCATTGTTGATATGCTCACTAACCTAACATTTTCCACGTCTTGTTCCTATAGCTGGCACTGGCGCGGTATTTGCCATTAGAGCACCTGGTCCATACACAAAATTGTCACTCTGTGGTTGTATTTATATTGAAACTACAATTCGAACATCCGTGAAAACCTAACCCGCTGTTAATGCAGGTAGAATATTCTCACCACACGGATTATTTGTCAATATTTGTTGCATTGCATACATATGGCACGGCATTATTGGTGGTTACTTCACATGTTTATTTGAGTTAATTTTATGGGTTGCAGAAAAAATAGCATGTTTCATTCGGATCAAAAGTGACTTTGTTCGACTCGCAAATTTTGCTTTCGCTCGGCTTCGCTAAACGCTCCGCCTCGCAAATGCAGAATTCGCTTGTCAAACAAAGTGTCACTTTTGATCCTAATAAAACAATCTACTATTAGTGTCAAGAAAATACTTTATTGCAGGATTTTTCATTCTGATTGTCCCAGTTTCATAAAGGAGACATGTTGGCGAAATTCGCAATTGCACTATTCGTCGCCCTAGAATAATAAGGTTCTATCTGCTTTTTTTGAGATTTTGGTATATCAGGGTTCTATCTGATGCATTCTTCATTCTGAGTGTAACGGGCTTTGTTTCTGAGGCCCTTACTTTTGCGCTCTGTTCAGGGCGGAGACTTTTCTGGTATTTGACGGGGGGGTTCTCGAGCGCCAGATTGTTTTTGAGGTAGTTTACTCTACCTGCTCTGCACAAAATGTTTTTGTACAAGGGCCCAAAGTAGCAGCAGTGACGAAAGGTACAGGAGGTATACCTATCTCTGTACCTACAGTATAATCCAGGGGTCAATGGTATCGAATCGACCTGGAATCAATAAGGAGCCAAGGGAGTGTAGGCTTCAATTACAAACCCTGGGTTTAGCCTGGAATACTGGTTGCTATTTTCAGTCGGGATAGTTACAGGAATCGAAGCAAAATATCTTTCGGGTCTCTGGTATTCTCAATTTAGGTCTGGAAAACTATTTATTCACCCTTTTTCATTAAGTCAACCTGGAGAATCGGAAACACAGTTCCAAACGAATTAAACAGATTCAATTCATAGTTATCTTTTCTTAGATTTCTTAGATTTTTCAATTTTATATCTCAGGATTTTGGTGAGGTTAATTATATTTTTTCATTCATGTCAAAATTTCATGAAACATAGATCACCGCCTGACGGGAGACAAAGCACAGAGACCCGGATGCACAGGACAGGATTTCTCGAGTAAAAGCAGAAGAAGAATTTACAACTGGCTTGTCAGTGTCAGTCGTCAGTCAATAATAATAATCTGCAATTTCGACAAATGAAAACATTGAAAGTTATTGAATGAATTGTTGGAACTATTCGGGACTGAAAACAATGACAGCAAAGAAAGAAATATGGAATATGCAATCACAAAAAAACCGTTTATTCGTAACCACAACTTTTTGGATTCATTACACAGGTCGAGTGAGTATCGGTATGAAAAACAACAGGAATGAAATGAATCTATGAACAGGATGAATAATAATGGTGAAAAATATACAAACTTACATGTGCAACAGGAAATCACTATACATTAACATTTTACACTGGCTTTGAATGAACTATGAGAGCACTATTAGAGATCAGCAAGAGAACAAAGAGCTTGAAGAGCAGGTCGAGCAGGTAGTGCAAACTTGTAGAAAAGAGAAGAGGGTGATCCTTCAGCTGTCTCCCGTATTTATATTCCCCACTTGACCTCGATACAAGGACAGCTCGATTCTAGGTTCTTATTGGTCGGAATCCTCAACTATGGCTGCAGGAACTATCATCCAAAAGCACATGTTCCTAAACGCACAAGAGTGCGGAAAAAATGATATTTTACCCTATATGGGCACAGGAAAAGAATCTACTACCCTTGCTTATGCTACTACTGAATGAATTTGACTGGAAAATATCCAATAACTAGAAAGTTATGACCAGGTAAACATCCATCATTTCAACTGATGAGTAATGCAATCAAATTTCATATCATAAGCGAAGGGTTGAAAAATATTGAAGTCTTTAGGGTTGTTATGATGTTTATCAGAGTTAACGATCAGGAAAAGCTTTGGGAAGTCAGGAATCAATGCATTACTCAGCTCTATCAGGTTTTCAGGTTTCGAGCTTACGAACAGGTGAAATTCAAGTAGAATCAGTCTCAGGTTACTTAGATATTAATCAAAACCAGCCTAGTAAAGAAGCTGGTCAAAAACACTTCATTATATGAGAAGTGAACTATCGCAATCTGTCGGAATTTGAATGAGTTAGTCATAATGCAGAGAGTTCTACCATAACATAATGTTTCTCTCTTAGCCTTCCAGTAGTCGCAATCGGAGTATCACTCCGCACGAATATGAAACGTTAGTTTTCTGGAATATACTTCATTCCCCTATTCCGCCGCACTCAGTACCCTCCTAAAATAACGAATTCAGTACGAATCGATTATTACCGATGTGCAAAATCGCTATGTTTCTAAATCTGAATCCGCAGCGACCTCAGCCCTCTTATTAATATCGCATATTGCAGTTATACTTTGCAGCTATTTTGGACGTTTCAGGCAAATAATTTGTCTCATTTGATGAATGATATTTCATAAAATACCGTTTCGTAAACGCACATGATCGATGCTACTATGATAAAAAAAAATAAACACACCCAATTCTATTGAAGTACATGTGAAAAATTCACGTGTTTATTAGAACCCGCTTTATTCATTTGCAGAAATTGTTTTTGTTCGAATTCTTATTATCGAATCTCCGATAGTTGTCTTATGGTAAATTCGGGTTTGGTAATGGATAAATATATTTTTATTGCAATTCTTACATTTTACTTCGTGGAGATATTCATGTCCAAAAGCATACTAATGAAATCTTTGGAAAAATTCAAGCCATCATGTTCAAACCACCCAAATTCTCTATTGTGGAGTCAGACTCCGCAGCGACAGATTATGCCCTTTTTGAGGCGCAACTATTGGAAGGTTGATTTGCTATAGAAACATCCTAACTACATAATTTGGTTTACCATGGTCCTATCTACACCCAGATAGAACTTTGTTTCATGAGACCAATACATATACACCCTTGTTATCCTAGTTCATCAACATTGAACATTCACAGTCATAGTGAGAAGTACCTTCATTTTTCGTCAAGAACTTGAAAGCAGTGAATGAAAGAAGCAATACTACATCCTAATAGCTGGAAGTTACCGATATCAAAGATTTTGAGGGTTGTATCGAGAAACTTCAATACAAAAATATTCCTCTCGTCCAAGTTGCTGCATTTGGAGAAGGTGAACGCATTTAAAAAAATAAATGCTGCATGATTGAGACTGACAAAAACCCTTCGGCTGCCTTCCTGAAAGATCTAAGTTGACTCAGTCATTTTGTACTTTCCCATTTCGATAATTCGAAATATACTTTTGGAAAAATATTATTATTATTATTATTACTACCCATACACATAAACTTATATGCATTGATTCAGCAGTGAATATGATGAAACTCAGAACATATCAAATTAGTCTTCTCGTATTATTTCATGGAACAAAGATGTATCTTATTGTTTATTTGTCAGTTAGAACCTTGTTTGATTACTTCGATAGAAAATTCTTCTAGAACAAAGTTATATCTACATTTCAGATGTTCGAATTGATATTCATTTGAGGATGAAGGAAGGAAAAGAATCAATTGATAAAAATTTCGATTCTTTTAAATATTCTTGATCAGAACAAAAAATCTGATCGATTGAGATGAAACGAAATAGATGGAGTCAAAAGTTCGCAGCACGATTCTGAGCAACTATACTTGGTCCAGATTTCCAGATACTACCTTATTACTCTAGGGTGACGTATTAGAGAGAAAAATTTGAAAGATAATCAGTGACAAATTGTTCGAATGATTCAGCGGGAACTAATGAATTTTTTTCCTACAATACCTTTTTGTTATGAACATCACACAAAAATGCAAATTTCTGATGCACCAGGTATCTAGAGTGGCACTCTGAAGAGAGCAGAAGAACACCATCTGAAGTATTCAAGACTGTCCTCTGAAATTTCGTTTGAGTTATTAACTCGCAGTTGAATCGACTTTCCTGGAGATTGGTCCGGTTATTCAATATCTATCAAACAAACGAAATTTCTTGAATAAAAAATTTTTGGGGCATCTGATGTTGTAAGCTGAATTTATCAGAAAACTACTGTTGAAACGATCCACATATATACATTATAGTGTTACTCCATACCTGCTCCCCCAATCAATAAATAAATAGTGATTAAAAAGCTGAAAGATAGATAGATAAATAGGTGCTAATATTTCTCATGTTGTATATCATCCACACAGTTTCATTCTTTTATTCTCTACTCAGTTTTATTTTGGCTATCTATGAAAGCATGTTTCTTCAGTTTCTGAAACTACTATTCATTTTCTATCTTTCAGTTCGTCTGATTTTAAAAGCATGTTTCTGAGTTTGTTATATTCTTTGTAAGTACCCAATTTTGACAGGAGAATCATAATCCCCCGGGATGAAAATTATCCCTCGTCTCCGACTCGAAATAATTTTCAAAATATCCATGATGAGCTCGAAAAAATGGGCGAGTGGCCTGATAATGAATTATTGGCATTCATTTGCTCCACTTAGAGGTCGGCAAGACAAGAATTCATGTCTTGATTACAACTTCTTGTCTTGTCTTGAGAAAAAGTCAAGAAATTTGAAAAAATCTTGTCTTGACTTTCTTTTGACCTATTATATCTTGTCTTGACTCAAGAAATTTCAAGATCTTGAAACTTCTTGATTGACTGGTGACACCGTACATAGTGATTCCCTAGCGAACTTTTTATCATTGTATCATGAGTTTTTCGTGCTAACACGGCAATCTGGTGGTTCCCCGATCTCTATTTATTGAATGATGTACCAGAATCCAATACCAGAACCAGCACTTAGTTTTGAAAAAGGAGATAACGAATTTGATTTAGATATTACTTACCTATTTAAGAGAGCTAATAATGATCACTCAGATTCTTGGAAGTATGAAATTAAAAAATACCTAAATGATCCTAGAACAAAAAATTCTGAGAATATACTTGATTGGTGGAGAAGACATGAAAATGTCTACCTGTCGTTATCGAAAATGGCCAAGAATTTTCTCGGAACGCCAGCAACATCTGTACCTGCGGAAATGCTATTTTCAAGAGCAGCTTTAACAATAACAAAGCCAAGAAATCGGCTAGGCGTTGATTCCATAAGAAGTCTCATGTGCCTTAATTCATGGTTTATAAACTCCGACTTGAAATTATGATAAATTTTATATTTTTCAAAATCTATCTCTTCCACAAATAAATAATATGTTTTAGCGTTTCCATTGTTAGTCAAGATAATTTAAGATTTCTTGTTTTCTTGACAAGAAATCTTGATATTGACATAAAATTTCTTGTCTTCTCTTGAAATGTAAAATTATGTGAAATTTTCGTGAATTTGTCGACCCCTAGTTCCACTGTGTCTTTAGGAACATAAATTAATTTTTGCAACATTTCTTGCGCTATTTTTACGTGAATAATAAGTCCATGAATTGTTCAGAATCATTGAATTTCAGAGCTTATTTCAAACGTAACGACATGGCCGGATACGTCGAATAAATGGTGACGTCAGTTTTCATGCTGTTTCGTTATTGGTCAGATAATCTTCCATTTCCACTCATGAAGCAAGGTTGTTGAGTCACCGATTATAATCAAGTTATCAAAAAGATGTTTGTCTCATAATATTATAGTTCATTCTTGACTTTCGAGCTATCACCATGTCCAATTATCACTTATCCTCCATAACAAAATATCATGTGGATGTTGGAGACTCGGCAACATTGTGCTGAATGATGAAAACTGACAAGACCACGCCCACAAGTCGTGCGCGGGGTTGTCACGTTCACCGATTCAAATGGCCTCTTTTGTGAATCAATATAATTATTATTTACACAAATGTATTATGAACAATAGGACACAAATCATAGGGGAACATTTCGAGACAATCGAATTTTCATTGCTTATCAGAAATATTACCAATACTCATTTGAGAAAACCCTATTCATAACAAAGGGAAAGAAGATAGAAGATCTGATAGAACAAAAAAAACAAGTCCTAGCTGAAGCAAATATTTGGTTTTCAGCAAACTCACTGAGTCAAAATAACGCCAAGACACAATGCCTTACTCTATCATCGAGAAATGCAGAGATAAATGAACTCAAGTTGCTTGGTATAACTATAGACAACAACCTGAATTGGAAACCTCACATAGGAAAATTAAGTAAAAGACTCAGCACATCCATTTATACCATTCGAAGACTAAAAAATATCTCTACTCATCAGTCTGCCAGAGTAGCATACTTCGCTAATTTCCACAGCATAGTTTCCTATGGAATTCTGTTATGGGGCACATCAACAGATTCAGATAAGATCCTCATCTTACAGAAAAAGGCCATCAGAGCACTATGCTCTTTAAGCTACAATGAAACTTGTAGAGAGCATTTTAGGAAAGAAAAAATATTAACGGTGCCATCAATATACATTCTAACTTGCCTCAAATATGTACATGCAAACAAGGAGCGCTTCCAAAAAAACGCAGACAATCACTGCTACGCTACTCGAAACCGAAATCAGCTGCAAATACCACACCACAGGATGAAAAAAACACAACAGGGCATAGACTATTGGGGTGCCAAGCTGTACAATCGGCTTCCTCAGAAGATCATCGAATTGACGAAGACACAGTTCAATATACTTTTAAACAATAGACTTATAGAATTGGCATGCTATTCTATTGATGAGTTCTTGAACAGTGATTTTCACTGAAATTTATATCTCATATTTTTATTTATTTTTACTTTATTTATCTCATTGTTTTATGTCGTCAGTAACATTGTTGAAAGATTTTAAATAACTGTTTTTATAGATGTATAAATCAATTTTACATGTTTTGTGTTTATATGTTAAAATTTGACTGTATTCTTGTACCTATTTACAATGAATAAACTCTCTCTCTCTCTCTCTATGCTGGAACAACGTTGTAACCGTCAATATCTATAAAAACGGTATTTCCATGGAACAAGGCTGTATGCGACCTATACAATCCGCTGTCATGATAGTGGGGGCATAGGAAATTTTTATGGTGATTTCTAGTGTCATTTCGGTCAGTCAAGTTTGGAGAGTTTATGGAACAACGTTGTATGTGCTATCACGGCTTCTAGTTTCCCGCACTCTTCCTTTGTTTACATGTGTGTGATTATCGTCGTTATAAGCAGAAATAGACGTTTCTTCGAAAGACTCAGTTATTACACAACTAAATAATAATTAAAATTCTCTGCCTTTTTTCACTTGTGCTTCATTTTTGATCAACGTTGTAACCGCCTTAGTTCCCTGGAATAACGTTGTAACCGACGTGGATATATAACGTTGTTTGATAGAAAAAAAAAATGCTCGTAAATCATAATTCTGCATGTGGTCAAGTCTATTTTGCGTATCATGCAGTCAAGTTCTTCTTTGCTAGTCATATCAGGCAAATATTTACTTCACTTGATGGGTAAATCACCCCAATAAACTTAGCAGAACCATTTCAATATTTCGGGTTTGCAATAGTACTATAATTTGTTACTAATTTAGTACTAATTTATTATTATATTCGCAAATTTATTACTCTTCATTAAACAGAAAAAAACCAACGGCTCTGCTAGCTTTATGTCAACCTAGCAGAACCATAGCTGAAAATTTAATATTTTGAAAATTTTGAATATACCATAATTCATAACTATTTTATTACTAACTTAAAACTATAATCACGAATTTTTTACTCATCATTTCAAGGGAAAAAACGACGATTTGTCTATCTCGATCTCAACCTAGCAGAACCAAAACTCAAATCACAAGTTTTTTGAAATTCTGTTGTATCATCGATAAGTTACTAATTTATTACTAATTTATTACCACATTCGCAAATTTTTAACACTTCATTCAACAGGGAAAACCAACGGCTCTGCTAGCTCGCTGTCAACCTAGCAGAGCCATAGCTAAACAATTATTATTTTGAAAACTTCAAATATACCATAGATTATTACTATTTTATTACTTACTTATAACTATAATCACGAATTTTTCGCTAATCATTTCATGGAAAAAAACGCCGATTTGTCTATCTCGATCTCAACTTAGCAGAACCAAAACTCAAATCGCATGTTTTTTTTTAAATTCTATTGATTTAAAAAAATCGGCGTTTTTTTTTCTTGGAATGATGACTAACAAATTCGTGATTATAGTTATAAGCTAGTAATAGAATAGTTATAAATTATGGTATATACTTGAAGTTTTCGAAATAGTAAATTTTCAGCTATTGTTGGGTTAGAGGTCGACATGAAGTTAGCAGAGCCGTTGATTTTTTCTGTCAATGAAGTGTTAAGAATTTGCGAATGTGTGGGTAATAAATTAGTAATAAATTACTAACTTGTTGATGATTCAACAGAATTTCAAAAAACATGTGATTAGAGTTTTGGTTCTGCTAGGTGAGATCGACATAGACAAATCGGCGTTTTTTTTTTCTTGAATTGATGAGTTAAAAATTCGTGATTATGTTAATGAGTTAGTAATAAAATTGTAATAAATTATGGTATATTTGAAGTTTTCAAAATAATAATTGTTTAGCTATGGCTCTGCTAGGTTGACAGAAAGCTAACAGAGCCGTTGGTTTTCCTTGTTAAATGAAGTGTTAGAAATTTGCGAATATGATAATAAATTAGTACTTAATTAGTAACAAATTATAGTACTATTGCAAATCCGAAATATTGAAGTGGTTCTGCTGAGTTTATTGGGGTGGAAAACTCGAACATATATAGTTTTTTTCGAGTTTTTTTTCGATTTCACAAGAAAAAACATTTTTGGCGTTGTTCCAGCATAGGGTTCAATTGATGAATTATTGAATAACTAATATTTCTGAAGTTCCCAATCGTAATTCAACACATGGCAACTGGGCTATGGTCTGCCCCTACTTACGAAATCGTGGGTCAGTTTTGACTGGCGGTGAATTTCTAGCAGTTTGAAAGTTACAGTGGCATTATTGATCATTTCAGCACCTGAAAATCTATCGAAAAATTCTAGAAAAACATTAAATTGAAAAATATTTGAGTGATGATTCTATTTGAGAAATAAAAAAAATCAGTCCACTCCCCTATTTCCAGGAATAATTCAACCTCTAGTGGTATCACAAGTGGAAATTCGAACACTATTTCGAAAGACCGTCCAGAGAACTTCCTGTGAGGTTGTCAATCAATTTGACCATTACGGAAAAAAAGCATTGTCCAACCCTACTCACATGTCAGGTGCTTCTAAGGGATTCTTGTTCTGAATTGATTTTGTTCGTCGTGGTCTTTCTCAAATGTTGCATGAAGGTCGGTTTGACATACAGGGTGTTTCATCAGATGAGAGGCACCGACACTCGACTGTACCCATATAGTTGATTGCAGAATGTTTCCATTGATTGATTACAACATGAATAAAAAAGAAAGAAATACTCGAAATCGTCTCCAAAGTTCAATGGTATGTATATCAATCCTGCTTCAATGAGGTCTGAAACAAGTTTCGGCCCTTCAAATAGCCGTCATCAGTCAAAGAAGTACACCAAAGCGCATCTGCAATAAAAACTATACTCAATTTTCACATTAAATTTGTGAAGACGACTTCGAGTTTTTCTTTCTTGATCATTCCACTCCACTTTGGGTATGGACTACTTCATAAAAAACAATATAAATAATCAATGATATTTTCCCAAACAAAAAAATCAAACTGATATATTCAGATCGACGAGCAACCTATTATTCCTGAGTTTAATGACAAATTGAAGAAACACAGAGATACTTTATCAACAATAAAACTTATTTGTGACAGAGATAAAACACCTATTCTCACTAAGGATCATACAATTAAATACCTTATCCAGGAATGCAAAAAGACAGCAGATGAGTTACATTTCAACGTACACTGAGAGAAACTGGATATTGAAAATATCTACCAGCTCTGATTGCAATAACCATTTTAATGAAATCTTCTATTCCTGATCATTTTATTATTACAACAGTATTCTCTCCATTCTGTAATTGAAAAAAACGCTTTCTTGAACCATTTGTAATACCCTTGAACGGACATTCGCTACCATCATAACGCAGGTTGTTTCATGACATTATGAGAATTTTATAAATTCTAGTCTATTTAGATTTTTTATTGACATAGCTCGTTTCGTGAATTATGCTTATTGGTGAATTCAGATGATGTTTGTCCCAATAATCATAGCTGTTTGGGTTTCTAGCATTGTACGTTGACGAATAACTGTAGCAATCAATTCACATGTATGACGGTTATAAGACAATCATTCGACAATCGTAAATCGGCTCATTTCGCTCTAGTTTTTCATCAGTTCTGGGGCTGACAAAGCTAAAGATCGCGTTTATTTTCACTTCTGTTCTTGGTCATGGGTGCCTGTGTTCAATTTTTGTTCAATGGTTTTGATCGTCCTAATCGATAGAGCCGTGTTTTGTGGGTGAATGTGTGTGATGTACAAAATTTTTTGTTCAGTGCTGGCTGTGAACCAAGCTGTGAAATACACCGTGCACTGCATTACTGCAATGAGAAAGTATTCTCCATACCCACTTTTCACGGCCTAAGATTGGTTTATTCCGAAAAACAGGATGATCGATGAGATTCTGAATTAAAATATCTGGGTTTCTGTGAGGGGAGTTTTATTGACAATCCTCATCATAACTCCAGACTTCTCATTTCCTAAGTAATTCGTCAGTATGCATATAGATGATATTCCTTCGAAAAAATCAATGAGTAATGTCAAAGAAACTTCCAGTGGAACCCAGATATTTCAATTCACATTGTATATTTTGTTTTTTGAAAATAATAACTTTGGATGATGGAAAGTAAGAGTGCATCAGGGATAGGATATTCATTTTCATATTCAGTAATTCGAACCACGGTTTCATAATGCATACTCTCGAACAATGTTGATTAGATAACCTAATAACCGCTGTTTGATGACTACAGGGTATGTCACGACGAGCTTACAATATCTCTACAGTGTGTCCCACTTACAATGCTCACCATGGGTATCTTTTTAACGGTGAGAGATACGAGGTCGGTTAAATAACACCAAATGTGGAGTTTGTCAAGGCCAACTATAATGTGAAAAAATATTTTCATAAAATCTATTCGTTTTTGTTTTATACGCAAAAAACAGATTTTCATCATTTTCATGTCTCCTCCGTAACTTCTTTATTCATGAAAATATTCAAATACTAATTTCATATTTTCATGGCAGTTTTTTGAAGCGATTTCGAAAAAAATATGAAATTCATACCAACTCTTCTAGAATTTGAGATATCAGCACCAACTTCAGTTTTTCAAATGCAGGTCATGGCTCACTATGACTTAGTTACAAATAACTTTTTTTTCTCTTACAGATGATATATCGCAGTAATAGTTAAGTGTTGATAACAACGGAGTTATCGTCATTTATATAAAAACAAAAAATTATTTGGAAGTCGCCATCTTGAATTTATAAATTTCAACAAAAAAATCATGATCTCCGACCTCAAAAACCCCCACTCACCAATTTTGAATGGAATCGGACCAAATCTTGTCCGCCATCTTGAAGCAGCCATTTTTTTAATTTCAACAAAAATTCCATTACTCCGATTAACTTGAAATTTGACAGGTGTTCATAATTTCGGTGACAATACATTATGAAATTTTTGTTGAAATTCAGAAAAATGGCTGCTCCAAGATGGCGGACAAGATTTGGTCCGATTCCATTGAAAATTGGTGAGTGGGGGTTTTTGAGGTCGGAGATCATGATTTTTTTGTTGAAATTTATTAATTCAAGATGGCGACTTCCAAATAATTTTTTGTTTTTATATAAATGACGATAACTCCGTTGTTATCAACACAAAACTATTACTGCGACATATCATCTGTAAGAGAAAAAAAAGTTATTTGTAACTAAGTCATAGTGAGCTATGACCAACATTTGAAAAACTAAAGTTGGTGCTGATATCTCAAATTCTAGAAGAGTTGGTATAAATTTCAATATTTTTTCGAAATTACTTTGAAAAACTGCCATGAGAATGTGAAATTCCTATTTGAATATTTTCATAAATAAAGAAGTTACGGAGAATACATGAAAATGATCAAAATCTGTTTTTTGCGTATAAAACAAAAACGAATTGATTTTATCAAAATATTTTTTTATATCATAGTTGTCCTTGACAAACTCCACATTTGGTGTCATTCAACCGACCTCGTATCTCTCACCGTTAAAAAGATACCAATGGTGAGCATGGTAAGTGGGACACACTGTATATCGAAAATCAGTAGGGAGAAATCCATGAAAATATGCATGCTTTTATTTCAGAATACGCTCTTTTCATTCAAAGTATTTTCAGAAATGCAGTGTTGCCGCTTCTAGCAAAAAGTAGCAACAACTTTGTTATTTCAAAGTGAATACTCTGTATTTTATTGCATTTGCAGATTCTCCCTGAAGAGCTTATTTCATCGATACATCACACTTGTGGTCTATCGGAAATGATTACAGAGATATAGGGTGTTCAAAATCGAGATTTTTCAACTCGAGGATTTTTTTGTGTCGAAACTATCCATTATCGGTCAAAACAGTTCACATGTCCCTATGTGTGGGTTGCGAAGTTGGTCTGATCTGGGGCTACTCTTGACTTGGTAAGAGCTTCTCGTAATGGTCATTATAATGTCTTTATATTCATTGTTGTTATAATCGAATATAGTCTCGTACTTTCAGTTTTCCCTAAACTATTAGTGCCTCTATATAATTTTACCGAAACCAGTGTATATTGGAGGTAGCAGCAGTATACATTTGTTACTTATTTATTGTAAATTCGGGATTTTAAAATATTTTTGAAAAAAAGGAGGAAAAAGTTGCAAGTCACATTTTTCACATTGTTCAAATTATTTGAATTCTTTCAGGTTAGGAATGTCTGTCTCTTCCTTTTCACATTGACAGGTATGTTGATATGGTTTATACTATTGTAGTTATCAGTTTGTGAGAAAAAAGGAGAAGAAGAAGAGATTTTGACTATGTCTACAAGTAAAATTGATTAAATTGAAGGTTGAGAATTTGTTGAGAAACGTCAACATTGAGAAACTGTAATTTTTGACAGGGATGGAACTATTTTTGGTTATGTAATGCTCTATTGCGTTTCATCAATTGTTAGTAGGTAAGAATAGATTTCACTAAAATGGTTGATATCTGTGCGTTTGTTCATCCCAGGTCTCTAATGGTATAAACAAACGCACAGATATCAACCATTTGAGTGAAATCTATCCTCACCTACTTTAAATTGATAAAACGCAATAGATCATTACATAACCAAAATAGTTCCATCCTTGTCGAGAATTACATTTTCTCAATGTTGACGTTTCTCAACCTTCAGCGGAAAATTCTACTTGTGGACATAGTTACAATCTCTTCTTCTTCTTGTTCTTCTTTTTCACAAACTGGCTGATAACTACAATCGTATAAACCATATTAACATACCTGTCAATGACATTCTCAAGATATTTTATTTTGTGTAAAGGAAGAAACAGACATTCCTCACCTAAAAAAATTCGAAGAATTTGAACAATGTGAGAAATGTGACTTGCAACTTTTCCCTCCTTTTTTTCAACAAATTCTAAAATTCCAAATTTACGATAAATAAATAACTGTAAGTGTGATTATACAAATGTTAGTCTCCTATGTGTCCACGTAAGCAATTTTGCACAGTATGTCATCATTTATTTAACAATTTTATACTTTTAACAACGTTGTAACCAACCTCACCAAAGATGTGAGTACAAGGCATGGCCATAGTGTTTCCCAATGTATTTACACTCCTTAATCATTGTAGTATTACTGATGATGGAAATAAACATTTCCGAAAGCTTCGATAAACTTTAAAGAGTATTTCTTCTACACTGCTGCTACCCCCAATATTCACTGGTTTCGGTAATATTATATATAGGCACTAATAGTTTAGGGGAAACTGAAAGTACGAGACTATATTCGAACATAACAACAATGAATATAGAGACATTATATAATGACCATTACGTCAAGCTCTTACCAAGTCAAGAGTAGCCCCAGATCAGACTAACTTCGGAACCCACACATCAAATTTTTATATACATCAATTAATTAGATTCGCACGTTTCTTATGAGAGTTCCTTGGTCAGTTTTCATAATTCAATGTCAACGGATGATTTGATTAACTTGTTCATAAAACCCTCATAGTTCGAAATTACTAATATACCGTATGTTTTACTCGTGACAGTTGAAATATATATTCATCAAACTAGACATGAATAGAAGATAGTTCGATCATATAACTATTTTTGATGATTTATTACTGAAATTTGATTTTTGCTTTTTTTTTTTTTTTTTTTTTTTTTTTATCGCTTGGAGCGCACGAGAGGGAATCCCTATAATGTTCAAAGAACATCGTGCGTTCCTAGGGAGGATAGGGACAGGAGGTAGGTATTGGAATTTTTTTTGAACTTTTGGAGATTATATGTTGTTGGGAACACTTCCACAGGCAATGAATTCCAGAGCCTAGCCGTTCTATGGATGAAGGAGTCTTGATAAAGTGCTGTTCGACATCTTTCGAGGTTGACAACGAAAGGATGTGCTGACTGGGCTTGTCTAGTTCGTCTGATTGGTATTGCTAGTGAAGGGATGATAGCAGAGATTTCCGAAGAACATTTCCCGTGGAAGTATCGATAGAAAAGTGAAAGGTCGCCGACCTTTCTACGGTGTTCTAATGATGCCAAAGAGTGAGTGAGTGTGGCGTCACCCACCAGGCGAATGGCTCTTCTCTGGATGGAATCTAAGAGCATCAGCGTATGTTTTGGTGCTGAACCCCATATGTGGGAACAGTATTCTAGAACAGGCCGTATCTGCGCTTTGTAGATCATGAGAAGCTGTTGAGTTGTAAAGTAGCTTTTCGCACGGAACAAGAATCCGAGTTTTTGGGAAGCAGCTTTTGCGATGGATCTGACATGATTATCCCATGAAAGAGTGTTGCTGATGGAAATACCGAGCATAGATATGGTGGGCTTGGTGGGGATAGTGGAGCCAGACATTACAGTATCGGGCATACTGAGTTCCGCCTTTCTAGAGAAAATGCAGGCTTGAGTTTTGGTGGCGTTGAATTCAACTAGGTTGTTTGTTCCCCAGGCTGTGATTCCAGCAAGATCTTCATTGACAGCATTGACCTGCCTGCGCCGTGAGGTCTTAGTTTCCTGGGAAGAAATGGGAATTCTGGAAGAGAAAGCAGTATGGAGGGTACTATCATCTGCAAAGCTGTGGATGGGGCAAGTTGTTATTCCCAACAGATCATTAATATGAAGCAGGAATAATGTTGGTGCCAAAATTGATCCTTGTGGAACGCCGGAATTGATGCCAATGGTATCAGACGATACACCGTCCACTACCACGTGAAGCGATCTGCCTGAAAGAAAACTCGATAAGAGATGGCATAGCTGGGGTGGTAAGCCGTATGATGGTAGTTTGTGGAGGAGTCCTTCGTGCCAAACACGGTCGAATGCTTTCGATATGTCCAACGCGACAGCTAGAGATTCCCCGTGTTTTTCTATTGAAGATTGCCATAAATGGGTGACGTAGGCAAGTAGATCTCCAGTAGATCTTCGGTGGCGAAAGCCGTATTGTCTATCATTGATGATTCCTGAGCTCTCCAGATATTTGATAAGCTCAATATTGAAGGCTTTCTCCATCACTTTGGAGATTACTGATAACAGGGCAATGGGCCTGTAGTTGTTGGGCAGGTTCTTGTTCCCTTTTTTGGGGATTGGTTGGACTCTAGCTGTCTTCCAGCATGATGGAAAAATACCCGACCTGTACGAGATGGTAAACAACTTGCAGAGAATCGGTGTTAATTCTGGTGCACATTTTTTGAGGATAATGGGTGGAATTCCACGCATATGTTAGCGGACCAACCCGATTTCAGGATAAACAAGTTTTTCCTAGAGCGATTGGGTGAACTAGTTTGTCCAGTTTGTACTAGTCTGAACTTCTCCGTGTTCTACTTTGTTAATATTTTGTGAGGAAGGAACATACACCTCTATGAGTAGATCATTCGAGAACGTATTCATTGAATTCTTATCAATCAGCTTGACTTGTTCCCGAATGATCTCATAATAATATAGGTGTATGTTCCTTCCTCACAAAATATTAACAAAGTAGTACGAAGTAGTTCAGACTAGAACAAACTAGTTCATTCAATAGCTCTTCGGATATACTGATTCAGCCTAGGAAACACTATAGTTCATCCTAAAATCGGGTTTTTTCGGTAACACATATACTTAATTAATCAGTTTTATACAACATCATTCAGATCATCAGCCTGAGAGACTCGAACCTCCCCAATGAAACACCCTGTTTTGTAATTGATCGATTTTCTGATCAAGAAGAAACACAATAGGAAGCGAAGAGTCGAAAAGAACTTAAAGGGATTAAACATTCCGGTGATCTTCCCATCTCTAATTCCATTTTCCGTGAATTCGAATTTCATTGTGGGAGATCGGAAAGTTTTTTAATTTAATAGGACTGCAGCCGGTGGATTATTGTTGACGTTATTTCATTGGATTTACTTTAGACCTCCTCTGTCTTTTGGTTTTTCGAGTTGAATCGAAACGGAAAGCTGGAGGGATATCCATCAGATATTCAACATCTTTCTCAAAAATAATTATACATGGTGTTTAAAACTAAAGGTGGTTCTGTAGTTAGGACAGGTAGAACCGTCATATCGAGGGTGGAGATGGACATAACCTCAATCATCCTCAGTGCCGGTTTCAGCACTACCAGAAATTTAATTTGACAAAATAACCATTCATTCGAGGAAACTAAAAGAACAAAATGGAATAGAATACCTTTATATATCCAAGAAGATCATATAGTTATTATATAGGACAAGTCATAAAAGTTTTTGACAATTTTCATTATCACCCAAACTAATTACCAATCATCCATTCTCATATGTTCATACTTACATGCGCTCATCACCATTCCCACAGATCATTTACGGGTCCTGAAAAGAGTACTCTCAAACTAAATGAAAGGCAATTGCTAGCAATATCGATTTGATAGCTGACAAAACTTTTTTAAATTAGTCTTGTTTTTATTTCATTCTTCAATTCGTTATATATCACATAGTTAATTACCTATACCCATATCGTGTCGGATATGTATGAGTAGCATTTTGATACACGAAGTCTTACATATTCTGTTTTACAAATTTCTGTATCTCAAAAATGTATAAAGAAGGCTGAGTAAGAATTTTGTTGCTTACAAATGTGTATTTGCATGATGCTCTATATCTATAAGATCATATATCTCAATGTCATTTTTTTGTAGAACAAAAATTCTATCTGATGTTGTAGAGTAACCCCAGAAAATGAATGAAAAAATATTACACTCTGACTACATTTTGACTGGAACATTGTTTTAATCTTTTCAAAGCAAACAAGTTACTTGCGCACCTTTTACATACTGCTGACACATGTGATTTCAAATCTAGAGATAAATCTAGATGAAACCCTGAAAGTTTGAATTAGGTATGTTAATTGTTGAATTGATTCACCAATCTATTTCAGAAGTTGACCTTCATTATATCGGTTTGCAAGGGGATAAAATTGCATGAAGAATGTTTTTTCTCGGTAAAAAGTTTTTCATTCTGAAAGTAGTGAATAACTGTATCAAAATTAGTTTTGATTGATTCAAGGGCTTCTAGTTGGGTTTCACCATTAGACAAGATAGTTAAATCATCTGCGAAGGCAGTGAAGAAAGTACTTAAGCTGCTATCAATATCGTTAATATATGAAATGAATAAAAGAGGACCCAAGACACTACCTTGTGTAACACTAATATCCACAATTGATTCATTCGATCGTTCTCCTGAACATTCAACAAATTGCTTCTTTTCGCTGAGATAAGATCTCAATACTTGATTGCTTCGACCGCGAATACCATAAGCTTCTATAGAATAGAAAAGAATTTTATGGTCGACACAATCAAATGCTTCAGTGAGATCGACAGATAGTGCCGTTACTTTGTTTTTTTTATCAAAATTCTTGTATATGTACTCCGAAATCTGCAGAAGAGCAGTTATTGTCGATTTTTCCTCACGAAAGCCATGCTGATAGGATGATGAAATTTGTTTATTTTTAAAAAAGCTAAGATTATAGTTGCTAGCAGTTTTTCAAATATTTTTGATTGCTATAGGGCGATAATTACTGATTTGTGTGCGATCAACTATTTCGAATAGAGGTAGTATTTTTGATAATTTTAGTATACTAGGGAAGGTGCCAGCCTTGAAACATTCATTTACGAGATGTACCAGAGGTTTGGATAACTCACGAGAGCACTGTTTTATCATTTTGATAAAAAAATTGTCATGGCCTACATCTCACTCTTCTAGCCTTTGTATGGGCGAACTCTATTATTAGGTTCACAGCTTGATGCTCAACAAATTGAATTCTCAATTGTTGGATATTGTATTTTGTATTATTGTATTATATTGAGTTAGGCATCATGTGGACGTAATATTAGCCACTGCCATTTGTATTTGTCTAATTCATGATTGTTGTTGAATTAGGATTCCATGGTTCTGTGTTCTGTGTAATGCAGTGACAGTACTTAGGCGCGAAAAGGCTAGGAAGAGAGGTTATGATACGGGGCGTTGGCATGGTTGGCTTTTACGGTTCATCAGTAGATGATCAATGTATTTGGTGATTTTTAAATAGAAGTCTTAATGAGTACAATGTTGTATTAATACACAACATTAATGAGGCACAAAGCTTAGGTTCAATTTCTATTTCTTTAGCCAATTCCTTCGCAGTTAAAATGGCGATTTCAGAGTTTATATTTTTATATTCTCAGGAGGAAATGCAGCATTCTTTCAACATCTCTGTGCATTTACTTAGATCCTCATCTGCTGATAGTAGAGAGATGCGCTAATGACATTGATTTGGAAAATTGAGATAATTTATAGGAGTGTCTGCGGCGCCCCTTTTCATCCACGCCCCATCCTACCGCCGCTACTGATCATCCTAACAGGAGTTATTTTGATTTACAAGCTCTTATTCAGTTTTTCCTCTCCTGATGTATGTGGGCCTGTCAGTAATCAAATCTTGCATGTTGAATATGACATACTTGAAAACGTCCGATTGATTCATAATTGAGAATTGGTATCTGGTGGTTTCCTGGTCGGAGATTATGATTCTTGTTTCAAAATTGAGGAATGTCTGGCAGCTCTAGAATGATCGATGAGATAAGTGATCATGGTCCGATTATATTCAGAAGTGGGGCTTCTATGAAGGGTTTTGACTTGAAATTACTGAAATAATTATTAGATATAAAAAATACTAAAAAGTTGAGAATAAAAATAAAAAAAAAATTCACAAGCAAAAATTTATACAAATGCTCTGAAAAGACAATGAATTGATTCTTTCATGTTTGATCTACGTGATAACTGTGAGTAACAGATTCAGACGCTTGCCGCGGATATAAAACAAGAAATCTTGCGAAGTTAGATTTGGAATCTGTAACTAACACAATAACCACGATCAAATATGAAAGGATTATTTTTGTCCATTTGTATAAAAGCTTGAAAAAATTTGAGTAATGGTGTCAACCAGTTTGAGTTTTTGTTTTTGCTGATATATAGATATTTCTCTGAGGAAAGCAGTAAGTTTCAGGTCAGATAAAGGGACAGAGGATGCGATGTGGTGGTATCATGAAAGGCAGGTTAACGTAATAAATTGCTCATTTTTCATCAAAAAAATACTAACACTTTTATTCGTAGACTCGTAGAGACGACTTCGATAATCTGAAGCACAGCGGTTCCCAAACTTCATGGCAGACGGAACCCTTCGAAACTTACAACGTATGAATTGAAAAAAAAAATTGAAAGCAAGAATTCATACGAATGCACTGTCTCTCATGTCTAGTTCAGCAGCATCCAGTTTATTGTGATATTTTGTGTTTGGATCAAAAAAATTCGAAGCCTCTGTATACAAAAAACTTCGAAACAGCAGTGTCAAGTACATTCAGGTACTCAATCTGTAACAAGTTGTAGGGATTTATCATGAAACCTGCACCAAGAATAACTCAATAAAATTGTTTTTGAGAATGATTCCATACTTGTGTCCGATGTGAATCCTCAAAATGATTCATAGATCTGACATAGACATATTTTCAGGTTTCTGCAATTTCAATGACAAGGAGATTAGAATCCATGAGTTTATTTTTAGTTCCATTTGCTGTTTTTCAGGAAAGAAAGATTAGAAAGTCGCTGGCAGACCATTGAGATATGGCACCAATTCAACAAATGTTTCATATCACTGAGTGACTTAGGAACTCTTTTTGCACTTCGTTGAGCCCTACCGGAGGATTTGCGGAGCATACTTTGAGTAACGCGGATCTAAAGGAAATGATGATGTGAGACTAACATAACCTCTAAGTCGCCTAACAATAATGGACAAAGAATCTCCAATGAGCTGCCAATCAGGCTGAGAAATTCTTTATGTCTTTTTTGTAAATTAGTTATAGGTTTTATCTTCGTTACTAATTCATCTACATCCCAGATAGCGCAATGTCATTCATAGAACGTCCATAGGATATTCTTAGAGAATATTTGAATAATCTCAGAATATTCTCACAATGTGATACAAATATTCTAGGGACGTTCTATGAACATTCGGAATGGACTGTTTGGAATATTATGGGGATATACCTAGTATGTTGAACGAGAAAGAAGAATATTTGGAGAGCTTGCTCCGGTGGAGATGCGAAACTAGTATCTTGTGATTGGAAATTCAAGAACCTAAAACGTTACCACGAACCTTATGATGAATAAATGATAAATAAAATGAATAGCAAGATGACAACACTGTATTAGTGGGATAATTAGCATTGATAGGCAAGAGACTAATAGGTTATGCCAGGGTAAACATTATAAATCTCGATAAATGAAATAGGAACATAGGTATCATATATTTGTATACGATTCTCAATATTCTCAGAATTTCCGAAGAGAATTTTCTCAGAACATTCGAAGAGAATATTTTTTTAATCGCTTGGAGCGCACGAAAGGGAATCCCTATAATGTTCGAAGAACATCGTGCGTTCCTAGGGAGGATAGGGACAGGAGGTAGGTATTGGAATTTTTCTGAACTTTTGGAGATTATATGATGTTGTTGGGAATACTTCAACAGGCAATGAATTCCAGAGCCTAGCCGTTCTATGGATGAAGGAGTCTTGATAAAGTGCGAGAATGACTCAAATAGAATGTTCAAAGAATATTGTTTGCAGATTGAGAATATTCTATGAACATTCTTAGGATATTCTATTCTATAAGGATTTCCTGAAATAAATATATTTGAACGTTGTCAGAATATTCCTAGAATATTCTGTGCTGTCTGGGATTCGACAAGTGCTATACAATTGATGTAATTATCTTGAAGGATGATAAACGTATCTAAGTTTTCCTCATTTCATGGAATTCTTGGTTGAATCTGATATAAATCCTGAAGAGCGATTCGAGACAATGAAATCATCGATCGAGTAGTGAATCCTACCATTTCCGTTTCTCCCCAATTTCTCCATGAATGAGGTGAATTCAGTCGATCGAGAACAATGATACGTTCGATTCGGACCAGACATCTCAATAATGAGATGCCGATGAATTATGAGTTATTCCACCCAAATCGCCCAGAGTCGTGCATGAAGCATCGTCGATAAAACGTATTGGTCCATGCCCGGAACACCCGGAGTTACAACCGGAACATTGATGAAATAAACCTCTGGTGCGCCCACTCTTCATTTGTTCCGTCAGACTGCTTCTTGGTGAAAACAATTGTATCTCAGACGATGACGTGGAGTCACAGAACTAAAGCACAGAGGGAAGGAGAACCAATAGGGCATACGCGTGTGAAAATTTTACACTGGAATATATTTTTGTTCCATTACTCTTATGTATAAATGTCGAATTATACATTCGAAAAACATTATTGAGCACCGAATATTCAATAATTTCTGATTGAAAATCATAATATTTGCAACTTTCCGACCAACAGCCGAACTGCAGCGATGATTTCCGACTGGATGTGGCTGTTTTTATTTGTCATGTCAAACATTCATGGGAAAATATAGAAGAAGAATACCATGGCTGCATGTTCATGTCCGAAATATTGAAAATAATATAAGAAGAGAAAGTGAGGTTATGATTATGTGAGCTTGTAGTTTCTTTAATCTATCTCAATTATATGATATATTCTGAATAATAATAACTGAATAATAAACAAATATCTACAATAAGAAGGATCAAACAGGACTTCATTTTGCATGTTGTTTCAAATATATATTACCACCTATCAATTTATATCTCACATAGTTTTCCATATCTTCTTCAAGCTGAAAACGAAATCACATATTATATTATTCTCCTAATAACATGAGGAACGTAATCATTGATGAATAATGGGTTTCACTAGGACATTACTTGAACGTATACTCACTTCGAAATGGTCTTCACAAACAAATCCTCTGGTTTTTTCGGATAAATCATTTCTACTTATGGCTTGCAACCATAATTTTCTTTTCCCTTTATTTTTATCACTCGATCCCACTGGCAATGAAAGGAATATTTTTCCTGGCGATACTTTTGTTGATGAGAGGCATTGCGGCACTAGGCAGTATTTGGTATAAACATTATCATTTTCCATTTTCAAATTTCAAATTTCTGGCGTTTAAAACTGTTTTCTTCTCCTACCTCTTCTTCTTCTTTTTTTTCAATCTGAATCTTGTCATTCTGTCGCGCTAGTCTATGGCTGTGCGGCCTAATACTATGACGTCATAATATTAGTGATGGCTACTAACCCGTTTTCCTGTGACTTCATATTTAGCCTCATTTAAATGAAATTTGTCAGAGTCACAAGCAAATTTGAGATTAATGAATGATATCCAGTGTTATCATAAGGAAGAAGGAATATAATTTCGATTAAACAAAAAATCATGCGTATTCCTTATTGGGCGGCGATTGCCCCTTGGCGAGTCTGCGCATTACAGAATGTCATCTGTCAGATTTTGTGTTTATCTGGTGTTCATTCACAATTTTCCGTTTCCTGCATTCTTTCTACGTTTTAGATGAGTTTTCGGTATGTCTTCAATATGATTCATTGGATTCTTCAGCAGTAGTGGCATATTTCCTAATATTTACTATTTTCGGTGAGTAATGTTTTTTTAGATTAGTAAACAAACCAACATAAGCTATTCAGGAGTAACCATACCTATGGAGACATCCATTTCGATGCTTGGTACTACTATCAGCAATAACCTTTCTTAAAAACTTGGTTTTCTGTTTCGGGCCAGGAGCTTTTTTACTACCAGTCAGCTGCTTGTGATCTATGAGGCACAGATCCGACCTGTCCTGGAATACTGCTCTCATATTTGGAGTGCAGCAACCAAACATGTCCTGAAACTGTTTGATTCTGCCCAAAAAAGGGCAATTTGTCTCGTGGGTGATGCCTCGCTCCTCTGGAACACCGTAGAAAAGTTGTCGATCTGGCTCTATTTCATAGATATTTTCATGGACGATGCTCTTCTGAAATATCAACAATTGTTCCTCCCTTGGCAATCTCCGCGAGATTAACTCGTCGAGTTGAGGCTTCGCACCCGTTCGTGGTCACTTTGGGGACCTGCAGAACATTTCTTTCCAAAAATTCGTCCATCCAATGAATAGTGAGACTCTGGAACACAATGTCAAGGGAGGTGTTCCCCGAGGCATATAACCTCCAGAAATTTGAGAAGAACACCAATTCTTACCTCATTCTCCTTGGTTCTCCCGATGTTCTCTGGAGATTACTAGATATCTCTTTTCGTGGGATCCAGAACATAAAGAGAGTGAATTTAGTATTTCTTCTTCCACCTCTCCTCTCCATGTAAGTAACCCTTGTTTTGAGTATTGAATACTTTTTACCTTTATATATTGTTGTAGAATTTCCACTTTTCGCTAAAAATGAGCCTATTAGGCTCGAAACATGTACGTCGATCTAGTTAGGTGATTCGATCACTATTAAGAATTGAGGAGATGACTTCGTGTTTTGATCTCTGGTAACTGACCACTACACGTAGAGATTACAATGGACTTCTACCACATAATAATGAAAAGTAGTTACGTGTTCTCATTTTCAACAATCTTTTTCATTATGAATATCGGTGTTGAAATGAACAATATTGAGAAATCGATACCAGAAATGACACCTTTATCATTCCAAAGCATTCATCAGTTTGTTCCACACGTAGCTTCATGTATAACTCGATCAAGTATCACTCTCTTCCTAATCACTTCAAAAACGACTCATTGCTGAATTTCAAGAAAAAGTTGGAAGAATACCTCAAAGCAGGATAGATTGGATGTTAACAACGCCTTGTCTGATTTTCATTTGTTTTCATTTTTGTGATCTTCCTATTTGTATTCGTATTGAATATGTGAATATTTTATCGTCGTATATGTACTCGTATGTGTATATTTAATTATATTTACTCATATATTAATATGTTTATATCACCTTACATGGTTGAGTTGTGAAACAGCGCAAGCTAAACTGCGCCTTTTCATCGAGCATCATTATAATTTGTAGATCTCTTGTTCTTATAAATTATTAATTATCGATGTATAAAGCCCATTTATTATTATTATTATTATTATTGAAATCAATTCGCATATGAAAGCAAGAAAATATTCCATTTTTTATCAACAGAATCAAAACTCTGCAAAATTTCAGCCCGATATTAAATATGAGGAAAATGTCGGATTTCAATAACTTGATTCCACGCAAAAAGGATATAGTATGAGAAAACCTACTACTACTCAATGCATCCCACTTGAGGATGTAGAAGCTGGGGCCAGTCCTCAATTTATCTAGAGAATATAGTCTCCACTGAAATCATTCGGAAGAAAATAACCCACCCTGTGTATTTGGTTTTATGCCTAAGGGCGATGGGAGTTTTGGGTATATGGCCCGTCTGCATATCCGGGACTTTCATGGAGGCAGAATAGAAATTTGTCACGGAAATCTAATTTCATGATCTAGTATGCAGGAACACGAAGAGATGCTTCAGATGATATTCCAATCGATAATTTCGAGGATTATAATGTTATATACGTGATGTGGAAACATAGTATCTCCACAATATTGTACATACAACGTAGAAAATTCGGCGACCTTTTTCTTTTATATGGATACTTCCACAGAAAATGTATCTCAGAAATATCTACTATCATTCCATCACTAGCAATACCAGTAAGACTTACCAGACAGGCTCAGTTAACACATTCTTTCGTCGACAACCCTGAATTCAGTCGAACAACTATTTTCTCAAACTGGTTCTATAGAACGACAAAGCTTTGGAGTTCTTCGCCAAAAAATAGGTATGTATTTCCAAGAACTTGTCATCTCCAAAAGTTCCAAGAAAATTCCAACTCCTACCTCCTTTCCCTATCCTCTCTAGGTACGTACGATGTTCTTCAAACATTAAGGGGATTCCCTTTCGTGATTTTCAATAAAAAAAATTTGAAAATATGTTCGATTATATGCAACCTTGAAGCGTTTCTAAAAACCAGAATTGTATATCAGTTGGCTGGATTCCTCCTTCACAAAGCTTTCAATTGAGTGGATACAAACCATAGGTTGCATCGCATTTGAAAAACAAATTGGTGGGGTTGATTTCATTTCATATTGCTCACGATATGTAGGTTAATAAATTGAAACGTTTACGTGTCTCTGGATTTTCAGAAAACTCATCCACCTCGCAAATGTCTTTCAGTTGAAGTCTCCACTCTGAACATATTCAGTATATATAAATGGGGTTGTGCACATAGTCAAATCTCTTATTTCCTATTCATCTTTCTGAGTATTGAAGTAGAGAATATATTTTCCACTGGAATTATTTGAAGAAAAAATACATATTGTGTATTTGGTTAGGAACCTGTGGGCGATGGTAGTTTTGGGTATATGGCATGTCTGTATATCTGGAAATTGTAATACACCGAAAAAGTAGAGAAATTCGTCACAGAAATCTAATTTCATGATCTAGTATGCAGGAACACGGAGAGATGCTTCAGATGATATTCCAATCGATAATTCTGAGGATTATAATGTTGTGTACGTGATGTGGAAACATAGTATCTCCACAATACTGTACATTCAACGTAGAAAATTCGGCGACCTTTTTCTTTCATATGGATACTTCCACAGAAGATGTATCTCAGAAATATCTGCCATCATTCCATCACTAGCAATACCAGTAAGACGTACCACCCAGCAAACACACATATGTCTGCCATATGGCAAATGGAGCTCATCAGGGTTCCGGAGAAACATCACCGTGGAACATATCTGCTACAAAGCTATAGGTGGTTACATAAAAGAAAACATATCATATACATATATGATGCTTCAAATGCCATGAAAAAAGATTGTTCAGTTGAATTGAACATGTAAGGTGAAGGAAACAAAATCGCATGTTCCACTTATGTCTCGAAACTATACAAGATTATTTCTAAAATCACCAACATATTCATAACAGTGAAACGTTCTGTTCCGTAGGAGTTGGTACCTTCTTGATGGAGAGAACTTCATGTTAGTTTCCTTAGCAAGTTATGTTATGCTTTGCATGTTTGTCTCACATATTTTTTTCAGAAAAAAATCGAACAGTGTATTTTTTCCAATGTGAATTGTTCATAGTGATATTGAAATATGTTTCCGAGTTGAGTACAAGACAGAGATGGAATGGAGGGTGTAATATCACAAATGAGATGGATTTACCTACCTAATTATCCGTCTCAACATGATCACACTGCTAATGTGCATTCATCTATGTAAGTACCACCGCCACTCCAAAGCAGCTGAATCTGAAAAAGATGCCCACTGGGGTTTTGAATGATGTATTCCATGACACTTCCATGTGCAATCTTTAATGTCTGTTTATCTATGTGAGAACCATCAGCTGTTCTTTAACAACTGAACGTGAAGAATGTGCTCAAATGGATGTTGAAAGTAATGGTGTTTTCATTTGTGACTTTTAGGGACAATATGGATGGGTTAGAAAATCCAAAAGCATGAAATAAGGAAACATTCTTTGACAGAAGATTTTGGGTCATCAAACAATCAAATTTTCCATATTCCACTACACTTTCAAGTGTATTTTCCAAAGTTGGTTTTAACCCCTGAAGTAACACTCTAGAACCCATCTACAAACACGAAGGCGTAGCTATTGATAGTGTATGGTAAAAGTTCCACCGAGACATCATGAACCATTTTGGTGTGTCAAAAGTGCTATACATAGTAAGTGCAGTGCTTTTTTTAAAAAAAATACATTTCTGGATATACACCTGATATAGAATCAGCTAGAAAGCATATAAATATAGGTGATTTACCACTCAATTTACCTATCTTTACCACTGAAGTACCTATTCTTCCATTTTGGTGTCAGAAATTCTGGATCATTTCGAATTGATAATAACATTTTTATCTTCAATATTCTGTCTCTATCAACATAAGTATGATGTGATCTCATCAGTGATGTATTTAAAACTTGAATTTCAAATGATTTTCATTGATTTTTAATCTAGAAACCATGATTTCCATTTTTCTAGGACTAGGCACTGAAAACAATCAGACATGAAACACTACAAACGAGGAGGTAACTACAACCATAGGTCACTTTGGTATAATTGAATATACAACATTGTTCAAATGATCAAACTTGCAGTATTTTCAATGCTCTTTATGGTGGAAGAATTAAAATAAACATTTGAGTATCGCATTTTTTGTAACATATATTGAGGAATTTACCTCTATAGTCAGAAATACCTATGTACCTACTGATTGTTCGTTGATTTGAACAATTTTGTATCAATATGGCTGTCGACACTCGAATTCCTGTATATTTCTCAAAATGATCAAGTACATCATTTTGGATTCATCTCACATATATTACTCTGTAACATTGATTCAAGTATCATTATAAGAACAAATTCGTTACTTATAATGTATCTGAGACATGTATGCAATGTTACTTGGAAACGCTTAGCATATGTCAAATATATAAAGGACATATTCAGGGAGGCGGAAATTTGACGTTACATGCAAGATACACTAACTGTACAGATAATATGTCTGCAACATCGGATGAGAATCTGAAATATGTGGTTGTTATGTATCAGATATGTATTTGTGTTTGCTGGGCAGACAAGCTCAGTCAACACATTCTTTTGTCTATAACCTTGAATTCGGTCTAACAACTCTTTTTCTAAACTGGTTATATGGAACGGTAAAGCTTTGGAATTCTTTGCCAGAACATATATATTTCCAAGAACTCATAACCTTCACAAGTTGACAAAAAAACCCAAAACTCATCCTTTTTCCCTATAAGTTCCCTACGATGTTCCTCGAACATTATGGGAATACCCTTTCGTATGCGCCAAGAGATAAATGACTCTTCGTCGGAAGTGAATACTTTTATTGGTGATCAATATTCCCAGTGTTTGTTGGACAATACAAATCTGAATGAAGAAATATAATTTCAGGTAATGCTTGCTTTCACCTGCTTCTTCCTTCGTGTTGAAGCCCTTGAATGAATATCGAAGATCGACTGTAGCTTCAACTGTTTAGAATTTCTTCATACACTCAGAGGAATAGTCAAACGTGTAGTAAAATGGGCACCAGTCACTACATTCATCTTCGTATGTTTTTTTTCAGCGTTTCCATGGAAGAAAGTTTGTTTCTCCTCAGCAGATCCAACACGATGTGCTGAGACAATTTCTGAAATCATCATGTTGGGGATGCAAACCTACATACCGAACACTGCAAGGAGAACATCTTCCGATAAGGCCTGGTTCAATAGAAACTGCTCTAGAGCTGTCGCTTCCAAACAGGCAGCATTCCATCGATGGCAGAAAATCCAGGACCTGAGACTAGAGCAGAATATATCGAGGCTAGAGGCATATGCAATGAGACAATTCGATCATAAAAGGATGCTCATAATGCCAAAATAGGATCAAATTTTGTTGAATGTCCTAACGGATCCCGTTCATTTTGGTCCTTCACTAAAGCTGTAGGAAGTAATTTCACTTCCAGCACGTTTCCTTCTCTAACCAAGGAAGATGGAACACGAGCCACAACTACCCAGGAGAAAGCCATCATTTTTGTGCATTTATTTGCTGGAAATTCCATTCTGGATTTATCAGGAAAACAACCTCCAAAAATAACGCTAATTGTCAGGGCTCCAATACCAGCCAGGCAAATCAAGAACGAACGGAGACAGAATATTGAAAACATCAATATGGACTTGGCAACAATTTTCGAATGGGGATCCATTAACTTGGTAGATTTCAATGCAAACAAAACACAAGCATGCCTTTCCTCTAGGAAAGCCGATCTCACTGTGCCCAATTTAAGCTTGTAAGGAGTAACCATTCCTTTGAAGACTTGGTATTCTGTTTAGAGCTAGAAACGTTTTCACTTCCGATCAGCTGCTTTTGATCTATAAGGCACAGATCTGACCTGTCCTGGATTACTGTACCCATATTCGAAGTGCAGCACTCAAACATACCCTGAAGGGCAATTCGTCTCGTGGGTGATGCCTCGCTCACAAACTAACTCACTTTCCTGGAGCACCGTAGGAAAGTTGGCGATCCGGCTCTATTCCATAAATATTTTCATAGACGATTCTCTTCTAAAATATCAACAGTTGTTACTCCCCTGGCAGTCCACGCAAGATTAACCCATCGAGTTGAGGCTTCGCACCCCTTCTTGGTCACTTTGGAGACATGCAGAACATATCTTTCCAAAGACTCGTTCATCCAACGAACAGCGAGGCCTTGGAACACATTGCCGAGGGAAGTTTTCCCCGAGGCATATAACCTCCAGATTTTTTTAGGAGAACATCAATTCCTACCTTGTTTCCCTTGGTTTTCACGATGATCTCTGACCATTACAGGAGATCTCTCTTCATGGGAACCAGAACATAAAAAAATACTACTACAACAAAATTGTATCATACTATTGACTATGAGTTTTATGGTATGTTTCAGTTAGTTGTAATATTCGATACAGTATACTATTATACAATTTTGTAGTGGTATCATTGGAAGAATGTAGTGACTGGCGCTTATTTCACTGAACGTTTGGTATTAACTACCGACTATTTTTTTCAATGTATTTGATGTTGTTCTGTATAGTATGTTGTAAGTTTCAATGTCCGTTGCAAGAATCTGAAAATTTCAGGATATAGATGAACGTGAACAGGCGACATATAGTTGGCCGTGAGAGAAGCATGGATTCTCTAAAGGCACTCCTGCTGCCAGTAATGTCTGCCCTTATGGTTTGTTCATACGTTCATAGAATCACGTACGTCTCCATAGGGGCAAAGGGATCCTTCACAATCAACCTGATCTTTATTTCATCCGATGTTTTTTTCATAATGTGTGTTTTTCTCATTTCCAAGACCTTTGGTTTGTTAGGATTAACGCTGATGATGGACATATGACTGTACGAAACATGTTCCTCTGGATAATCTCTCGATTATCAAACGTTGTGGATATGATCATGTGTCTTCTAGCCCGATCATCACCACACTCCATTTAGAGAAAAGTATGTACTTCTACATAAGATTACAATACTTCATGTTTGCTAAAAGTATCATACAGGTGAAACAAATTGGCCCCTCCCAATAACACTCAAAGAACATAAGTACTATATCAAAATGAGACATATTGACATATCAAAATTAGCTGAACATTTCCTCACTGGAAATGGAAAACATATGGCAGAGTAGAATGATATTGATCTCATGATGAATGAAGATAAAAAAGAAAAAAAAAATCAAGGAACCCGCTTGCATTCTCATGAACGGAGACAATAGTATTGCTTCCTGTTGAGTTGTTATGGATAGAACATGGTATCCACTACTGAAAACTGATCATGAAAATGGTGAATTCAAGATCAATTGATGAACATATTCTGTAATTCATTCGTATGGTCTATCACTGAGTGTCAAACTATACTCAAACTATACGAAAACAATTTTAAAAGGACATAATTTTATATTTTTTTCATGTTGAAAACGCGAGCAGATTTGTTCCTGATACCTCTAGAAATGGATAAGATTTCGATATTATCTCAATATTTCATTTCTCAAAAAAAATTTGAAAATGAAGTGTCACTGATAAGCTATTAGATTTTTCTTTGTCCTCAATTCAAGTAATACTCATAGTTTCATTTCATAGAAACAAGGAGAAAAAATCCCAAAGAATCGAGCAAAATGTTTTTTGTCGGATATCACACGAAAGCATTGTGCTGTGAGGAAAAGGGTGAATAATTTTGGGAAATGGGATAACCGTGATTTCAACGGAAGATACAGGATGCAGAAAGAGACTACTTTCACTGTCGAAAATAATTGGGGATTCACGTGAATTTCAATCAATAAATTCCTCTCTCCCTGAGTGAAATTGCTTCCCATCTTCGTTCTATTAATATTCTTATCCGTATCATTCTTGATACTACTTCAGGAAAGAGGTTATGTGACAACAAAATATGAATCATGTGGTATATTGTCATGTAGGCATCTATAACGACCTTTTCAAAATATGTATACCCCTTGAGGGTACTTACTCCATAGACTTAATTCACTCACTCGCTTGGCTTTGAGAAGGTTGTTGTTATATTGTGGCACATGAAGAAATAATAAGTGTATCCAAAGAAGTGAAAGAAACATGTATACTGTATAGGTAATAGTAGATTGTTTTATTAGGATCAAAATTGACACTTTGTTTGATAAGCGAATTTTGCATTTGCGAGGTGGAGCGTTAAGCGAAGTCGAGCAAAAGCAAAATTTGCGAGTCGAACAAAATCATTCTTGATCGCAATGAAACATGCTATTTTTTTCGCAATCAAAAGAATTAACTCGGAAAAATATTTAAAGTAACCACCAATGTTTCTCCTGCATCAACAACAGGATTATTGAATTTTCAACGATGTAAGTATCGTAGTTTCCATATCAATACAACCACAAAGTGACATATTTGTGCATGGACCAGGTGCTCTGATGGCAAATACCGCGCCAGTATCAGGAATAGGAACGAGACGTGGAAAATGTTAGGTTAGTGAGCATATCAACAATAATAATAGCGATTATCTATTCCTCTCCATACTACACTGTGTTTGACTAGATAATCAAATAGAGGTGAACAATATCGTTGTGTGAGACAAAAAACTATTGCTTGCCGTGATTATTCAAAAACAAGTTATCCATTCCGAGAATAACGAATGAAATGCAGATCAAGTATGTGAATCTTGAATGCTTCCCTGATCAAAACGAAAATACTCAACTGAGATGTTTATAATTCCTATACTTAACTATGAGGAGGTGTATTTATAACTCCAGCATAAGTATGAAATGCCAAATCTGCCGAAATCGTAAAAAAATCAGGTATGCATCCCAACCCAAATAACCAACCGTAACAATGTTGTTTATTCTTGATGACGTCTAGTACATCGTCTTCAGTTCCTAGAAGCTAATGTTGTACTTCAGCTCCTAGGAACTCAGGTTCAACTTTGGCTTCTAGGAACTGAAGTTTAACTTTAGCTCATAGGAACTAAATATGATGCCTAGCAACATACCTGTTTTTGTACGAGTTATAGCAACGTCAATTCGAAAGCTGATTCCCAGGTAGCACATCATATTGGCTGGAACCCGATTTCATATTGGGCCGATATAGATATATCGTACATGTGGAACATAATATAGGTCCAATATACTCTCATATATTGGACATACAATATTGAAATGATAATATTGGTGGAATATTGGTTCAACCTGAGCTGAATACGGGTTGTCAGCTACAATATTGGAGCAATATTGGTTGTAAAATTCGTTAACAATGTGTTGAAAAACATATCCATGAATGTTATATAATATTGTTTTACAAATGTCGATACAACAACATCGTATACATATTGTTCCCGACATTAATAACCAATATCGCAATTTGAACATTCTCCCCATGTCGATTCTGAAGCGGTTATGCAATATTGTATATTCAAGGTGAACGGCATATTGGTTGGATATTGTGTTAACAATATTTGAAACATCATATTCACCTATATTGATTGTTATCATTCTATCTATATCATGTGGAAGATATCGTATACATTTTGTTTCTTACATTTATAACCAATATCGTGATTTGAATATTCTCCTCATGTCGATTCTGAAACGGTTGTGCAATATTGTATATTGAAGTTCGATGGCATATTGGTTGAATATTATTTCAACAATATTCGAACCATCATATTCACCTATGTTGATTGATATCATTTTATCCATATCATGCGGAAGGTATCGTATACATATTTTTTCCAACAATTTTAACCAATATAGCAATTTGAACATTCCCCCCATGTCAATTCTGAAGCGGTTATGAAATATTGTATGTTTGAGTTCGACGGCACATTGGTAGAATATTGTTTCAACAATATTTGGCACATTGAATTCACCTATATTGATTGATATAATTTCAACTATATCACGCGGAAGATATTGTATACATATTGTTCCCAACAATTATAACCAATATCGCAACTTGAACATTCTCCCCATGTCGATTCTGAAGCGTTTATGCAAAATTGTATATTCGAGTTCGACGGCTCATTTTTGAATATTGTTTATTCGACAATATTAAAAACATCATATTTACCCAAATTGATTGATATCGTTTTAAATATATCATGCGATAGACATGGAATGCATATTGTTTCAAATATGAATATCAATAACGACAATCTTATATCGGTCATAGAAGAGAAAAACAATATTGTATTCTCAAGTTCAATTGCATATCGGTTGAATACTTTTCTAGGAATATTCAGAAAGTAATATCATCTTATATTGGCTGATATCTGATTCACTATATCATGTGAGCAATATTGTTCACATATTGTTTTGAGAATACATATCGATATCGAAATTTCGAGATTATTTCCATAGCATGCACTCTCAAACCGATCACGATAGATGGCGCTATAAGTGATTCGTAACGTACTCCCATTGCTGATCAGACGAGAGAATATAAATATTGGCTCTAGACGATTGTAAGGCATCATTACCTGGAGTAGGAGTTAACCGTGATCAATAAGGCGGCTTCCCCAAGGCAAGGCCATCCCATTGCACTTCGGCTGGGCTGACCTTTGTAATTATTCCTTATGCGAATAACTCGCAAATATTGATATGAAAATATTCCACCAATATTTCGAAGACAACATAGGTACATAATGATTTTTAATAATGTACCAATATTTCCAACCAATATTGCACCAGTATATTACTATAATATTCAGTAATGTTGGTATGACAATATTCTACCAATATTTTTGAGACAACATAGCTTCATGATGTTTTTCAATGATTCACCGAAATTTCCATATAATATTGCTCCAATATTGCCGAATGTTCACCAATAATTTCTTGCCAATATTGATATTACATTTTGTGACCAATATAACTCCACGAATATTCAACCAATATTGATATGAGAATATTCTACCCACATTTGGAAACTGATATTGTACCAATATCGCCGAATGTTCACATTTTTTTCTCGCCAATATTACTTTCACAATATTTTGCCGATATTTTCGTAATATTGCACCGATATTGTCCCAATATATGTGTGCTACTTGGGTTGTGGTATTGAGATTGAAGACTTCTTTGTCGGTTGCAGAAAAAATAATTATATCGGTACTTACAATTTGGATATCAGAGAATCCATCTTCAATGGGCACAGGGAACCTTTCTCACTCTACGCCCGACGTAGACTGCTATTATATTCTTCATAATCGAACTACTCCAATCAATATTTCCATCTCTGATTGTTTATTAATTTCTATATCTCAGCAATTTCAGAATCAATGTATTTTTTGTTCAATCTGAGTTCATACATGTTACGGAAATAAAGGTTGTAATAGAAAACTTAAGTTCCTCTCTGGGTATGAGTGTCATGCAATACGTTGGATTCGAATTGAATGTTTTTAATTAGGAATAATAAATATGCTCGTATCCAGATAGATGAAAACTTGATTAGGATTCACTACACAGATATATTGAAAAGCTTTATTTAAAATGAACACATTTTGTCGACAAAGTCAATATCTTGCGATACATTGATTGCAAAATATAAATGAATGAAATTGAATAAAAGAGAAATATATAAAAATAATATGAAACAGAAGTATATATGAAATAACATAGAACAATCTCTTTAAAATCAATAATATGAATCTCTAATAATTCTCACATATCATAGGACTAGAATTTGTAGGCTAAGTATTCGTTTAAACTATACAAGCATTTTTCCACAAACATATCTTCGACAGATTTCCGGAAGTGTTTCAAATCATTGATTATTGCCATATAATCTGGTAAATGAATGTAAATCTTTTTGCTCCTATGAATCAAGGATTGTCTTGTTGAAGATGAATTAGGCAGAGGAGTAGCTAGGTTTCTTTTATTACGCGTATTCTTGTCTATGTTTGTGTTCATGACATTTCCTTCATATTTGTGAAGCAGACAGACTGTTTCTAACAAAAAAAATCTCAAAGACTGTCAATATCTCATTATTTCGAAAAATTGATCTGCATGAGTCACGCGTCTTGAGTTTGAATACAAATCTCAGAGCTCGTTTTTGAAGGACGAAAACACTATTTGAGAGACCATGACAGCTTCATCCCCAGAATGGAATTCCATACCTCAGATGCGATTCAATAAGTGAGTAGTATGCCGATATCGAAGCTTGCAATCCGAGTTCACGGGATATCATATTGATAACAATATTATAGGCTAGTTATCTGACTTATCCGCCATTTGAAACCAGTCCGTAGACGCAAAAGGACAACCTGTCGGCAAATGAATTAAGCAGGTCGATAATTATTGTGGAACCAAAATGGCAAACTTCACAACGGTGACTGCAAAACATCCATCACAAATTTGACACACTCTGTACACACTCGGCAAATTCGCTTTAGTCCAATATACAAGAACAACATTTATTTTACTTGTCGTGACGTAATGAGAGGAAATGTAGGATAGATACGAACATTCGAACCCATCCAATTTTCACGACACACGGAATTACTTAAATCATCAGACTGAGAGCAGCGAGGAGGTAAACGTCCTAATTATTTCGAACGGACGGACGTACAACATATTCCATGTCGCGATATAATCACGATTACCTAATTTCGAGAGGCTTGATGTCTATCTGCTTCGAGTAGATGTACATCAAAGGAGCGAATTTTGAGAACTTAATACTCCTCTGCCATGCACACTCCTATCACGTATACCGGGTCACCCCTGTAATTTCTTCATTCGTAAGCGGATTCTTCTGAAATTTGGTAAAAGTATACATATGTGAATGAAATATTTTTTATGAGTAGTAAAATAAATATATTGAGAGACTCAATTGTTGGTAAAAATTCTCCATAATCTAGCAGCTCAATATCTCATTGACAATAGCTTCAACTAAACACAGATTAACTTTCAATGTCACATCCAGTCAAGTTGTTGACCCTCCTTCATTCAAATCATTACACTATTTTGGCCATTATTCCATACAACTAGCTAAAAAATGTTCAAAAATCTTAATATCTCTATTTCCTTCGAAACTTCCTCTAATTTGAAACATCTATTAGTTAACTCCAAAGATAAAATTCCTATTGTTAAGAAATCTGGTGCAACGACTGTAACTCATCCTACATTGGTCAGACAGGTAGGAGTTTTGAGACCCGTGCCTCTGAACACTATAGATTGATTCACAAATTTATCAACTCTGAAAATCCCGATACTACTTCTTCTTCTGCCAACCATATCATTGATTCAAACCATAGTTTCAATATTAATTCTAATATGGAAATTATTCATGTTCATGTGCGATAAGATCCACGTTCAAACCTCTTTGAGATTTCAGGAATTCAAAAATGTATTAATAACCTGGAAATCAACTGTTTAAATGACCAGACTAATTTTGATCGTAATCATATTTTTCGTACTTTACATTTCTCTTAATTTTCAGCACAGTATTTCCTGTGCTTGAGCCGGTCCTGTTCTCATTAGGTAGACACAAGTTTGGTTCGTCTTCTTCTCCATTTCATCATGAACAGTTTATCTTTTTCTATATTCATTGGCTTTTCTTATTACCGTTCCTCGTGCGTCTCTGTCAACCCAAAATTTTTATATATTTTTATATTGTTATCGGATGTTTATATAATTTTCGTATTTTCATTATCAAGTGTCTTTTGGGTGCAGAGCTCCATTTTTCATATAATTGATTGTCATTCAATTATTTTCATTCTGTGTTTGAAATTGCCAATATTGTCTTGTCAATGTCAAATTGCCACTTTGAATTCTTACATTTCTGTGTCTTTCCTTTGATGGTTTGATTACAGTCAGATGAAGCTCACTTGAGTAGATTCCCATTTAATTAGTTTCCTTGATGTTGAACTCACTGATTGTGATGTTCTTTTGGCTTTTCAGCCGTCACAAATGTTGTTGATTGTGAGGCTGGACTGATTATTTTTATAACGATTTACTGATAAAAATGTTTCTATTGTTAAGATGTTTCTCCACATAACAGGTATGTCATATCTTTCTCAGCCACCATTTTGTTCAACAACTATATTTATTACACTTTCTAGGTACTTTTCGATTTGTGTCTGAAGATAGCCGTAGAGCCGGAACACACTGCTTATATATAATTTTGATATTAAATATTGTGGTCGACCGACTTTGAGTTCGTTTTTCTCCTGTTAATTTCTTTATATTTGATGTTATTTTGTTCTACTCCGTTTTGTTCACAGCGCAATCATCGTTTGAATACCAAATATCCAACAATCAGACGTTGGTACCTTAGATATTATCAATTAGAATACGTCTTTTGGGACATGTGACTCCCGGATTATTTAGACAATGAATTGAAAATGAGAACAACCTAATATCAGGTATGCACCTCGAAGGCGCAAATTGATTACTGCATGGGAGATACCCTTGAGATTTCTTGATATTCAATAACTTGAGCACGAATACCATTGACGTTTCAGTCTTCTACGCAACCGAAATTCAGTGATCACAAGTCGATGAAAGTTGTAGTTGTAACTACCTACGATGCTAAAAAACCGCATACCATTGAATTCACGGGTTAAGGAGATATTCGTTGCTCAAAAATAGATTTGCCAATTTTTTCCGGATATTGCCAGGAACTCATCAAGTCAAGTAGCTTGATGATTTAACAAACTACTTGACTTGTCATGAAAATCAAGCTCGTGACAAAATCTTACTTGACTTGATTCAATGTATTTATTACTTGACTTGAATTGAAGGTACCTACTTGTTATAATTGATCTTGATAGGCACAAGTCGCACGGCATATATTGCCGCAAGCTCGCTCGTGCTTAGACAAAATTTGTGGAGGTTCCTCCTGCTCCAAGCTGACTGAATAAAAAAGTATCCTGGTTATGGAATCTTCAGGAATAAGAATATCCGAACGTTTTTTTTCTCGAAGTGATTTCAATGAAGGAAATTCTGTGGAGGCTTCAGGTTCTTGCGAAATTCATTCTTATTTCATTATTTATTGATATATACACAATGGAACTGTTGAGAATCAAGTAGTTTGATAGATGGGCTTGAATAAAACTACTACTTGACCTGCGCTTGACTTGATTTCAAATCGAGTCATTTCAAGTAGCTTGAATATCAAGTCAAGCCGTGAATATTTGTTACTGCACCGAAATACAAGCATGATATCTGATTTTTGTCCTCGAGGTATGTTCTAAAGAGACATGTAGATGACCCATAAGGGTTCCATTTGGAAAAAAATTACTCCGTGATCAAAATGTGATGAGACATAATTGATTGATCGCTAAGTGACAAAATAATATTTAGGCAAAAATGTTTGTGCGACTGATCCAGATGACCAATGACCTCATCTCATTTATCTACGAGGTGAAATTGAAAATCAATTATAATTTCAATGTTGTCGAGGAAATGACATTTGCAATTATTGCATTTGCATCATAAAAATCAAAGTTTTTGGCATTTCGAGAAAAAGTCCGCCGCCATATTGGACTGTATTTAGGATATACCAGATCTGATGAATATTTTTCGAAAATTATAATGCTTTGTAATTCTTTCCAATAATCAAGTCCGGTCCTGATTTTTTTATTAATGATAATATTTTTCAACTCTGCTGCTATATCGATATACAAAAAAAAACTGATTCGAATTCTTTTAGTAGATTCTAGACAGTAATGGCCCGGAAGAAATGGAAGAAATATTCGTTTGAATTTTGTTTTGATATTTTCTCACCAACACGGTCGAAGTGTGCCGTACAAATTGATGAGCTCCACTAGTGTCTATCCTGATCTTTCTGATTCTGATAAAAGTTTTCGAGAAATACGATTCAGAAAGTCGAAATTCTGATATTTAAAAAGAAAATGAGGTTTCCAAGTCCGGAATTTTCCATCCATAGTAGGCCATCGTGTGGTGTGTCAGTAGAGGTGAATTACTAGTGAGTTTCAGGCGAAAACATCAAGTCGTTCCTGAAATATAATTCCTCAAATTTCGCCCCTAATTCAAACAATGCTCTGTACTGCTGTTAAGAATAGGCAGAATATATTTTCTCACATATATATCAACTCATCTTGACTTCCTCTATTCCGCCATCAGGCTATGAATCACCCTGTATATATATGAAGAAATACATTGAGAATTCGCATTCCATATGTGATGAGAATATTAATTCTCCTTCGGTATATTCATTAGGAAACAACTACTCTCCTGACTATATGACGACGATCATTGAATTAAATCTATTGAACACACAGGATGAGAATTGGAAAATAAAATCTTTTGAAGTTGGCATTTTGCATTCTCCTTCAGATAAAAATATATATGTACATATCATTATTCTGAATATTCGAAAGAAAATAATTACTTTTCAGGCTATTTGCTATGTCGAATATTGAATTATAAGCTGTAGAACATTCAAAATAACAGAATGAGAGAAATATTTTTATGTTCATATTATATCTGAGAATATTCCTCTTCAATACTTGGAATCTTGTTTTTTTTTCGATCTCTCATCGCAGATTCGTGATTTAGTTTTTCAACTCAGAATTTTTTCCACGTCCTGTATGATAAATATCAATTCGTCATACATCCAAAAACTGGAAAATGATTTTTGTCAGATTCTCGATTAATTGGTGAATGCGAATTGTCAATTCACCAAATCAGCGCATTCACCTAATCTGAAAAATTGCTATCTTTTGATGGGGTTGTTGGTTGAATAACACCATATAACACCGAATATGATAAATATCTCTATCACAGATGATTTCTTGAGCTCTCGTTCATAACTGATGATACGGATATCTTTGATGGATTCTTCAGGGACACATTTGAATAATCCATAAGATTGAAAGCTTGACTGCTTTGTATTTGAATTTTTCATATTTTGGTGAATGCGAATGTTTCCTGAAAACTAATTTTCATCTTTCTCAATAGAAGATTACTCACTACTCCAGAAGTTCCCCCATTAAAGAATGATTTCACAACAGAAATTGAAGAACCACCCTTTGTTGACTTTTGATGTCGAAATTTATTCAAATTCTGGTGAATGCGCTTCTTATTGTCACCAAAAAATGTGTAGATGCAATAATGAAATATATCGAGTTTTAATGACTGATGATCAATTAAGAGGATCTAGGATGTCCCAATGGAGAATGAAAAATTTGTAGACTATCTATTTCTTTCAATTTCATCGTTCTTACAGGTATTGGTAGATGCCTTTGATATTTGTTGCTAGTTTTTCTACTTGGAATGGATCCAATTTTCTTTCCCGACCGTTATCTGATAACGAAATTGTAGTGTGATTGCCACATGATGTTGGCAACACTGTAAGTGATTTATGTGTTCATGCCCGTGACATGACAAGTGACAAGTGAAGGACGACTTTCCCGGGCGTGGCGTGGTTCTCGACATGATAATAGGTTGTAATGTCGAAGCTTCTAGAGGTTCCAATAAATAATGTTACTATAATAAATAAGACTGATTAATGAATATCGTTGTTGTCGTATGTAGATAATAATGTGAACAAAGTGTAAATATACTTGTAAATACACTCAGTTCCAAAAAAAGTGACGCACCTGATAATTGACCTATCTTCTTGAATAAAAAACAAAAAATAGTGGGCCGATTTTTTTTTATTCGTTGGTAGGTAATGTCTTAGAAAAAAATAAAGAGGTGAAAATTTTTTCAAAGCCTCCTTGATAGTGGTGGAATAACTCGAACCATGATTCATTCTCAATTTTTGAATCACCCTTTGTGTTAATTGAGTAATGGCATAGAAAGTGCTTACACCCTATACGGAAGAGGTTTCTTCTACGAGCATTTTGTTCTTTCATTCATATATTTATCTCTAAAATTTCATTTCCCGAATCACAGCTTTTTTGCTGATACCTTACGCTTATACCACAAATTAGATCTATTGAAGGATCAGAGTACTCAGAATTGTTTCTTGATAAATTCAGAAAGTTGGTGATCTGCAAGAATTCAGCGAAACTGGCTCTAATTCGGAAAATTTCAGAGATAAATCAATGAATAAAAAAACAGGATGCTCGCAAAATAAGCCTCTTTTGTATAGGGTGTAAGCACTTTCTATGCCATTACGCAATCAACAGACAGGGTGCGTCAAAAATGAAGAATAAATCATGGATCGAGTTATTCCACCACCATCAAGGAGGCTTTGAAAAAATTTTTACCTCTTTATTTTTTTTTCAAGACAAATGCATTACCTACCAACAATTAAAAAAAAATCGGCCTACTATTTTGTTTTTTTCAAAAAGATAGGTCAAATATCAAGTGCGTCACTTATTTTGGAACTGAGTGTAGTAGTGCTGGGTTTATGTATAAAACAATCCCACAACACACAGTGTATGAAATTACAGAAATGATATTTGAATAGAAGACATGTGAGACCATTGTAGTTCATCGAACGGCACCTGTGCCAATCATTATACTGAGCAAGATGATTGGAAAATTGCACTTTCCTGTGCGGAAATTCGCACTCGATTTCGCGATTTGATAACGACCAAATCCACGGCACATCGATTTCTTTGCTGCCATAACTCCGAAGAAAAGTTGGCGATCTGGCTCTATTTTATAGATATTTCCATGGACGAGGCTCTTCTGAAATATCAACAATTGTTCCTCCCTTGGCAGTCCCCGCGAGATTAACCCGTCGAGTTGAGTCTTCGCACTCCTTCGTGGTCACTTTGGAGACCTGCAGAACATCTCTTACCAAAAACTCGTTCATTCAACGAACAGCGAAACTCTGGAACACATTGCCACGGGAGGTGTTCCCCGAGGCATATAACCTCCAGAAATTCCAGAAGAACACCAATTCCTACCTCATTTCCCTTGTTGCTCACGCTGTTCTCTGAACATTTCAGGATATTCCTTTTCGTGAGAACCAGAACATAAAAAAAACATACTTCTGTCATGTGATAATGTCACGAGTAGAACATACGGTATATTAGTAATTTCGAACCATGAGGGTTTTATAAACATAAAGTTAAGCAAATCATCCGTTGACATTGAATTATAAAAACTGACCAAGAAACTCTCATGATAAACGTGCATATCGAAAAAAATGATGTATATAAATATAGGATGTGAGGGTTCCGAAGTTAGTCTGGTCGGGGACTACTCTTGACTTGACAAGAGCTCGTCGTTATGGTCATTATAATGTAAGTTGTTATTAGGTCTTTATATTCATTGTTGTTTATTCATATTTGTCATCACTCCACCCATAATGTTTCATTCTATAATAAATATTGTTATGTTTGAATATAATCTCGTACTTTCAGTTACCCCTTAACTATTATAGTGCCTATTCGAATATAACCTCTCGCAAAATATTAAGCCAAGCTTTACCCCTTTCAAATCATTATGGATGGTCTAACCACCTATATCGTAACATGGTGGAAACACAACTCTTTTGTTGTGACAATAACAAGTTGAAACAAGTAGCGAATGGAAAAGAGTGATGTCGCCTTTGCGAATATTCAATCGTGCCTCGATTTGAACTGATCTGAGTTAGTGGCAGAGCATCAATACCTCCTAGAATATTTCCTTCCTGCAGAATACCTGTAGTGTGAGAACCACATAAGTTCCACACTGGTCCATAGGATATTATCTCTCGACGAGGGCGAAATATTTACGGAAAAAGTGACGCTCTGCCACTAACTATGAATCGTAGCATGTTTGGATATTCGCATAGGGGATTTTTTCCATTTGCTTCCTGTCTCAACTCGTTATCCCATGCCTGATATACGTTCACAAGAATAAAAATTTATATAAGACTCACGCTGAAAATCACGAAATTCAGACAAGAGGTAGGAATAGGTTAATACCAGTTCATCAACGTCTAACAAGGTGTCAAGACGGCCGTGGGTACTTGGCTGAAAAATTTCACAATAAAATTCTTATCAATATTATAAACTTAGAATTTGAAAATCTCAAGAAAGAAATAAGGGGTTTACTCAATCCACGCAGGTTTTATTCAATAGATGAATCCTTAAACAACAACTTCTGATAAGAAACGAGTTTTAACATAACTTTAAGGTACTCAGTACAGTGTCTGAAATTTTGTATTAGTATATTTATATTTTATATTTTTTGTAACAGTAATTGAATTATGAATTATAGCTTGACGTGTGTATATACAATTGTATGTTAACATAAATGAATGAAATGAAATGAAATGAAATCTCACGACGGGAGTATGTCCGGAATGATAGGAGCAAATACATCGATGTGACAGATGTGGCACAGTTGGGTTTTCGAGATTTACCATCCAATTGGTATCGGGTATCATAATTCTCAACTCGTTAGCACATCGTGGAATTGAGTGCAAACTGTTACACTGGAAAGTCAAGGTGCCGTTCGATGAACCACATTGTTTTTACTTCCCTTCGGGAAATACGTATATCATTTTGTTGAGGCTTCGCACCCCTCCGTGGTCACTTTGGAGAGCTGCAGAACATCTCTTTCCAAAGACTCGTTCATCCAAAGAACAGTGAAGAAATTGAAGAAAAACACCAATTCCTACCTTATTTCCCTTGGTTCTCACGATGATCCCGAACATCATAGGATAACTTTTTCGTGGGAACCAGAACATAAAAAAAAATGACGGCAGAAATCTGCAGCCGGCCCTCTTACTGCTACAACAGATAGATGTGAAAAATCTGCGCACATCATTAGAGTTATGCTGAATTATTGTTTGATTTGAAATTTTTGTAATATTTCTAATTCTGTTTGATTCCAATGTTTTCGAGCATTAACGAATGCGCTTCAATTTTCATCAAAATTAGTGAAATAATGAGATAAATCGCGTTTTTAATGAGGAGATGATTATCATCTCTGAACATTCTTGTATAAAGCATATAAATGGAGATGTATGATTCTGCTATACTCCTGGTTAATACTACGCCATGCAGAACCAGTCTTGGCAACAGTGTCCTAAAGTGGCTTTCATGCCATAATGCACAAACACGATATACGGCATGTGAATGCAACGAATTTGATTTGTTTTTTTTTCAAGTGAATTATTGTTGCTTTTATTGATAATTATTGTGTTTTTATTGAAGAATATTGTTGAATGCCATGGAACAAAGTGGGGAATGATTTTGCGATCGAGTTATAAGTGAAAACGTGTGCGTGCGTGTACATCTCAGCATTCTACAATGTGTGCTGCTCATTCCTATCAAGCGGATATATCTAGATAATGATACATTTTCATTTCCAAATGGATCATTTCAAAAGAGTTTGCTGATAGAGGTTTCCTCAGTTAGTTGAAACTGCAGTTTTCTGAAATTGTCTACCGAGTTTATATTTTCCTCTGAGACAAGACCAGGAACCCTATTCTTAAACGGTGAGATATATTTTGTCGTATGCGAGATTGCTATATTGTCAACATTAAAAACACAAGAGCTTACGCAGACGATACACAAGTTTTTATGAAATTTTATGTTGAAAATTTAGAGCAAGCAAAACTTAATCTCAATCATGATCTTGACTACATTCAACTGCTAGATCTCATAACTAAGAGATGAACATAGTTGCCCAAATTGTCAACAAAAGCGAGACAGTACTGTTTCGACCCACTAGGTCTCATCAGCTGCTCTCGGTCTGCTGACAACTGAGACAACTCTACGCTTCGGGTATATCACCCATTTCGAAGAGACAGGGTATAACATGAAGCTCTAGTCATGTTGAAGCCATCTAAGGTAGGATCCTACCTTAGAGCTTTGCTACTAGATGGCTACAACATGACTAGAACCTCGAGTGTATATTGCTTTATTCAAATGAAGGATTCTCGTACGAGGCAACTTGATCCCAAGAAAATGAATTCGTTTGATTAAAAAAATCCTTCTCATCTGTGTGTGGTGGGTCACGGTCGATTGTACCTTAGACGTTCAAAGAAACGTGTCATTCTGAAGAAGCGATATTCCAACAGGGTGCTCTTGGTCTATTAATCTCAAATATTTTCAGCAATGCAGCGTTGCCGCTAATACGAGGAAGTAGTAGCAACTTTGATATTTCGAATAGATTACTCTGTATTCCATTGCATTAGATTCTTCCTGAATCACACCTTGGGTCTAGCGAAAATGAGTACAGAAATTTCATCTTTAGGATTTTTTTGTCCAATAGGAGGTTAAGAAAACCGAAACTTGAAGAAAACACTGAATCGAGAGTTAATATGGGACATAAAAGCCGTTCCGAACGATAATGAATGGTTTTCACACAAAAAAATCATAAATACTGTCTGTGGGTTAGTCAAGGAGGTGGTTGAATCATTATTCCACATTATTTTGAGATTTCATCTCCTCGTCCCCATAAAATGAAAATATGAATACTATTTCAAAATAAGTGTAGTAAGGACGAATCAGAGGATTTGCCCCAAAATGTCACTGCGTTTGAAGAATTTTCCTATCGGAGAGCCTAAAAAAAATTCACTAGCTTGTCATCAGTGACAATTTGTTTTGAATAAGGTTTGGAGAAGAGAAATAAAGGTATATAGAAGAAATATTAATTTTTTACTTCTTTGAACGTTTTGGAAACGAATCTGCTGCCGTTCTCAACATAAAAAATTTATTCTTTGTATGGCAAACTGTATGACAATTGGTGACTGTGGCAATCAAATGAGTTACCGGATGTTTCCATTAATTGATTTGAATTCACTATTTTCATTTTCAGATTTCAGTTGTGAATACCATGTTCTATCTATATCAACTGAACAGGAAGCAATGCTATTGTCTCCGTCCAGAAGAATGCGAGCAGATTCCTTAATTTTCTCTTCTGGTTGTTATCTTACACTGGGAATCTAAACGCGGTGACTAACTACACGTATATTGAGATAGAATTCATATTTTCATTTCCTAGAGACGTGAGAGAAAATCCCAAAAAAATCTGGAATGATGAAAAATCATGAAGTTGAGAAATCTCGATTTCGAACACTATATTTCTGTAAGTCTGTAATCAGTCCAACTTGACCTCAAATGGGATGCATTGATGAAATCAGGAGTCCAGGAAGAATTTAAGAATGTATTGAGTGTGTTTTATTCGAAATATCAAAGATTTGGTATATATTGCATCCCTGCATATTCTTTTTTTATCGCTTGAACCGCACGAAAGGAAATCCCTGTGACGTTCAAAGAACGTCGTGCGTTCCTAGGGAGGATAGGGACAGGAGGTAGGTATTGGATATTTTTTGAACTCCTGGAGATTTAATGTTGTTGGGAATACTTCCACAGGCAATGAATTCCAGAGCCTAGCCGTTCTATGGATAGAGAAGTTTTGATAAAGTGCTGTTCGACATCTTTCGAGGTTGACAACGAAAGGATGTGCTGACTGGGCTTGTCTAGTTCGTCTGACTGGTATTACTAGTGAAGGGATGATAGCAGAGATTTCCGTAGAACATTTCCCGTGGAAGTATATCGATAGGAAAGTGAAAGTTCGACGACCTTTCTACGGTGTTCCAAGGATGTCAAAGAGTGAGTGAGTGAGTGAGTGAGTGATTGTGGCGTCACCCATTAGGCGAATGTCTCTTCTCTGGATGGAATCTAAGAGCAACAGCGTATGTTTTGGTGCTGAACCCCATATGTGGAAACAGTATTCTAGAACATGCCGTATCTGCGCTTTGTAGATCATGAGAAGCTGTTGAGGTGTAAAGTAGCTTTTCGCATGGAACAAGAATCCGAGTTTTTGTGAAGCAGCTTTTGCGATGGATCGTTTTTCTTTTTTCTTCAAAGAATTTATTTCTGACCTCAAATCAGATAACAAAGATCTGAAACTGAAATCCTTAACACTTCAAATTCAATATGTGCCTACTCATCTACACTGTTTCTACTTCTATAATACTTCGTGAGGTTATGATAATATACTACCTTCTCACTTCCTTCAAATACAGTTTTTGGAATATGATTATACATTTTTATGCTTTGATAAAAAGGAGAATTTTGACCTTTTTTTGTTCGTAATAGTTTGTTTCTGTACATATCAGTTGATCTCAAGTTATAGCTGTGATAGTCTTCAGTTTGTTTCAGTTCTACACTTGTTTTCATAAGTTTATTCTTGATTTTATATATAAGTTTAGCCTGCTCAAGATTTTTCAGTTGTTCAACTTCCAGGAATGGATAGTATTTATACAATATGTCACTTGGCGTAAGATAGTTTCTAGAGAATATAGTCTTTATCGATTTGTTCTGCAGTCTTTGTAGTTTATTCATTATATACACTCTGGCATTTCCATAACATGGAACCAAATATCTCAAATGAGGTTCAATAAAGCTATTGTATAAAAGATATCTCGGATTTTTGTTGAGCATATGATTACACCTTCTTATTGCTCCTATCATTGGAGCCACTCTGTCAACAATACTGTTTACATGCACATCCCATAGTAAATTTTCAGATATTATCAGTCCTAGATATTTATATTCTTTAACTTTCTCAATTACAGAGTCATTCATTTTTATTTGCGGATTTATTTGTTTCTTTCCGACTTGTTGCAATACCATGTAGACAGTTTTTTCAACGTTTAAACTTAGTTTATTGTAGCACAGCCAGTCATAGTAACGTTTGAGCTCACTATTTACATTTTCTTCAAGATATTTTTCATGCATACCTGAGAAAACTAATACTGTGTCATCACAGAATTTGAAATACTTTGCTTTCAGACCTGCATACTCCAGACTTTGCACATGAAATAAGTACTGGAGGGGCCCTAACACTGATCCTTGTGCTACTCCTACACTAACACTTGTCTGGTGACTCACTTTACCGTTGACATTGGTCTGCTGTTTTCTTCCTGTGGAGTATGATTTCAATAGATCCAGGTATTTTTCCCTGAATCCCATTTTTTGTAGCTTTTCCATAAGTAGTGAAATATCGACAGTATCAAAAGATTTTTGAAGATCTATGAATGTAGTGACAACATATCTGTTTTTATCCAACTCATTTGTTATGTATTCCAGCAGGTCCACTGTTGCTCCTAGGGTGCTACTATTTTTTTGAAATCCATATTGGTTACTATCATATTTGAATGTGTTATCAATAAACTTGACTAGTCTATTTTTTATTACTTTTTCCAAGATTTTACTAAAGGTACTTGATAGTGATATAGGCCTATAGTTATGTGCATTATCATGATTTCCTTTTTTGTATACAGGAATAATTTTAGCAATTTTAAGTTCCTCTGGAAAACAGCCATTTTCCAGCACATCATTTATTAGCTTCACAATCTTAGGACCGATGATGTCCAAGAGAGTTACTAAGTCCTTTTTCGTTACCTCATTAAGTCCTGGCGCACAGTGGTTTTTCATGTGTCTTTTATTATATCTTTTATTTCTGCTAAATCAGTGTTTTCTAGGCTATACTCTGTTCTACTTCTTCTTCTTCGAATATTAATCATGGTGGCTTTTACTGCACAGTTCATTGATTACTTTCCATGTTTTCCTGCAGTCTCCTTGAGTCTCCTGAAATTTTTTTTCTGCATACTGTTTTCGCAATTCAATTCTCAGTTTGTTCAGTTCATTTTTTGACTTTTTCAATTCATTTTCTTTATCTGACATGATAATCCCATGAAATAGTGTTGCTGATGGATATACCGAGCATAGATATGTTGGGCTTGGTGGGGATGGTGATGCCACACAATAAAATATTGGGCTTACTAAGTTCCGCCTTTCTAGAGTAGATACAGGCTTAAATTTTGGTGGCATTGCTGAAAATGTTCGATAGATAGGCCAAAAGAAACTACTCGAGTGACCAAATCTTCAGAATTATCCTATAGACCTTCCTCCGTTGTCTAACGTACCATCGAACGTGACACACCCTGTTAAATCCATGACAAAGTATGTTGTAGCTTATTACCGAGCAGATTGAATGTCTCGTTAACTGGTCCTGATTTTGACATACCCTGTAGGTATTCATATATCAGAGAGGTTATTACTGGAACCTAATTACGTGAGGGACCTGTCTGTTATATCAAAGGGTTGAATTTCGAGCTCTTAATATTATTCGCTTCATATGAACCGAACAGGGAATACGAACTTTATGATATGATATGAAATATCTCGTTCCTATCAGTTTCGAATTTTATTGAAGTTGTGGGGGAATTCAAATAGGTACGCATTCATATGGAAGGTTAATATTTGTGTTAGGTATTCGGTTAACATTCCATTTCACTGACTGAAATATTACCTTTGATAATGATCTCAAAATGAAGTGGAGTTGTTGAGATTGTTGTTGGGCACACGAAAACGCCAGAGCTGGACCTAGGGCGTGACGAAAATAGTGTTTTTCGTAACAAGTGCGAAAAGTTATACTTTCCCGCACGCGCAAGCAGTCGAGTGAGGGAGAGACACTTTCCGCATGAGTAAGGAACAATATATTTTTTCTGTAACCGACACAAAAGTCGTCCATTTTGATACCAAAATTAGCTCTTGAATTGACGTTCCTATTACTGACACAAAAATAGGTATGTTGCTAGGCAACATATTCAGTTCCTAGGAGCTAAAATTGAATTTTAGTCCCTAGGAGCTAAAGTTGAACTTCAGCTCCTAGGAACTAAGAAGGATCTACTGGACGTCATCAAGAATAAAAAACATTGTGACGGTTGGTTATTTGGGTTGAGACCCATACCTGATTTGTTTCCGATTTCAGCAGATTTGGCATTTCATACCCATGCTGGAGATATAAATACACCTTATTATAGTTTAGTATTGGAATTATAAACATCTCAGCTATTTTTTTTTGTTTTGATCAGGGAAGCCTTCAAGATTCAAATACTTGCTTGATCTGTATTTCATTCATTATTCTCGGGTTGGATAACTTGTTTTTCAATAATCACAGCAAGCAATAGTTTCTTGTCTTAAACAACGATATTGTTCAGCTTCATTTGATCATCAAGTCAAACACAGTGTAGTGTCGAGAGGAATAAATAATCACTATTATCATTGTTGATATGCTCAGGCTCACTAACATAACATTTTCCACGTCTTGTTCCTATAGCTGGCACTGGCGCGGTATTTGCCATTAGAGCACCTGGTCCATACACAAATATGTCACTCTGTGGTTGTATTTATATTGAAACCACAATTCGAATATCCTAGGAAACCTAACCTGCTGTTAATGCCGGTAGAATACTTTCACCACATGGATTATTTGTCAATATTTGTTGCATTGCATACCTACATATGGCACGGCATTGGTGGTTACTTCACATGTTTATTTGAATTGATTGTTTCGGTTGCAGAAAAAATAGCATGTTTCATTCGGATCAAACGTGACTTTGTTCGACTCGCAAATTTCTGCGAATAGGAACAACTGATAATAGTGATATATTCATTCACTATCTTCTAATTATAAGTGATATATCCACATACATTTTTGTGTCTTCTCACATCCAAAGAACTCGGACCTAAATGCTATTCATACTCAAGTCCAAAATTTTTCAACTCGCCACCGATTTCACTTCAGACAGAAAATAGTACTATGCTATTTGAAAAAAAACTCACTCATTACTTAAATGATACCTCCCGTGAACTTATACGTTTCCTTTTCGATTGAGTTTCTATAGTGATTATCCCTTTGTGTGCATCATTCTAGGAAAGTGACATATTATATGAGTACCTATATACCTACATGTGTTGCAAAAACAATTCAATCAACCTCAATTCCAATATATGTTCAACTATAATTTCAATGATCATGTACATTTCTTTATATAAATTTCAATATCGTATATCTATATTTCAACATTTTACTATTATTCTTAAGGATACTTGAATTTTGATTTTGAATACGTTTTATGTTTCTATGTTTCTTCGTCCACTGCGAGTATACAGGTTGTTTTTCATCATTTTTAAATTGATGTATGCATGAATTCGTTTTTTTTTGCACACGGGCTGAGGCCTTTATTTTTATCACTTGGAGGGCACGAAAGGAAATCCCTATAATATTCAAAGAACATCGTGCGTTCCTAGTGAGGATAGGGACAGGAGGTAGGTATCGGAATTTTGTTTGAACTTCTGGAGATTATATTATGTTGTTGGGAATACTTCCACAGGCAATGAATTCCAGAGCCTAGCCGTTCTATGGATGAAGGAGTCTTGATAAAGTGCTGTTCGACATCTTTCGGGGTTGACAACGAAAGGATGTGCTGACTGGGCTTGTCTAGTTCGTCTGATTGGTATTGCTAGTGAAGGGATGATAGCAGAGATTTCCGAAGAACATTTCCCGTGGAAGTATCGATTCTATTCTATTCAATTCTATTCTATCCATTGTGTGTACCGTCTTGAGCATTATGTATAGGTAAGCTTATTGCGGAAGCCAGCATGCCCATGGTGTTTGGCCACTAGGTTTCAGACATGTCTAGGAAATGAGCCAAAAATACTTCTTCTTTATTTGGTGTCTTCACTTTTTTACTATTGCACCATTCAATGAATCCCGTGTAGTGCTTCTCATACCTTTCTTGAGACTTCGTTGGCAATAACTCATCTGTATCCCATCTGTAGCTGGAACTTTTTCATCGCAATTTCACTGAATCGAAAATGACAATAACGCTCTGTCTGTTACTCTGAGAATTGAAAACTTATTCGTGTTTTCATTGACATGACAACATTGATGTTTCTCATTTCAGATCAATTCAATGCCATAGGGGGACTTCCATAACAATCAATTATTATTTATCAATATATCTTTATTTCCACAATGACTAGTGCAATTTGAGGGATCATTTTGAACAAACTCACCGAATAATGCAGCAGCAAACAAGCTAAACTTTCATATTCCATCACCAACCACTTATATTTCGCGATAATATCATCATCATTGTTTTTTCCGCAATAGTGTGGAAAAACTTTTCTCGCACTACTGCGAGAAAATGACAGTTCCCAAACTAAATTGCGTGCGGGTACAGGATGAATCACACACATCCTGTATAAAAAGGCATTATTTGCCAAAGGCGCAAACGTCCTAGGGGGGCAAAATGTGTAAGTTTTCAGTCATTTCCAACTATTTGCTATTAGTATTATTTTCCATTCATTCATTAATCCATTCTTGTTTTCATGTTTGGATACTTTTTTCAATGTTTATATATAGGGTGATATTGGTGATATTGACACATACATCAAAACGGTTAGGGTTTTTGAATGTTTAGAATTATTAAGTTACACTCCTTGCATTGTGACAAGAGCACCATAGTCGTCTCGCGCTTTTTCATTCAAAATTGTTCGAATTTGAAAAGAATGACAATGAATTTCATGAGCGTCAGGATTGGAATAGAATTTCATACTTATATTTTCGAGAAAAAAAGCAGTTATGAAAATGACTTGCTTTATGAAAGGAATATATGGAACGGCCTGGGTGGAAATTCGATTTGAAGTCGAGAAAATTTTGTGGGTACTCATTGAAATTCACGCTTTATAACAGCAGATTAGAATGAAACTATATTTCAGGTCCATTTTCTGACATAAATTTTCAAAATCTGTTTAAGAAAATCTGCTGTTCCATCAATTCACAAAGCAGACCATTCCAGAAACAAAACTTTATTATATCATTACACAAAAAAGGGCGTACCCAGCGAGGGCCACTTGACTTCTTCCCGAATACTGAAAATTTTGTATCTCAATCATTATTGAGCAAAATAATGATGTTTCATAAAAAAAGATTTTAAATATTTTTGTTGAAGTATTGTGTTTTTATATCAGTTCTGATTACAAGTTCATAAATAGCTTAAATAAGTCGCTTATCGCAAGGAACATAATTTGATCGCAAGAACCAACAAAAAAGTAACCTAAATTGGGATAAATCGCGGTATCTGGTATAGGTATATGGCGCAGTCTCGATTTGCAGGTGCCTTTGTTACCAGGGTTGCCATCTTAGCGGTTTTGTCGCTAAATCTAGAGTTTTTAGGGTAGGTGAATGCGACATTTCAACCTGATTTGGGACGTGTCGGAATTCTAACGTTTTCAACATAGTCATAGCGGTTTATATGGAGATATTTTGATCACATGAATTGTTGACGACATATATAAACAATGCACATTGAAACATTTGAACAAAGAGATAAGCAGAGAAGAGAATGACAGACGACAGAGTGAGTTTTCATCATTTGCGCCACTTCCGCCACTTTTCAATGACATTTTGTATATTCGATATGGTTTGAAAACTTGTGATGCTAGTGAACGAATATTTTATTTGCGATGAAGTCGCAGATCTGTATGATGTTGAACTAGAAATATGAGTTGATACATGGTTATGGTTTGACAGGTTTATGAACGTGTGACAAGATCAAGGACAAACCTAAATACGATCGAAAAATATTGTATGTTGTGATTCACCAATGTGCCTACCTAATAGTACCGAATGAAATTGTATAGGAAAATTTACCTATATTCATTTTGTTTTGTTATTTCTTCATTCTAAACAGAATCTGAATAAATGAAGCTTTCTACGATTTTTTATCTGATGATATAAACTAACTGAAAATGATGAAATATTATCAAAAATGTCGCTAAATCACGAAGAAGAGTCGCTAAATTTCCAATTATTTCGCCTCCGGCGGGCTTTCTGCTCGCTAGCGGTACGCTTCGGAGAGTAAAGACCTGGCTTAGGAGCACTATGGGAGAGACAAGGCTGACTGGATTATGCTTGATGAGCGTACATCGGAATTTTGTGGAAGAAAACCGTAAAATGGTGGAAACAAAAGTAATTGAAAAATTTGCAGCGGACCCGAGAAGATTATTATTAAGATGAAAATATAATAACGAACAGTTAATTGAAATACTTATGTAAAAAAAACGTCTTAGTTGAAGCATGGCATGTCTAGTGATTGATACTGATGCTCGGTAGTTCCTAGTTCCCTTGCCTAAGCTGCCCCCCCTCCTAGTTCAGATCCTGGGTACGCCCTTGCACAAAAACAAAACGATAATAATAATAAAGCGTTTGCCATCAAATATACATGCGGTACCAGAGGCTATGAACACCTGCTGAAAATAAAGTTTCCTCTTACGTCTATAAGGACCCTATCTAGAAAAATTGAGCATATAACTCTCAACTCGAAGTGGGACGGAACAGTTGTATCTGCTAAGATGGAATGGCTATTTTTACCTCCTGGAGAAGCATATTGTATGTCTACTTCACAAACATTTGGGTTCAAAACTATTCAAAATTCTGGTGAAAATGCTACTCATATCCTAGTTGTTATGTTAAGGGATTTTTACATCGGGATGGAGTAATGAGGTCATGTTTTGGAGATATTCACAATTTACTATATTCATCCATGTTACTTAGCTCCTAGGGCGCTAAGTGCAGTTGCTGTGAACTTTACAAAACCAAGTATGTGGTAGGTCAAATCGTCAAAATCAACTACTTTCTCCCTATGAAATATTCATCAAAAAATGATTTGTTCTCTGTAGCTCAACACCCTGTATCCCCAAAATGAAGCATTTCCTGACACAAGCTCATTTCCACTTCATTTCTTAACACTGTCTCAGGAATACTTCACTTGAACGTACTCATGTTAGTTCCAGTATATTGAGAATAATTTGATATCAATATCTTTATGTGTTATACTCATCACTGGAGTACAGTTTCACATACAATGAGAAATTATACCCATACATTCATTCAGATGTGTATATTTTTCAATATTGAAATGTTGTTACATGCATTCTTTTCATTTATATTGTCACAAACTGTAGGCGGAGGTTGCCTGAGTTGTGTTCTAGATCCATTACAGGATGAACTTTGAAAGTGATAATAATGAAGAATACTCCAAAGGGTTTTCAACAAAACCTATACACACATTTATACTTGGTTTTATGATTGACGATAAATAAAACTTAACTCACCCTATATGTACAAATTAACTGGTATTCTGGGAGCTTAAGGAAGGGCATCTTCTGTTCTGATGACCCGAACTCCGACGGTTCGGGCACAGTGGTAAATGATCGATCGAGTCAAATGATTGAATGATCGAATGATTGACTGATTGAATGATCGAAATGATACCTGTGCTGGCTTCCTCGCGCCTTTCATATATCCAATCTATATTTTGAAAACGTGACAGTGATGAAGTCAGGTGAATATTCCTGGTTCGTTGAAGTCAATGCCATGCCTCTGTTTATGTTCAACTACTAATCGAAAGTTCGTGGTTTAATAATTTTGGAAATAATAAACACAGACGTGACCATTCAATGACTTCGAACCGATATAATTCCATAGGAATTTTGGAATTTGGCTTCAAATATCTCCATTTGTGCCAATATGACTGTTGCTCTGCTAGAAGTGTATCACTAAATTGAAGTGGGTGTTTATACTCTATTTCTATTGTCCATCCACGGCTATGATTGATTTGACAGAAAATCAAACCTCTGAAATCGTATCTGACAATCAGGCGCTACTAGGGAAATTGAAAAGACAAAAAGCAGAATATATGTCTTATTCTGTTATTCACTCGAACCATTGTATTATGGGAAATATAAAAGTACAAAAGTTCAGCTGTGTCCGAACTCTTATCAAACTAATAACATCCAGTGACTCTAATTGGGATCAAAGATGATCCCTTTTGCAGATGGTGCCTGGAAGATGAAGAAACGTCATCACATGTCCTCAATGAGTTTCCAACACTGACACATCAGAGAAGGGCTGTCCTTGGCAACCTAAATCAAATTTATTTGTTACAGGGGTTCTGGAGAAACTCAGAGGAATCCCAACTCTTTTAGTACATTCGACACCCTGTATCTCAGTATAGATGCATTTTATTTCTGCCACAGAGGTTCTGGAGAAATTCAGGGGAATCTTGACTTTTTTCGCACTTTCGACACCCTGTATCTCAGTGAGAGTGCAGTTTAGGACATAAGTTGATATTTGGAACTTCTCACTTCAAAATGGGGCAAGGCAAAGTTTCTCGGTCTTATTCTGACTCACCCTGTATACAATCTTTGGTTGAGGTATTCCCAGGGTTGGTAAACTGCTGCGAACTGTGTTGCAAGGTTGTAACGCTTCAACTCCGTTGATAATTTGGATGTATGATTCATATTATGCCACGTAGTAGGTATATGCGCCGATTCTAGTGTAAACACTTTCCGTTAATGAAGTGATGTAATCTCCTCGAGCGCATGCATTGTTTTCCCCCCGTAAATCTGTCATTTACAGCTAGCGAACAAATTAGTGCCAACTTCACGTCGTTCGCTATGTCTAACAATAATTATCATCGTTGCACGAAAAACAGCTGTGAGCGCTGTGCGTTTACCCTACAGTCGACTATGTATCTATAATTAATATTTTCTCGACACTTTCTGGAAGCGTAGGCTGGGGACACTTTAATTCCAAGACACATTGTATTTCGCGAATTGTTCTTGAAGAGGGACTGCTACTCGACAGAATTCCCGGGACATATATGAAATCTCTCGAATTCAGATAGAACCCGGAGAAAGGATGTAACAAGTTTTCGATTATTTTTCCTGCAGGCCTCTGATTACGGAGACATGGTACTCTTGTAAGGGCCTTTATTCTGCGGCCATTTCTTTGATGCTATATTCAGGACAGGAGACTACTCTGATATTTGACAGGGGGGGGGATTCTCGAGCGCCAGATGGATTTTGATTTAGTTTACTCTACCTGCTCTGCACAAAATATTTTTGGTACAGAGCTCAAAGTAGCAAAAGTGGAGAAAGGTACAGGAGGTATACCTACCTTGGTACCTACAGTATAAACTAGGGGTCAATGGTATTGAATATACCTGGAATCAATAAGAAGCCAAGGGAGTGTAGGCTTTACTTACAAACCCTGAGTTCATCCTGGAATACTGGTTGCTATTTTTAGTCTGGATAATTACCGGAATGAACGCAAAATGTCTCTCAGGTCTCTGTTATTTTTAGGATGGGCCTGGAAAATTATTAATTCAATCTATCTCATAATGTCTACCTGGAGAATCGGAAACACGGTTTCAAACGAATTATACAGATGCAATTCATATTTATCTTTTCTTTTCCTTCGATTTCCTAATTTTCTAATATCGGAATTTTAGTGAGGTTAATTATATTTTCCATTCATGCATTCATGTCGAGATTTCATGAAACATATATCACCGCCTGACGGGACACAAAGCACAGAGACCCGGATGCACAGGACAGGATGTCGCGAAGAAAAGAAGAAGAAGAATTCACAACTGGCTTGTCAGTTCAGTCGTCAGTCAATAATAATAATCTGCAATTTTGACAAATGAAAATATTGGAAATCAGTAAATGAATAATTGGAACTATTCGGAACTGAAAACAATGACAACAGAGAAAGCAATATGAAATATGCATTCACAAATTGCGTTTATTCGCAAATTCAAAGTTCTGGGTTCTTTACACAGGTCGGGTGGGTATCGGTATGCAAAACAACAGGAATGCAATGAAGGTATGAACCAGATGAATAACAATGGTGGAAAATATACAAACTTACATGTGTAACACGGAATCACTATAAAATAATACTTTACACTGGTTTTGAATGAAATATTCACTGGAAGATCAGCAAGAGAATCAAGAACTTGAAGATCAGGTCGAGCAGGTAGTGCAGACTTGTAGAGAAGAGTAAAGAGATAGCCGAATCCTTAGCTGTCTTCAGTATGTATGCACTACTTTGGCCTTGGCACAAGGACAAGTAAATCTGGAATCTCATTGGTCAAAACTCCCACCTTGTCATGGCTCATGGCCATGGCCACTAAATTAGTCCTTGGAAAGCACATGTGCACCTCCAACACAAAACGCGGAAAAAATAATATTCAATCCTAAATGGGCACAGGAACAGGATCTACTACGTTTGCTTATGCTACTGAATGAATTTATCTGGAAAATATTCAATAACAACAATGTTATGAGCAGTCAAACATTCATCATTTCAACTGATAAATAATTCAATCAGATTTCATATCATAAGCAGGGTTGAAAAATATGGAAGTCTTTTGGGTTGTTATGATGTCAATCCGAGTTTACTATCAGGAAAAGCTGTGGGAAGTCAGGAATCAATGCATTACTCAGCTCTCTCAGGTTTTCAGGTTTCGCTCTTTTGAACAAGTGAAGTTCAAGTAGAAACAGTCTCAGGTTACTCAGATATTAATTAAAACCAGTCTAGTAATGAAGCTGGTCAAAAACTTTTCATTACACTCTAAAGGGCGTCATTATGAATCGGATATCTTCAAATTACTTTTGAATTGATACAATCTAGTGAAAAATCAATTCAGGTGAACTAGTAGGAACTCCACAGAATATTGTCCCTTCGAAACATATTTAGTTCTTGTATACCAAATGTACAGGAAGCAAAGCGAATTCTTTGGTTTTCTTTTATGTTAATCTTTTTTTTCTTCGAAGAAAATAGATTGTTAACTTGGTACAAGCAGTCTTCTATTACATTTCATCGCGTACGGTCGATAGAGGTGATGAAGAAATAGAACATTATATACATCAAGGGACAGAAATGCTAGATTTTCTCCAAGGTGCGATTTGTAGCACAAGGGCCAAGCCCGAGAGATACAAAGCACCAAGGGAAAAATAGCATTCTGTCCTGAGGTGTATATACTATTTCGCACAAAAATTCAGTAATAAAAATGTGGTCGAAGTGTTTTGTTATAATTATTAGTAGTATAGTTTGTGGAATTCGTATATTGACAACATGCATCTTGTTGACTACCCATGGTGACAGCAAAATATCGCACTGAAATTTATGGAAACAGCTTTGGAAATTGTTAACGGTTATAGAACAAGAAATCGAGGAAACACCCCAAGGAACTATTGATACTGCTTCTGCAGTAATTCTTAACTTGCTACCAGTGAGATCTAGAAATCTGTATGATGCAGCTTATACTCGATTCAGAGAAGGGTCTTCCGAACAGAAAGCGCCGAGCTATGCGGAAAATGTAAAGTTGGTATAAACTCCCTAAGGAGAGAAAGTGTCACATTATCTCCCTAGGGAATGATACGAGACTCCTGCCTCTCTTTTGTTATCAGAGAAACTAACTTTTACTCCCACCGGCGTCAAAACTAATTTCATTCGTGTGTGAAATTGTGTGTGAGTTTATTTTGTGTTTTGGAACATCAGAATTCTCCAATTCTGAAAAGGCGACGAGATTGTGCTTGTTCTTTCGAATGATATTGTTACGTATTGAGAGTTCCGCTTTTTTTCATTGTAGTTGTTACACAATTTTGAGGATATCCTAGGCTGTAATCAGTGAGTGGTTTGGGCAAGCAGTAGAATCACAAATGCTTACAGATTTATATACCAGAGGTGACCAGAGTGTTGAAACCAGTGAGCATTTGTAGTAGGCACATAGTTTTTTTATCGCTTGGAGCGCACGAAGAGTAATCCCTATAATGTTCAAAGAACATCGTGCGTTCCTAGGGGGGATAGGAACAGGAGGTAGGTATTGAATTTTTTTTTGAACTTTTGGAGATTATATGTTGATATGTTGTTAGGAAAACTTCCACAGGCAATGAATTCCAGAGCCTAGCCGTTCTATGGATGAAGGAGTCTTGATAAAGTGCTGTTCGACATCTTTCGAGGTTGACAACTAGAGGATGTGCTGACTGGGCTTGTCTAGTTCGTCTGATTGGTATTCCTAGTGAAGGGATGATAGCAGAGATTTCCGAAGAACATTTCCCATGGAAGTATCGATAGAAAAGTGAAAGGTCGCCGACCTTTCTACGGTGTTCCAATGATGTCAAAGAGTGAATGAGTGTGGCGTCACCCACCAGGCGAATGGCTCTTCTCTGGATGGAATCTAAGAGCATCAGCGTATGTTTTGGTGCTGAACCCCATATGTGGGAACAGTATTCTAGAACAGGCCGTATCTGCGCTTTTTAGATCCTGAGAAGCTGTTGAGGTGCTTTTCGCACGGAACAAGGATCCGAGTTTTTGTGAAGCAGCTTTTGCGATGGATCTGACATGATTATCCCATGAAAGAAAGTGTTGCTGATGGAAATATCGAGCATAGATATGGTGGGCTTGGTGATATCGGTGTTCAATTTCGCGAACGCTTGTTGTACATAATATACGTATAGTAACGGCATCTGAATAATTTACAATAAATTGAAGATTTTTATTGTATAATTCTCGTCATACTCATGAACATTTCCAGAAATGATTACATTGAACAAAAATTGGCAGGACAGGGCAGCAAAATGGACCATTTAGATTTTGTCACTATTGCGCGTTAGAAGTTGAAACCAACATTGGGGTCAATACTGTCTCTAGGTGAATCGAGGAGGAAGTACCTACATTAATTTTGCTAGATCATTCGGAATCTTCTAAAGTACGATTGCAAACTTGGAACACGCAGTCTTACATATTATTTCATCGTCCATAAGAAACGTCACTTTTGGCATTCTTTTCTATCGATGTCAAAATGACTCACTTCATCGTCAAAAAGCACTTTCTGTGGAGGACTTGATACATTACAAATGTCTGGTGATGAGTCGGTTCTAGGAAATAGAAGAAATCTCATTGGATCTTGGAATAGGAGTGTAATAATCAGCGGATGATGTTTTGGGTTCGAGTGGCCCGTGTTGTTTAGTGAAGTGCAGTATTTTCTAATATGGCCTAATATATGATTTTTCTCGCAGTTATATTGTCTAGACATGTAGTCTAAATTGCTTATGTGCACAGCCATTATTATTTTCTTCACACCGGTCGCAGGCAGCAGTAAATTCCGCCACATTGAATTTCACCAACAAAAATCGATAACGGAGGAAGCAGCATTTTCGCATTTCCCAGATACGTTGTGGCCATTATACCGGGCGTACTACTGAAAATTTCGGAGTTTCCATTTTCGATTATCCAGAAAATCGACATATCAGTTTGTTTATAGAACGGCAGATCTCTCGGATTGATTACCTGACGAAATATTCCCAAGAAAAGTTGGAAAACATTTCTATACCTATCTCCTTTTCCTTCCCTCATGGGCTCACAACTTGTGAGTACGGGAATGATGAATCCGAGGTACCCTAGCCGGTTATTTACCAAACTTCAACTTGTCTTGGATGATATATATCCTCTTTCTTCCACCACTAGCTATAAAATCTACCATTATTTTACTCCTTTTGGTGGCATAAAGTGTGTTTTACTACCAAACCAAGAACATACTAGGGACGTCCCAGGGACATCCACTTTCAGACAGGAAGGACATCCAAGGGATGTCCTTTTGATACGTCTCTGGGATGTACCGAGTACGATGAAAGGATATCCCTAGGACGCCCCAAGGATATTCCAAGGACATCCCTTCCACGGAAGAAAAAAAAGAAGAGGTCGAGGGATTGAACCCGGGAGCTTCAGCTTATCAGGCACGCACCTTACTCCATTGTTTGATATGCCTTCTGAATATTCATGTGCCAAACAGATTTATGAACAGTACAAAACTGAAACCTGAATAAATAAAACTTTGTTAGGATATCATGTATCATTGTTATCATTCTTTGGTGTTAAAAATGAAGAGCATTATGCATTTACGATTTCTGTTTGCGAAAAATGGTCATTTCTTGAGGAGTTCTGAGACTATATTCTTCATTTTCATTACAATTATTTTCCGGAAGAAAAACAAACATCTTCAAAAAAATTCAACTCAATATTCTGATGAAATTCAATGACTCTGATGTGAATGGATATCAGATATTCCAGAGACACGAATAGGATATTCTAGGGATGTACCAGGCGGGATGTCCACTGGACAACCACTGCGGGGCATCCCCGCCTGGATGCCCCAATCATGTCCTTGTACTGCGTGACAAAAAAAAACGTACCTACCTAGGATATTCCTGTGTTGCTAGGGCTAATGTGATTCAGAAATTTTTTCTGCTCCACGTGAGTACAGTACTACCTTGTTTCACCATCGATACTCTATTATCGTTGCTTTGTTTTTCGTGCTTATCTGCAAAAAGAAACTACTATGATGATTTTATTTTAAATTCCGACAACAAAATAAGAGATAGCTGGAGATCAATCAAATTTGAAATGAATAGAGCACAAGGTAACAACAAACAGGGAAATGATTTCACGGCGAATGAATTCAATTCATATTTTGCTGAAGTTGGTGTTGATATAACTGAAGAACTAGCAGAAGAAACACCAGATATAAATCTGAACCCTTTCAGGCTTACTGATATCGGAAAACATAAATTCTCAGGTTCTTTTTTTATGGAACCCATCACTTATTCAGAGATTGTCGATGCAATATATGAACTGAAAAAATCAAATTCCTTGGACTTCTATAACCTGAACGCTATAATTATAAAAGATACTGCTATATATATTATAGAACCTCTAAGAATCCTCTTCAATGCGTGTATTGAGCAAAGAGTTTTTCCAGATAAGTTCAAAATTGCACGAAATCGGAAATTATCGTCCGATATCGATAATTCCTATTTTTGGAAGAATATTTGAAATCTTATTGAAAACTCGCCTTTATAGTTACTACATTAAACATAATCTATTCAATCCAAATCAGTTTGGATTCATAAAATCGACATCAACTATACATGCACTGAAGAAAGTTATTGACACTATAATCGATGGCTTTGAAAAAGGAGAGCACACTGTGGCTGCTCTTTGTGACCTGACCAAGGCGTTTGATTGTGTATCTCATTCAATTCTTGTCAGTAAACTTGAAGTATATGGTATAAGAGGGGTAGCTCTTGCTCTATTCAAATCATATCTATCAAATAGACAGCAATGTGTTGTACTTGATTCGAATAATGTTTCTGAGTTGGAACTCATCAAATGTGGAGTACCACAGGGATCTGTTTTGGGCCCTCTCCTTTTCATAATTTATATCAATGACCTCTTCACTTACATGTCTCCCTATGGCTGTATTGCTTTTGCTGATGACACCACCCTCACCACGTCTGGTAAGGATAGACAAATGCTTTTAAATGAAATTAATCTGGCCCAAGGAAAAGCGGCATCATGGTTTAAAAGAAACAATTTGATGTTGAATTCGAATAAAACTCAACAAATCTATTTTTCTCCAATTGTCTTCAACAAGAACTCAGTCAATGTGTTGGGCATTTTTCTAGATGACACACTGAACTGGTCAGTTCACATAGAGCAGCTTAGTAACAAAATCTCCAAATATATATTCCTTCTCCGAAAACTGAAGAATATTATTGGCGTTCAGGCACTGCTATCAGAATATTATGCATTCTTCCACTCCCAAATTTCATATGGAACAATTTTATGGGGCAATAGCACAAAAGCCATTGAAATATTTATTCTTCAAAAGAAGCAATAAGAATTATCGCTGGTGCTGGCTACGCTGATTCATGTAAACCATTCTTTAAATCCCTAAAAATCATGACGCTACCATCTATTTACATATACCAACTTTTGTTGGATATTCATAAAAATAAAGAAGATTACGGAAAAAATTCTGACTTTCACGATTATCCCACCAGGAGCTGTCAATTGATCAGGCCAAACAGATTCAGATTGCATAAATCTCGCAAAAATTCTCTGGATGTGAATCTCTACAATGCACTCCCTGTATGTGTAAAAAATCTTAATTCATACAACTTTAAAAAACATTTGAAAGATTTCTTAATCTCGAATGCCCTCTACTCCATAGATGAATATATGGCTGCCCTGAGGTCTGGTGCTCAATAATGATACTATCTATAGTGTATCATTTTTTTATTGAATATAGGCAATTTACATATATGTATATTTTTTTAATATTGTTTTTTTTTAATATGTCTGTATTTGTGCAACTTTTTCAATATGTTTCTAATACTTAAGATTTTTATCTGTACCTCATTTTTTTCGAAGCTTGACTTGTCTCATTTGTATCACATGTACACCTAAAAGATCAATAAATTATCTATCTATCTATCTATGATGAAATTCCTCAATCGGCTGATGATGAATTCTCTATAAATCCCCCGTATGTAGTCCCTAGAATCCAAAACCATTTCGAGAAAACTTAAGATGCTTCATCTCATCGCCCTCAATGCAACATGAAAATTATTCCCTGTCAAAAGGGGTGATCCTGAATTTTTCGAAAACTATCACATTTTCAGATATCACCCTGTAGATCTTCATCCATAAACTGTTGAATAACTAAAAATGACTGATGTTGTGCTCAATGGAATGAGCAGCTTTTCGAATCTTGAAAGAAATTGAAAATTGGTTGACCCAATCTGAAGTTATGATGGTTCGAAAATGGAAGACATTTTACCTTGTCTCACCTCGAATGTGGGGCAGTTGATATCTAAGTACCAAAATTGAAATGAAAAAATGTCTGAATCCCTGAAAATTTTCTGAATATCAAACTACAAACACCTTGAAGAGTAAAGTGACACACCCGGTATCATCGGCAAACCAATAAAACAGAACACGTCCGCTTTCTTACGGTTCACTTGGTATTAGTGATCCTTTCCGAAGATAAATAAACACGTCTGGCGTGAGTTCGAATACGTATACAGCATCCACCCAAACTGTCTGATATGTTACGCGTTACGATCGATTTATGGCAAAGAACAAAGAACAAAGAACAAAGAACATAGAACACCTTGCATATTTATTTTGTTTTAAAGTTTTATACCAGGTTATACCAAGAGACTTTGAAGTTGTGTCGATAGTTGTCATTATACATTGACGAACATACAGGGTGTCTGGAAAAGGTTTGGACATGGCTCGGCAGTATCGCTGTCTATAAAAACGTGTTTCTTTGGTTTTTCAAACTACCATTTATTTCAACTTCTTTTTAGTTCACTTGAATTTCTCAATTTCGACGAAAGAATCATGATATTCGATTCCTACAACCTCAGATGAACATTTTGAATAAAATCGAAACATAATTACAAAACTCGTCCGCAATATTGGATCTACCATCTTGAATTCTTTAATTTTGACGAAGAAATCATAATTTTGGATCCCAAAAACGCCAACTTCCAAATTGAATAAAATCGGTTTATAGTTACAAAACTCGTCCGGTATATTGGTTCCACCGTCTTGAATTTCCAAATCCCGCCCTTTCCAAATTTTTACAGGAGAATCATTATCTCTGACACCCCGAAAACACCCAGATAACAATTTTGATGAGAGTCGGATCATAATCACAATACTCGCCCGCCATATTGGATCCGCCATCTCGAATTCCCAAATTCAGACGGAGGAATCATATTCTCCGACCCCGAGAACCACCAGATACCAAATTTGAATTGAATCGCATCCTAATTACATAATTCGCCATTTTTGATCCGTCATCTCGAGTTTCTCAAATATGACGAAGGAACCATAATCTCCAATCACGAAAACCCCTAGGTACCAGTTTTAAAAAGAATCGGATTATAATTACAAAACTCGTTCGTCATATATTGGTTCAGCTATCTTGAATTTTCCATTTCCGCCCGAATTTCAAAATTCTGACAAGAGAATCACAATCTCCGAACCCGAAAACCACCAGATACCAATTTTGAATAGAATTGGACCATAATTACAAAACTCGTGCGATATATTAGATCCGCCATCTTGAATGTCCTAATGGTACCGAGATAAAAAGTATCCTTTAACCTTCTCCTGGTTTCAAGATACCTCCCCATCAATTTCTATAGCCAAATCGATCCAGTAGTTTCGAAGATCAAATACATTCGAACAAACATACAAACAAACAAACAATCAAATTTTGCCTTTTCGTGATATTAGTATAGACTAGCTGTTCCGCATGCCTTCGCACGGTTGGTGCACCCATTGAAAAAAAATTATACATATCTTGCAGTCGATTTGAGCCATGCGCGTATCTACAGTACATGTTTTTGTCTTGTCTCGATCTCAAGACAAGATCTCTACTGAAAGAGGTCTCTTGGTTTCACCTGTATAAAACTTTAGACAATCACAATGTCTACTGTAATAATGTAATATTATATTATGTAACAGTGATATAAACTTCTTTCTAGTAACGAGTATTTTAAGCACAAGCGAAGCAGAGCGGGGCGAGTGTTCAATAGACGAGTGTCTGGAAGAGTTTACAAAAGAGTAACATACTATGCTTTTTCTACGAACTCCGAGAATAACATTAACAAATATATGATATAAACTTCCTTTTAGTAACGAGTATTTTAAGCACGAGCGGAGCAGAGCGGAGCGAGTGTTTAATATACGAGTGTCTAGAAGAGTTCATAAACGGTTACATACTATGCTTTTTCTATGAACTCCGAGAATTACATTGACATATCTGCTATTCCTGCTAACCTACAAATTAATCCTAAATGAATGGGAATTGAGAACATAATACATGCAACTGCATGCAACCAGCGGGACACGTATAAGTGATATTGGTTGTAGATGTGTCCAGTCCATTGCTTACTAGCCTTTGTTTCACGTTTATCGTCATGCTTAGCGCATAATGAATAAATTGTTCTCAAAGATGGATGCTTCATTTTTATACTTCTTGAAGATATGCAAGTACATTCTCTTCGATTCCACTTCCGTCTACATTCCGCGTATATTCTTAATAGAGAACTCTGATACAAACTCTGATAAAACTTATAGATTTGTTACTTTTTAAGATATTATTGTATGTAAAATATTTTACCTTATTCTAATTTTAATATCACTTAATTTCATTCACTATTACTTTATGTATATTTGTAATAATCTCCATAGACACTATTAATTCACTGTATCTCAAATTAGTGGACACTATTTTTGGACTTGTCTGTATGTGTCCCCCCAAGCTGCTAAATAAATAAATAAATAAATAAATAAAATTTGAAAATAACAGTCGACAGATAATACAATTGACAGACCAGACATGTCCCACATTACTGAGGCTGTATTTAATGAACTGTGTTGCCATGATAATGTGTTTAAGAAATCGTGTTGCCATTGTAACGTGTTCAATATTTTGAATGACAGATCGTCAATCCGTGATTAATCGATCATTTAGCGTGGTACATATCCGTACGCTGAATGCCATTTTATTTATGTGAGTAGAAAATAGTATATTATGTAACAAGTGTTATAAACGTCCTTTTAGTAACGAGTAGTTTAAGCACGAGCGGAGCGAGTGTTTAATAAACGAGTGTCTAGAAGAGTTTATAAACGCGTTACATACTATGATTTTTCTACGAACTCAGAAAATTACATTAACATACCTGCAATTCCTGCTAACCTACAAAATAATCTGAAAGGAATGGGAATTGAGAACATAATACATGCAACTGCATGCAACCAGCGAGATACGTATAAGTGATATTGGTTGTAGATGTGTTCAGTCTATTGCTTACTAACCTTTGTTTCACGTTTATTGTCATGCTTAGCGCAGAATAAATAAATTTTTCTCGAAGATGGATGCTTCATTTTTACACTTCTTGGAGATATGCAAGTACCAGAACATTCTCTTCGATTTCACTCTCGTCTACTTTTCGCATATATTTTTAATGAAGAATTCTGATACAAACGAATATTGTATGAATAATCCTGATACGAAATTCGAAAATAACAGTTGATAGGTAATACAATTGACAGGCCAGACATGTCTCAAACTACTGAAGCTGTGTTTAATGAACTGCGTTGCCATGGTAATGTGTTTGAGAAATCGTGTTGCCATGGTAACGTGTTTAATATTTCGAATAAATCACAGATCGTCAATTTGTGATTAATCGATCATTCAGCGTCGTACATATCCGTACGCTAAATGCCATTTTAGTTATGTGAGTAGAAAAATTCAATTTCTTGACGATTGGTCTTAATTCTCAGCTTTGTTTGAGTTGGGATCGATCTGATTGTATTTTCAGTCAGAAATTCATCACCAACACATTTTATTTCTGTTCAATATTATTTTTCAGCTCGCTTTTTGGAATTCCTCTGATTTCTCGTATTTTACATTGGAGCTTGATCACCTTGTATATTCTCGCTGGTGCTTCGTAAATGGAGTAAAAATCAGGTGCTAACCAAGTTTTCGACACCGAATTCAATCTGCGTACTTACCGAAGCGAAAGCTTTTGAAACAATAGCATCGTAACTCCAGCTCGGTAATTTTAGAGTTGCGGCTCCGGCCTTCAAAGCTTTCGTTTCGATCCGAAACGAACGTTACATTTTATCTTGCGTTTTTCAATTTGTGAGGAATTCTCTTAGGGAAGCGTCTTGCGTGTCAACTCGAAAATTTGACTATTCAAGCTGTCACGTTAATTGTTCATAGCTGTGAAACGAAACTGAGGCAGATATTTATTTATTTTTTCATTGTACACCACCCAACAGAAATTCATTTACAGGGTGGCAGAATATAGTTACAAAATATGTATAGACTAATCGAGCGAATTCAAATGGAAAATAGGGTAAGAAGAAATGGAATATAGGAGCAGTGAAGAATAATTTCAAAAACTGACATTTTTCAACGAAGCTATGCTGCAAGAGAAAATGTCGCATCTCCCATTGATGTTATTGTAATTGCTGCAAATTCTGTATGGAGGTGAGTTTTCATGTACATCTGTTCGAGGTACTTCGAGGTAAAATAGATTTCTTTGACTAGAATTGACTCTGGGAACATGAAAACTGAGCATCCTCAACAAAGCTTCAAAGCTGATTAGGCCAGGGATCATCTTATAAAGAAATATTAAAGCAGATATATTCCTTCTATTTTCAATAGAATGGAAGTTCTGTCTCCCTAATATGGTATTATCACATATTCCTACAGGAGGGTAGACGCCATCTTCCTTGAATGATAGATATTTCATGAAACGTCTATTGATTCGTTCAAGGCTATTTATACAGAGTGGGCCTTTGAAAACGAAACAGAGGCTCTGTAGGTCGCCAAAATCGGATTATCAAAAAAAACTGAAACAGGTCAACTACATTTTCGAGGGGGACATCTTTCTAAAATATTTTCAGCCCTGCGGCGTTGCCGCTTCTAAAGAAAAGAAGCAACAACTTTGTTATTTCAAATGGAACACCTTGTATTTTATTGCATTTTTAGATTCTCCCCGAAGAGCTGATTTCATCAATGCATCACACTTAGGGTCTAGCTGTAATGGTTTCAGGGATATAAAGTGTTCAAAATCGAGATTTTTCAACTTTAACATTTTTTTGTGTCGAAACTATTCATTATTGGTCAAAACGGCTCTCATGTCCCGATCTCAACTTCTGATTTACTATCTACTGACATTTATTTGAAACAAATACAGGGTGGTTCAAGATTCAGAATTCTGATCACCCTGTATCTGTTCCAATTAAATGTCAGTAGATAGTAAATCACAAGTTGAGATATGGACATGAGAGCCGTTTCGACCAATAATGAATAGTTTCGACACAAAAAAATGTCAAAGTTGAAAAATCTCGATTTTGAACACTTTATATCCCTGAAACCATTACAGCTAGACCCCAAGTGTGATGCATTGATGAAATCAGCTCTTCAGGGAGAATCTAAAAATGCAATGAAATACAAGGTGTTCCATTTGAAATAACAAAGTTGTTGCTTCTTTTCGTTAGCAGCGGCAACGCCGCAGGGCTGAAAATATTGTAGGACGATGTCCCCCTCGAAAACGTAGTTGACGTGTTTCAGATTCTTTTCATAATCCGGTTTTGGCGACCTAACAGAGCCTCTGTTTCGTTTTCAAAGGCCCACTCTGTATAAATTTTAAAATTTTAGTATGGATATCATAAAACAGGAGCATACTCCGTTTCGGATCGAACATAAGAGTTTTAGAAAAGGAGCAGTGTATCCGTTTTTGTGAAATCGGGAGTATTCTGTCGATGAATCTATGATCGAAGGTCACACCTAGGTCACGGACAGAATTAAATCAATTGAATGATTATGAATGGAGTTATTCTGCTTACGTGAGAATGATACAATCAAACACTTTTTGGAGTTCAACAGCAGATGATTCTTTATGCATCAGCACACTCACTACCCGGAAGCAATCCAGTGCATCAACAGAGATCTCGAAGAGTTATCCAATACCTCGCGCAGCCACTGTCTGAAAATGAACCCCTTAAAATCGAAAGCGCTCATATTTTGTAGTGACAATACCTTAGCACTTATCAAGGATAGAGTATTACTTGAGATTGTTGGTACCTCAATTCCAGTTGAAACCCATCAGTCCTGGACAACAAATTGAGGTTCAAAGAACATAAATATATCCTTCAAACTAAGAATTGCATATGCCTCACTGAAAATGATTTTTACCCAAAGGCAATTCCTCTCGTGTGAAATTAAAAAAATGTTATGTGACTCGCTTGTACTATCACATTTCAATCATTGCGATTTCGTGTATGGTCCCTGCTTCGACAGTAATGATTCTAGACAAATTCAGAAGCTTCAAAATTCTTGTGTTCGATTGGTTTACGGAATAAGAAAATATCACCACATCTCAGGAAAATTTAAGGAAATGAAATGGCTGAATATGTACAACCGTCGAACTCTACACTTTGCATGTTTGGCCCATACAATCTACACTTTCAAAACACCCCCCTATTTACCTTCTTCGTGTACCGAGACATGAAAAAATTATTTATAACCGCTCGTTCTCTTATGGTTTGGCAGTTTGTATCAACAATCTGTACAGATTAGATCCTTCACTGCTATCATCTTCTACCGAATCATTCAATGTTAAATATGAAAAGTATCTTTTGTCCACGCAGAAATGATCTTACAAATCAACTAATCTATGTTGTTACTCACTTTCCCTATCTTTTTCCTTTCTTCCTTCTCGCTCTCTACTTTTTTCCTCTCCCTCTTGGTTCCTATCATTTCCTACCAAAATATCGTTTCTTTACATTTAAATTATCATTTGCTTCTCAAATTTCTTTCTTCAATTTCACTGGCACTGGTGGAAAAACACGGGTGGATTAGTCCACAACTGAACCAGTTATAGCGATTTCTCCACTTGAATTCTGTTATATTCCGTACCCTGTACTATTTATATATTTTGTGGATGATAAATGTATTATTATTATTATTATTAATTATGTATTTCAGATCATCCGCATGTAACGAACAGTTGACTCCAAGATCCTCAATAATGTCATTGATGAATAGATTGAAGAAAAGCGGTCCAAAGACAGAGCCTTGTGGAACGCCAGATGTTGTTACAAAACTCACAGAACTCGAACCGAGACATTCTACGTAAAGAGAACGGTTTTTTAAATGATAGTTGAAGGAAGTTTTCAAGTTACCTGAGGATCAAAAACCATCCAATTTACTGAGTAATATATCATGATCTAGCTTATCGAAGGATTCGAAGAAATCTGTGTAAATAACATCGACTTGAGCATTAACATCGGACGCGTTAGTTATGTACTGGGTGATACAAAAGAGATTGGTGGCAGTTGATCTCACTCGGAAAAAAACATGATTGAAAGGTGGTTTATTCAGCAGGATTTCAAAAGATTCAGAAACGTTATTCACAATCGTAATAGGTAGATAATTTTCGACGTCATGTTTATCGCCTTTTTTGAAATTAGTTCAGATTGGCTCAATACAAGAGGAAACTGATGATATTCCAATGAGAGGTTGAGAGGTAATGTTGAAGGTTTCGCAAATATGGATGCACACTCATGAATCGAAGAAGGAGGTGTTTTATTAGGTCCCATTGTATTTCTCGGTTTGATCTTCTTGAGAGCTTCATAAACTTAAGTTTCGGAAAACTTGATGATGATTAGAGCGTCGTTCGTCAAGTTGACAATGCGATTAGTTTGGACTGTTGGAACGCGAGTGGCATAAAAATTTTGGAAATATTCAGCGAAAGCATTTTCAAAGCTCACTGGATCATTATGTTTGATACCATTGTAGAGCATTGTCAAAGGAAAAAATGACGCATATTTCTCTTTCTCAATGCATTGCCAGGAATTTTTAGGGTCTGTTTCCATTTGTTGTTCGATATTCCGGCAATAAACTTAATAGTTAGATTCAATCTCAAACTCTACTTCCCTTTTGATATTGCTATCGTGGCATTTTCTATGAATAGTTAATTCTTGACAGTAAAGAAAATGACAATGAGAAGTCTTACTGATAGTTCAAGAGCCAACTGCGAATTTGGACCATCATCTGATAACGAAATGATCTATGTCCCATGGGCTCGTAGATACATTGCATTTTCATTGATAAAAGAAAAACTCAAAACGAATGCCAGAACTGTTTTTTTCTTCTGAACATAATAAAGGGATATTAAAGTTTCTTTCAACTGACGATTTCAGTTCTCCTTCTTCTTTCGCCAATCACATAATTGATTCAGATCATACTTTCAATGTTACTAACAATTCTGAAATCCTCCACATTTGCAATAAAGGTATCAGTCCTCATCTCTTTGGAATTCATGAAATTCAGAAATATATATACTTTGAACGTACTCATATTTTTCGTACTTCACGTTTCTCATAATAATTTTGTTCTGAAATTTGTTTAGTTCAGTCCGACTCTGTTAGAATATTTGCAGATTGCAATTTCTCCTCATCATTGCCTTCTTTCATCTTATTCTATTTTTGTCTTTTCCACCATGTGTGGGCGAGAAAGAAACAGTGGACTGTAAATTTCGTTATCGATTTCTTGATTGATTTTCGCACATTGACAAGAAGCATTCGAAATGGCCACTCACCTGTTGAACCGGCGTGGTTTTGGTTCTTCTGTTGGTTTCTGCTCGGCGGCCGCCTCAGGAGCAAGAGCACTAACTGCACCTCTGTTTATGAGTAGGGTTGCACTTCACTGAGTATTTTTCACTATTGTGAAGCTGCGTTGAGTAAATTACAAATTTAGGGAAAATAACTTATTACCAAAAACAAAAATAGCACTTGGTATCGTCCCGTTCTCATGTCATCTCTCCGCACTGCTTCTCTCCGTACGCATTGCGCACCATGGAGGGGGTGACCACATGGTACCTCTTGTCAATGGATATAGGTACCCGCGAAAAGTTATCACAAAGAAGAATACCAAATATTTTTATCATAAAGTAGGAATTTGATCGGGACAGTGGCGTAGCAGAATAATAATATTTAATTAATGAAATGATGCAGAAACGGAACATACCGCCCATCTAAAATGAATATTTTAAAAAAATTAAACTATATTTAGATCACTAACAATAATTACTACAAGAAATTTGAGGAATATATCACACGCACACTTCATGCCATATTTGGCAGAGGGCACACTTTTGTGACAGGACGCTGTAGAACACCTTTGAGTGTGCGTACTGTAACTACCCTTGTAATACCATCACGCCCAGGATGAATTTGCTCTACCCTTCCTAGGCTCCACCGTAAGGGTGGAGAAAGCTCATCTTTGAGAAGCACAAGGGTATTAAGATCTACCGGAGTGGATGGCTGTGTCCACTTGCTTCGCTGCATAAGATTATGCAGGTATTCTTTATGCCAGCGATCTCAAAACGATCGATGCAGCTGTTGCACTAACTGCCAACGGCTGAGGGATGATAGCTTCAAATTCCCCAAATCGGGGTCTGGAAGAGAATTAAGGGGCTCTAGGGTCAGGAAATGCCCTGGCGTTAAAGCCTGCAGATCATTAGGATCAGTATTGATGGCACACAATGGCCGAGAATTTAGTATCGATTCTATCTGAACCAGAATAGTGTATAATTCTTCATACGTAAGTATTTGATTTCCTATCACGCGGAATAGATGAGTTTTTATACATTTTATTTGAGATTCCCAGAGGCCACCAAAGTTTGGACTTTTTGGGCTATTAAAATGGAATCGGATTTGCTCCTCCTCAGAAACAGATTGCATTATTGATGAGATATAATTAGCAGAACCTCGAAAATTACTACCACAGTCTGAGTAAACGTCGCTGACCTTTCCACGCCTCGCAATGAGGCGGCGGAAAGCGGCGAGGAAAACGTCTGTGGAAAGATCTGAGCATAGCTCGATATGGGTGGCCTTTGTAGCCATACAAACGAATACGCAGATATAAGCCTTATAGCTCTTTGCACCACGTACTCTTTTGAGTGTGATTGAGAGTGGTCCAGCCATGTCTACTCCGACATGTGCGAAAGCTTTGGCCTGAGACACCCGGGGAACAGGTACATTTCCCATGATTGGTTGCGGTGATTGGGGATGGAGTCTGAAACACTGAATACATTTGGAGATGACTGAACGAATAGTTCTTTTGGGGGCAAGAATCCAATACCGTTGGATGATTAGGTTATGAAGAGTTTGGAGTCCAGGGTGCAAGTATTTTTTATGAGTATGCTCAATTAATAGTTGAGTAAATCTATGGCAGCTAGGAAGAAGAATCGGATGTTTTGTCTCGAATGACAGCTTCGAGTGGAATAATCTGCCGCCCACCCTGATAATCTCCGAGGTATCCAGAAAAGGTGTCAATTTCTGAAAAGGCTTGGGTAGTAATTTTTGGGTCCTCAGTTTTTGAAGTTCATCTGAGAAACTTTCTGATTGAGTGAATTTGACGAGAATGAGAAGAGCGTGCTCCATTTCAGAAGGAGTGGGAGGTACAACTAAACGATTGTTGCGATTTCGTATATTATGAATAAATCGCAAAATGTAAGAAACTATACGCTGAATTTTGGGAAGACTGCTATGGCGAGAGAGAAGATGAGATAGGGGATGTATAATACCCGTGGTAGCAAGAACTACTTTCCGTTTCCGGTCTCAGATAAATTATCTACAGATATTCCGAGATCAGAAGGCCATTTTTCAGATGGCAGTGATAGCCATTCCGGCCCCGCCCACCATAGCCTGCATCTTAATAATTCCAGGGGAAGAAGACCTCTAGACGCGGGGTCAGCAGGGTTGTACTGAGACCTGACGTGTCGCCATTTGGGAGGGGGTATACTATTTTGGATCTCAGTAACACGGTTGCATACAAAAGTAGCATATTTGTGGGGAGAAGAACGAACCCATGACAAGACTATCGTCGAATCAGTCCAGCCATAGATGTCTTCGATTTTAATTTTATCTTGGAGAGTTCTGAGCACGTAATGAGTCAAATTGGAAAGAAGAAGTGCTCCACAGAGCTCAAGGCGTGGTATTGATAAAGTTTTTAGAGGGGCGACGCGAGATTTTGCGCATACTAGGTGAACCGAGATGTGTTGGAACTTATCTATACAAATGAGATAAATGACTGCTGCATAACCTGTTTCACACGCATCCGAAAAACCATGGAGGCAGCAAGATATGATATTTTGGGGATACATTAAACGAGGAATAACTAGAGATTTAATGGAGTACAATTCTTTCCGGAACTGATTCCAGGAATTCAAACAGGTGAGAGGTGGAGGATCGTCCCAGCCTATACCTAGCGACCAGAGTTTTTGTAATAAACTCTTGAGGTGTAAAATGAGAGGGGTGAGAAATCCAATTGGATCAAAAATGCGAGCCACTTGTGCCAGGACATTTCTATTCGTACATGGTTTATCGAGTGGAAGTACATTGTAGCAGAAGGCATCAGTAGATGGATTCCACTGAAGGCCCAATATTTCAATTGTAGATTCCTGAGTCGAGTCAAAAGTTAAGGGATTATGTAAAATATCAGAGGGGGGCAAATCAGCAAGTAGAGCAGGATTATTGCTTGCCCACTTACGCAATTCAAATTCACCTTTGGAAAGAAGACGAATGAGTCGATTTTGGCATTCAAGAGCTTTAGGTAGTGTATTTGCACCGCTAACTACATCATCAACGTAAACATCTTGCCTCATGATTGAGGCTGCTAGTGAAAGCTCTTTTTCATGGTCTTGGGCAAGTTGCAACAGGACCCTTATAGCATGAAAAGGTGATGAACTTACTCCATATGTCACGGTATTGAGCTGTATATCTTCAAGAGGTTCATCTTTCGAGAATCGCCAAAGGATTCTCTGAAAATGGCGATGTTTGGGAGCAACGAGTATCTGGCGAAACATTTGCTTCACATCGGCCGTAAATACTACAGCATGCAATCGAAACCGCAGAAGAATTGAGACAATATCTTGCTGCAATTTTTGACCAGTGAGCAATGTATCATTGAGTGAAATCGAATTTTTATCACGAGTGCTCGCATCAAATACCACTCTTAACTTGGTTGTCGCACTTTCTGGGCGGAGAATACAGAAATGAGGGATGTAATAACCGGTATCACAAAAATTATCGGGAGAAACAACCGTCATGTGATGAGAAGTCAAATAATCATTCATGAACTCTTTATAGAGGGAATAGAGGTCAGGATTACGTAATAGTCTGCGCTCTAACGAGAAAAATCTACGAAACGCTATGTCTCGGGAACCCTGAAAGCAAGGCTCTGCATCACGAAATGGTAGAGTAATTTCAAAACGCCCAGTATTTGTACGAGAAAATGTATTCTTGAATTGTCTTTCAGCAAGAACATCATCAGGTGAAAGAGGGAGAACATGTGGAACTTGGTCCAACTCCCAAAAACGTTTTATGGAATCATCTAATGAGAATTCCGTTGAGGTGAAGAGTGTATGCACTTCTTGATTTGGTGAGGAGCAGTCAACTCTTCCCATAATTACCCAACCGAAAATCGTCTCCAACGCTACAGGTTTATTGATTGAGGTAGAAATGCTTTTTCCAGTGAGAAGAAATCCGAAGATATCTGCTCCCAACAGCATTTCAATAGGTAGAGATTCGTTGAAGTTGGGATCAGCCAACTTCAAAGTGGAATATTCTGAAAAATATTTATCCGAAATTGTTTCACTTGGCAAAGGTGAGCAAATGGAAGGAATGATTACGAAATCTAGAGTGAATGACGGTTGACAAGAATCTATTGGTTTGATCGTACATGAAACACCTTGATGAGATTGAGAATTGAGCTGGCCAATGCCACAAATGGATACTTTGGAATGAGATCGAGATAGGTTGAGTCGGTTGGCACATCTACTAGAGATGAAATTCGACATGCTAGCGCTGTCAAGAACAGCCCTAACTTGGTGAAAGTGAGAATTTCCACCCTGAACTTCAATGAGAGCAGTACATAATAAAACGGTGCTGTGAGCCTGTGTGAATAAATTAACAGATGATGAGCTTGGTGCAGTATGGCTTTGAGTAGTTTGAGATGAATGATGGTGTGTGGGCATATTTTGAGTTTGAGAAATGGTGCTATGTGATGGCGAGAGGGTAGGAGTTCTATCAAAATGTAGCAGGGTATGGTGCCTTCCTGAACAGCGTTTACAGGATACGGATGAAGAGCATTGAGACGAAGAATGCCTAGACCCCAGACAATTAGAACACCATTTGTTGGTTTTAACTAAGCTGTACCGATCATTTGGGGACTTTGACAGAAAAGTCTGACAGTTGTAAATCATGTGATCACTTTGACATAATTGGCATTCTATTTTTTGAGCGTTAGCGACAAGTGCAGGATACATTCTAGGTTTACTAGGGTAATTGGAACCATGTGATGGTGGTGATGTCACTTTGGGCTTCATGAATGGTTTCTTATTATTGGATAAATTGAAATTCACAGTATCAAGTGCATCACAATGTTTCTGCACGAACTCTTGCAAGGCTTTGAAATATTCCCCTGTCACTAGTTTAGTTCCGCACTCCAATTCAAAATTGGTAGCCATACTAGAGTCCAATTTATCTAAAAGCATATTGAACAACAAAAAATCCCATTTTGTTGGGTCATGACCTAAATTTTCTAACATTGATAAATTCTCATTAAATGTATCAATTAAAAGCCGAAATGCTTGAGGATTATCGGAGGAAGTTAATTTTCTGGTCTGTTCGATAGCACGCCAGTGAGAAGTTCCAATAAGCCTGTTATTATCATAACGTTTTCGTAGAGAGTTATATGCAACAACATAATTAGAGGTCGTCAAGGGAGTGCGCCTAACCAGAGCCAAGGGGGCACCTTGGAGTGAGCTGAGAAGATAATTAAATTTATCAATATTTGACATTTCCTTGTCATGTATCATTGAGTCGTACATATCTATGAAAGTACGCCACTGAGTGAGATCACCATCAAATTTGGGTAGAGATATCTTAGGAAGTTTAATGTTTGTATGAACGGATGAGCTGGAAGAGTGACTTAAATTCAATGCAGTTATATCCCTCACATCATCGAATAACTGCACATGAATAGCTTGCACGTGATAAAAGTCATTCTGAAATTTTGTATAAATATTTGTATGTGGAGTTAACTCTGCTTCATCTTGTGCAAGCAGATTGATAATTTGATTATGTATAGCTTCAAAATTGGCATTAATAACCTCTATATGACGATATCTACATTTCAAATTATTATGAACTGACCTATCAGTTAGAGAATTCTCAGCAACTTTTTTCAATTCCTCTAATTTTATTTCTTCAATGCGCCTTGATGCAATAAGTTGTTTGAGCTTTTTTATCTGAGTATCAGTCAGAGACGAAGCCATCTCTATTCACTATTAGATTACTCAATTCTTATTGTGAACGAAAAAGTGAGAGTGAATATGTGAGGATTACTTGAAACTTCAACTTCACAATATTGAAATACCAGCAGGAGAATTTAAATTATATATGCACAAATATAGTGTCGACAGAAAGAACGAGAAATTCATAAATACAGAGTGGAGCACCATGCAAAGTGGAGTTTATTTTTCTAACTCACTTATTCTCCTATTAGAATAAAGTGAACAGTTCGGAAGTACCTACGTGTACAATACCTTGTTGCTTACGAGATTGTTTATAAAATACACTTTATTGAGAGTAGAGCATATTCAAACTGAGTAGAGGTGCGAGTTACAATTATTTGTTACCTATTAAATAAGTAAAGAGAGTATATGATAATATAGTTCACGAAAATAATCCGACGTGAAATCTTCGAGTTTTACAAAACGTAAACAATACCAATGTCGCCTGATAGTGCTGGAAGTCTCGGCAGAGCACCTGCGAGATACTGAACCGATGGAGGCGTGTCCAGATCCAGAACTTTCAGCGAGTGCGCGATTTCGATCAAACGATTTGATGGCTACCGGTCGAAATTCCTAATTTATGGATACTAATTAATTATTTCGCAATATGACCAAATTTCGAAATTACTTAATGAAATTCAATGCAAAAAAAAATCCGAATCGTGGGACCATTTACTATGGGCGAGAAAGAAACAGTGGACTGTAAATTTCGTTATCGATTTCTTGATTGATTTTCGCACATTGACAAGAAGCATTCGAAATGGCCACTCACCTGTTGAACCGGCGTGGTTTTGGTTCTTCTGTTGGTTTCTGCTCGGCGGCCGCCTCAGGAGCAAGAGCACTAACTGCACCTCTGTTTATGAGTAGGGTTGCACTTCACTGAGTATTTTTCACTATTGTGAAGCTGCGTTGAGTAAATTACAAATTTATGGAAAATAACTTATTACCAAAAACAAAAATAGCACTTGGTATCGTCCCGTTCTCATGTCATCTCTCCGCACTGCTTCTCTCCGTACGCATTGCGCACCATGGAGGGGGTGACCACATGGTACCTCTTGTCAATGGATATAGGTACCCGCGAAAAGTTATCACAAAGAAGAATACCAAATATTTTTATCATAAAGTAAGAATTTGATCGGGACAGTGGCGTAGCAGAATAATAATATTTAATTAATGAAATGATGCAGAAACGGAACAATGTGTCTTGCTTTTTCTAGTCTCCTTATTCATTTATATAATTTCCTCTTCTGCTCTTTTCCTTTCTTCTTCTCATTATTTTTCTTCTTCTAACTTTTGATTGCTAGTATATGTATTTTAGTTCCCTCTGACATTGACAACCAATTTCATATCCCTGTCATTCGTTCACCTTGTCCCATGTCTACATTACGTCAATATTGTCCTACATATTGTTTTTTATATAATGTAACGCCTCAACTAATTATACATATGTTATAGTTAATGCTAGGATTATTTATCATCATCATTTCAAAGATTGTTATCATTATTTCCATTATTTTTGTTAATTCTTATTATTTTAGGTGTAGGTATTTGTTAATTACTGTTATTGACATACTGTTAAATCGAATGGATACATTCGGTATATTATACATTGTTATAGGTGAATCATCAGCGGTATGTTCGAATCATGTTTGATGTTGTATAATCGTAAGAAACGGTTGATATTGCTTCAAGAATGTGATTCATTAGTGTTCGTTGTGTACTGGCGTGAGCATCGTAAAATAAAAGGAAATAAGTGACGCCCAATCAGATTTTCATTCCAAACCCTGAAATAACCGTAATAATTCAGAAGTGAGGATAAATGGAGGAAATTGACATTGATGTTAGTGATTCTAGTGCGCGTAGAGGACTCCGTCGTAATCCGAAGCATCGAGTGGAAAATTCAAACCGAAATGTCGCCCCAAGTTCGGAAGAGAGTAGTGATGATACCAGTTCATCTCATGAGGAAGAGCGCCCTAGAAACAAAACTAGCAGGAAATCTAAGAAAATGAGGATAGAGGAAATCATCAAGAGAAAAGTAGCTGAAATAGTGAGCCAAATACCACCAAATATTAGCAATCCCTCGAATCCATTCAGTCACACGCAATTTGCTATTAAGAACGATATTGTTCCAGCTTTCGATCCAGAAAAAAGTGATGTCAGCGTGAGTCAATGGTTGAACAAAATTGAACAGTTGGGTACCATTCATGGTTGGGACGATCCGACAAAATCTTATTGTTTGCAGTCAAAATTGTGTGGAATTGCAAAGGTATGGTTTAATGGCCTGAATAATTATGAAAAAACGTGGGGCGAATGGAAACGAGCAGAACGGGAAGCTTTTCCTTCACAAGACCACTTTGTTGAAAATCTCAAACAGATGATGCAGAGAAGAAAAAACTCTAATGAATCGATGGCTCATTATTATTATACAAAGTGTATGTTGGTGAGAAAATGCGAAATATCTGACATTAACGCAGTTTCATGTATTATCGATGGACTACCTGCCGAATATCAAGGAACAGCGAAATCTGGTAATTTCAAATCCCCAGAGGAATTATTTCAAGGATTTCTTAGTAAGCTAGAAGAAACTCCTCCACCACCTAAGCCCCAACGGTCAGTTCCATCTACTAGTACTTCAGGCAACGTGACAATTATTCAAAAGTGTCATATTTGCCAGAGACCTGGACATGTTGCGCGGAACTGTTTCTCGCTTAGATCTGCGTTCGACAAACCAGGACAACCATCAGGTTTGTCTACTTACAGGCCAAAGGAATGTAATCACTGTGGTCGCAAGGGACATTCGAGGGAAGAGTGTCGGTTTCTCAAGACAGCCAAGGTCCAAACTTTACAAAGGCAAGTATTCACAAATTCGTACCATCTAAAATTGAAAGTTAATGGGATTTCTTGTAACGGTTACCTGGACACAGGGAGTCAGATAAATGTGGCGCATATATCGATTGCAGATAAACTGCATACAACTTTAACCCGAACAGATACAGTAATCAAAGGTTTCGGTAACCGTTTCACGTTTCCTACGGGAAAATGTAAAGTAAAATTTGAGTTGAGTAACTTCAGTATTTATTCTTTATTACATTTCGTTGATATCGACATGGGTGATATTGAGGTTATAATTGGCCAACCAGTGATAAACAATCCACATGTATTATTTCAAGTCGAAGGAAATAATGTTATGATATCAAAAAAAAAATAGATTCAATGAAATATCCCCTACTGTATGTTCATCCCCTACTGTATGTGAATTGCTTTCTGTCACTCTTGAAGAGAATATCGTTATCAAACCGCGGTCAACATACACTATGCCAATCCACACACAGGGTGATAAGTTTTTTTTGCAAGCTAGAATGATAATGTTTCCTGATTGTTATTCCATACAGGGTACGTTAATTTATGGGTCGAATGCAAACCTTAGTATAACAAACATCGGAACGAAACCTATTCATTGGCTTTAGGGCCGCACTATAGCGAGGGCGGTTAGGATTGATTCAGATATGGCAGAAATACAAAATATTTCACTCAAAAATAAGCAGGAAACACCTGCTTGCTTAGACCTTTCCTGTGTTAAAATAAATTTGAGATGTTTGGATGAGCGACAATTATCGCAATTCTATACTATCCTTGAAAAATATCAAACTTGTTTTGCAAAAAACACAAGCGAGTTGGGAGTCACAGACCTAATCGAATTCGAAATCAATCTGGAAAAAAAGGAGCCTATCTTTTATAGACCATACCGTTATTCAGAGCATGACAAAAAAATAATCAGAGAAAAAATCAAAGATCTCTGTGAAAATGGAATCATAAGAGAATCTCGTTCTTCCTACGCTAGTCCGACAGTTTTAGTGAAAAAAAAGAACGGTGATCATCGACTATGCATAGACTATAGAAAGCTGAATGCTATAACAATCAAGGATCGTTATCCTCTTCCACACATTGAGGATCAAATAGGGCGTTTAAGTGGAAAACAATATTTTTGCAGCCTGGATATGACCCAAGGCTATTATCAAATACCAGTTTCAAGCGAATCCATCGAAAAGACCGCTTTTGTCACTCAAGACGGTCAGTATGAGTTCCTTCGAATGCCTTTCGGAGTATCTAACGCTCCCCCAACATTTCAACGGTTACTCAATAACGTATTTTCTGAGTTACGCCAAGATAAAATCATGCTATATTTAGATGATATCCTCATCCCTTCCAAGACTATCGAAGAAGGAATGAGCGTATTAGAAGATGTTATGGAACTTCTGTTTAAAGCCAATCTGAAACTCAATCTTGAGAAGTGTTATTTTTTCGAAACATCAGTCGACTATCTGGGATACGAGGTTAACCAAGATGGGATCCGCCCAGGTCAGAGTAAAATAACATCTGTTTCAAATTTCCCACCTCCAGGTAATATCCATCAGCTCAGGCAATTCTTAGGTCTTAGTTCCTACTTTCGGAAATTCATTCAAAATCATGCGCTCATAGTAGCACCCTTGAGTAATTTGCTGAAGAAGAATGTTTCTTGGAGATGGGGAGTGGAGCAGAAGGAAGCATTTGACAGAATCAAAAAGCAATTGACATCTAGGCCCCTGCTTGCTTTATATGACCCTAACTTGGAAACGGAACTCCATACCGATGCAAGCAGTAAGGGGGTGGCCGGTATACTGTTGCAGAGGACCAAAGATGTCCTCAAGCCCGTTATGTTTTACAGTAGAGCTACTACAAGAGATGAATCAGTTTTCCACTCATATGAATTGGAAACCTTGGCCGTGGTCGAGTCCATCAAACGATTTCGAATTTATCTTTCTGGCATACATTTCAAAGTAATCACCGACTGTTCTGCTATCAGATCAACTTTTACTAAGCGTGATTTGCTACCTCGTATTGCCCGATGGTGGCTAACTATTCAAGATTATGATTTTGAAGTTGAACATAGGCCTGGAGATAAGATGAAACACGTGGACGCTCTCAGTAGGAATATTCCTACTTTTAACGTCGATATTATCCATACTGATGACTGGGTAATGTGTGTGCAAATGCAGGATCCTGCCATAAGGACTATTTGCGAAAAGTTGAGGTCGAATGATTGTGATAAACAAATCAGACAAACTTACGACCTGAAAGACGAGCGACTCTATAGAAAAACAACTGATGGTAAGAGCAAACTGGTAATACCCAAATATTCCCGATTCAATATCTTGAAAAAGTATCATGACGAAATTGGTCATGTTGGACTTCGTAAATGTGAAGCCCTAATCAAAGAAAAATTCTGGTTTCAGGGAATGACCAGGTTCATTCGGAAATATGTTTATGCTTGTTTAGATTGTGCTTATAAAAGAGGGCAATATGGTAAAAAGGAAGGTTTTTTGCATCCTATCGATAAACCATCAGAACCGCTCCATACGTGGCATATAGATCATCTAGGGCCGTACTGTAAAAGTTCGGGTGGTTTCAGTTATATTCTCATGGTAGTCGACTCGTTTTCCAAATTTTTGTTTGCGCGGCCCACTAAAAGCACCAACTCCAAAGAAGTTATTTATATACTAGGTGACATGTTCAGTTTGTTTGGCATTCCGAAACGAATAATTTCTGATCGGGGCAAGGCATTCGAAAGTCGAAATTTTAATGAATTTTGTTTGAAATTTCAAGTTAAACATATCAAAAATAGTGTAGCTTCTCCTAGATCAAATGGTCAAGTTGAACGGTATAACTTGACCCTGGAAACAGCTATTAATACTAGTATTGATGACGAATCTGAGTGGTATTCAACTTTGCCAAATGTAGTGTGGGGTATTAATAATTCTGTAAATTCAAGTACTGGGTTTACACCCCACAAGCTCATGTTTGGCTTCGATAGAAGCCGACATGGTGACTTGGGTGTCGATGATGCTATAGAAATAGACAGAGAAAATACAGCGGTAAAAGCTAAACAAAATATGGACAAACAAGCCCAGCGAATGAAGCAAAAGTTTGATTCCAAAAGAAAGTCACCAAAGTTGTACAGGGTTGGAGACCTAGTACTATGGTCTGGCTCTAACAAGGGTACGAGAGAAGTTTTGAGAAAAACAGGTATAAAATTTGGTGGCCCTTACAAGGTTATTAGAGTGAGAGGAAACGATAGGTATGAAATTGTGGCATTAAAGGGCATGAAAGGGTACAAAAATTATAAAGCTGTAGTTCCAGTCGATCAACTTAAGGAATATACAGGAGGTGTTATAGAGGAGAGCGAATCCGATAGCGAACTCGATAGTACCGATGAGTTACTTGACCTTTTGGAAGGATAAATGGTACATAAAAGTTAGTTTCGTCATATCTATGTGCCGAGCATTTAAGTAAATGTAAGTCTCGGGTGGCTAATGCTGTCTGAAAGCACATATATGATGATTGACTCTGTAAATTACTCACCTATGTGAAGTAGGAAAGTGCCGAGCATTTGAGTAATGTAAGTCTCGGGTGGTTAATGCTGTCTGAAAGCAATGATTAGATTGCCGAGCATCAGTAAGACTCGGGTGGCATCAACTGTCTGAAAGCACTAAAGATATTCATAAAAATATATATATATATATATATATATAAAAAAAAAAACAACAACGAAAACATTTTATTGTGCCAATAAGTAATGAAGTTCTGAAAAAAAAAATAAGCTACCTAGTTTTTTTTGTCTTTCTTTTTTTTTAGGAAAAAGGAGAATAAGTATAGAAACAAGTAGAGGATGTCGAGGACGCCAACTGAAGATCAGGATGTTATCATTATTTCCATTATTTTTGTTAATTCTTATTATTTTAGGTGTAGGTATTTGTTAATTACTGTTATTGACATACTGTTAAATCGAATGGATACATTCGGTATATTATACATTGTTATAGGTGAATCATCAGCGGTATGTTCGAATCATGTTTGATGTTGTATAATCGTAAGAAACGGTTGATATTGCTTCAAGAATGTGATTCATTAGTGTTCGTTGTGTACTGGCGTGAGCATCGTAAAATAAAAGGAAATAAGTGACGCCCAATCAGATTTTCATTCCAAACCCTGAAATAACCGTAATAATAACTTTATTTGACAATGTTTTTTACATTCTGATATTTTCCAACATGTTCAATCCCATTAGAGTCCAGTTTTTTTGGCTCTCCAGCCGCTTCAAAGAATGTTACCTAATCCAGCACATCACCAAACTTATAAGGTCACATTTTGTAATGTCAACGGTACTGTTGTAATGTACCAATTGAATGGTACATTTCAAGAATCTACCTGTGTCATCACTTAATCTGAGCCGAATCCACAGCACAGCGATTTATATGCTGTCCTAATTCCGGAAATACTTCCGTCATGTAAGAATGAGTTGAAACAAAGAGCAAATGAGAGGGAATAATGTTCCTCTTGCGAATATTCAAACGCGAGAGGTTATGGTAATACAAAACATGTTTCTCCTAATGTTGATCATTCAAAATCGGTATAAAATGCTTCGACACAAATAAAAATTGAGTGCCAATCACGATGTCATCTGAAATTTAGTGATTAGAGCTATTTCACCCTGTATATGGAAATATTAGGACATCCAAGTCATTGACTGCCTGCTGCTGCATGTGAGTGATTTTGTTTTATATTTGTTCAAACTACCAATGGGAAAGCGAAATACAACATCGAAAACACGAAATCGGAAATATCATGATTTCTATTATCATAACAGATATTTAAGCCAATCAGGAACGCGCATTCTGAAATGAGTGGAATAATCGGGAAAAACCATCATCAATATTATGGTCAAACATCAGGAAAGCTCGAACATCAGGAGAGCCCAAACATCAGAAAAGCTCACCAGGAAAAAACATGTTTTCTGAATTCAATAACAAATTTCATCTCCGATTCTAACTTATCCCTCTTACTTGCAGACATTTCAATGAGCAATTTTGATGATCAATTATTAAACAATGCCTCTTCCAACTCCAAATTGATTTCTTACTACAGATATGTAGATGACTCTACTTTCATTTGATGGCACTCCCACTTATGTTTCTGAATTTCTTGACTTTATTAATCTTCTTCACCCCAATGTGGAATTCACATCTGAGACTGAATCCAACTCCAACCATCCCATCCTCCATGAGTAAGTATAATTAAAACTCAGTTTTAATCTTCTCCTAATGATGCTAACATATTTAGCAAAACACGTGTCGAGGTGTGAAAAGTTGGTCTGGTAAGTGGTAAAACAGTTTGTAGTGAATGAAAAGTATCCTATGTCATCTCTTATACATCTAAGAATATGTATACAAAATTTCATGATAATCGGTTAATTAGTTTTGGTGTAAAAGGCTTGAAAACACTCTCACATTCACATTTATTATATAAGTAGAGATTCTAGATGATCAAAGTTTCCATTTCAAAATCAGTCAAATAATTGAAATCCTGTTCGGTCTCTCCATTTTATGACCAGCATTAAACATGTGACAGTCAGTGAATTTCGTAACGATAACGAATAATAACATTGATAAACGTAATAAGAAACTGTGGTGTATTTTTTGGGATTCTGGTCTCAGATCAAAGAAATCGATATTTTTCTCATGAAATCCCAAAGAATACACTACAGTGCTCTGTCAGAATGTCGTAAAATATGCAAAATGTAATAAGTAACGTTTCACGAGCGCATATTAATAAAATGTTTGTGAAATTTGTCGGAACACCTTCTCTGAAAAATGGACCGCTTGTTCTACACTGGTTGTAAATTTTCAAGTTGCATTATTTGAATCTGGGTCACCGCTACAAATCACCGATCTCAGGGATTTCGGTTGGGTGACTATAGGGAGCAGGAAGTTCGCAGGATATGAGACCAGTGGTGTAGACGAATTAGCTTTCTCGAAAACATTATATTTGCTCGTGTTGTGATCATAACTTTGATACTTTGCAGGATGAGTAGATATAAATTGAGTATATGATTATGTTTGATGAGACTGAGTTCTCTGAACGGAAAATACACACTTAAAAAGGATAACATACTCTATTCGATGGAATATGTTTTTAATTGAAGTTTATGGCTTGTGTCCGTAGAGGTTCGTGATTGGAGATAGAATAGTACTACTTGGGAGAAACTGGAAATCACTGATATTACTTCTATTCATTTCCTGGGTTGATGTTGGAGAAAAAAAAATTGGAATTTTGTGTCAGGAAATTATCGATCATGACAAAGAAATTGGGATTATCAGAAATATTTCCAAAGATTCACCATGCAACTTTTGTACTTCTGATAGGCGCCATATCTGTTTTATATGCCATTAAATAAAACTAAAAATCACCTCTACAGTCATGCATCGGTATAAAGGTACTTGATGAATATCCTATGAATATCCCTGTAGGATATTTTATGAATATTCTTGTAGAATATCTCATGGATTTTCTTGTAGGATGTCTAATGGATATCTTCGTGTAGGGCATCCTATATACGTCCATAGTATATCTTGTGTACAACATCTAGACGTCTATAGTATATTCAGCATATCCATAATGGATGTCCACTGAATATTCATTGGATGTCCATCTCCCACCTAGGATACAGGGTGTCCCAAAAAAACTGGGACAAAGAGCCACCACGTGTAATACAGGTCGAAATTGAATGATTGGACCTAACTGTCATGATATTTTCCAATTTTTTTATTGTTTGTCCAATATTTCTAATGGAACATCATAAGTATTTGTTGAAAATAGGGTATTCTCCAACGGAACATATTTTTTTTGGCAAATTTGGCATACAAGTAAAAAGCACGAGTTTTGTTACGCAGCAGACTCTCGAAATCGATTCATCTCGAAAATGGTGAGTAATATTGGAACTGTTCAGGTGGATAATTTTCACGCAAAATTATGATATTCTCATATCTCCTTGTAAAACTGCCAAAAATTGCATAGAAAAAAAAAGTTGGGGTAAGGAATGACCCAAGACCTATCTTTTTCTCACACCGCTGATCAGAATTTCAGAAAATTTTTAACATTTCCAAATCAGGCATGCAAAATATCGAAAATATTAAAAAAAAAAAACATTATCTTGGGCCGTTTTTCAGATGGCTATAACTCCCTAGGGGAACAATTCTGAAATCATGTTTATATGAACTATTTGAATCATTTTTGTTCCTAGAATCTGAAGTTGAAATATATCAATGTGATTTCGAGATTCCCTGATGAAAATAAAAATGGTGAAAACCCTTTAGCGCCTTCGCCATCTATTGAATTTTCCATTTGGTGAAAATCAAACAGCAAGAAACAACTTTTTTTAGAACTTCAATACATGATGACATAATGATGTATAGATGTATGCTGAGTGTTGAAATGGTGTCATATTATTACTTGAACTATAGTTCTATTTCATGATAGTCTTTTGACCGGTAACCTTTGATTAGGAAAACGTATGCGTACACTTCAATGACTCCTGTATTGAATGCCAGTATTATTTCTGTATATAAAATCAAGGAACTGATAGTAATATTGACCGACACATTCGACTCAGAGGAAGCTATCATCGACGAGTTTACACTATATCTATATGGATTGAATTTGGATAAGGGGTATGGACGATACAGCAATTTGAAGAATATTTTGTTCACAAGCTCCCTCTACCATTATTATCAGAGATACGATAAAAAGTCTAGAGAAGAAAACAACGATAAATTAATGATCGTCCCATTTCCTTTATCAAAAAGTAACCTCAAATAGCGATTTTCTGAGATAATTTGAATTTCTCGTGGTATCATTGGATCATCATTTTGAGAACTTGAAAATATTTTTTATCAAATTCTCATCTCCGATTCAATTGATAGAACCCTGTATATTTGAGGGCTCGAGTGGTTGAATCGTAGAAGCTAGTTCCAGATGATTCTGTCGCATTATTGTTCACGAAATCGTGATGCCGAGCAACATTGCTGTACGGCAACACAATTGTGTTGATGATGAAAAACAGATATACAAGTATTGTACAATGAATCTTGGATGAGGAAAAAATCAGCATTTGGATGCTGCATTCAGGACGAAATTCGTTTCTGAAAAAAGTTCAAAAACTTGAAAGTCGATTAATCCACTTATTCCATCGAGAGCACGTTACCAGTCTGATATATGTATAAAATTCTCATGTCGTGGTGTAAACTATAATTCAAATTGAAATTTCAAGATGGCGGGTCCAAAATATGGCGGACGAATTCTGTAATCAGATTTGAATCAAAATTGGTATCTGGCGGTCTTTGGGATCGAATGTTTCGATTCTTTCGTCAAAATTTGAGAATTCGAGATGGCGGATACAATCTGGCGAACGAGTTTTCCAACTTTGATCCGAATCTATTCAAAGTTGGTATCTGGGGGTTTTCAGTCGAAGTCGAAGTCGGAGATAATGATTATTTCGTTATAATTTGGAAATTATAGGTAGCGGATCAATTGGCAATTTCGAGATTGCGGATACAATATGAAAGACGATTTTTGTAATTATGATTTGATTCTATTCAAAATTGGCATCTGAGGGTCTTCGAAATCGAAGATCATGATTCTCCTGTCAAAACTGGGCAATTCATGATGATAGATCCAATATATAGCGGACAAGGTATGTAATCATAATACGGCCATTCTATCAAGAATTTTCAACTGGAATTTATCGGGGTCAGAGATTATGATTCTTTCGTCAAAATTGTGAAATTCTAGTTGGCGGATGCAATATGGCAAACTTGCTTTGAAATTATTAGTAGTATAGAAAACTATTTGATGAAAGTTTCCATAGATAGGTTATCCCGAGGCCAAACTAGAAAGAAGTAGAAAATAATATAATATATCATAGTTTAAATAACTAGAGATACATTGTCGAACTGGAAAAAAAATTGATAGTACTTGGGACTGAAGAAACGCGTTCTTATTGAAAGTCAAACTAGAAAGGGCTAGATAACACAATGATAAAAGTGTGTTGATGAATATTCAAGTCAAAAATTATTTTCTAGGAATAAATCTGTCTATAGCAAAACAACGTTTGCCATCAGGTAACGTTTTGTAATTTAATGTAATTTGTTGAAATAATGAAACAAGCTTTAATTTAGATAGCCAAATTGAAAAAAAAATTCAAGATAAAGTGTGGTTTGAAACAATTAAGGGATAGATTGCCGAACTGAGAAGAGATAGGAAATAAAAAGAAACGTTTTGAGAACTGACGTAACGCGCTTTTATAGATAGCCAAACTGAGAAGAAGTAGGAAATAAAATAATGAGAATGTGTTGTTGAATATTGAACTAGGATCATATTTTCTAGAAAAGATGTTCATGGCAAAACAACGTTGTCAGATCCGCTAGTATTTCGTTATATTCGATGCTCTAACATAATTTCTCATCAACCTCACCCAAATTCACTTTCCGAATATCGGAAGCCACCTTCGGAAGTGACAGGATCACGATCGTAATTCAATCTGAATAATTCAACTGAGTCGTCGGTATATACAGGGATAGGGTACACTCCTGCCCTAAGGGAGAACGATAAAAGGTCCCTTCAGATCGAAAACGGGTCTCCGAAAGCGCAAAGTTGATTAGTTACGCGCCGCTCCATGAATTTAGCATGATCAGATGATCTACCAACCGAATAGTGCAATACGATATGTTCACCAAAAACCTGCAGTATCAGCCATACTCAAGTGATTCAATGTATTTTCAATGAAAAAAATATGAATAATAATAATAATGATGATAATATCATTTATTGATGAGAGAAAGAAATATACAATAATAAAAGGAAATGCATAAATGATACATACTCGATAAGTGAGCAAACACTTGTTTCGAAATAAAAATATGAAAATATCTTATTCAACTATACCAGATTTTCCGAATACAATGAAATACAATAACATTACGTAATAATGCATGAGTGATACACACTCGATAAGTGAGCAAACACTTGTTTCAAGGTAGAGGTATCTTACTTAATACATGAAAAATATTCAAAGTTCAAAGAATCGATACAGTATAAGATATAAGATGAGCAGCACACATAAAAAATATATAAATATGAATAGGAATAGGTTATAATATAATTCAATAAGTGAATAAAATAAAGACAACATAGAAAAAAGATCATCTTAAAATGACAACAATTTTAAAATCAAAAGAATAGTTATGATCTCAAGACCCGTGTACAACAGGATAAAAGACTAGTATAAACAAGTGAGGTACGTAATTTTTGAGAGGTATCAGATTAGTATAGATGTAGTTTTCATTAGGTATTAGATTAGTATAGAGGTCAGATAATTTATACGACGCTATAAAAGCAGATGATATTTTATCATTGCTCATGTAAGATGGAAGTAGAGGCCATGGCACCATATCATGGTGAGCATATTTTTATATTGAAACTATCATTGGGCACCAAAGATGTATATACGACGCTATGAAAGTTCAGAGAACTGGAGATTCGTCCCACAAACTACGTACTTAGCCCACTCGACTGTCTTGGTTTTTCCACACAAAGTGAGTGAGTGAGCTAGGTACGTAGTTTATGGGAAAAAAAATCTAGACAGTCAAGTGTGCTTTTTTTATTTCTTTTGTTTTTCGTTTCGTTTTCTATTGGCAAGTGATTATCTAGGAACTTGTGAATTTTTTAGTTTTTTCATCGTATCTCCCGAACTATTGAATTCAGAGAAAAATGTTATTCGGATTTTTTGTAGATTCTATCAAAAGGAATAATTTTGGTTCCATAACATTTCCAGATATTTTCAGTTGTTTTCGAGATATTTGGAATTATCTGAGAAACAAATTTTCAACACTTTTGTTCCATCTTCCAATCAACAAAATGAAAAAATATTTCATGGTTCAGTGGAAGTCGATGAGCTTCATCTATCGATAATCTTTGTTTTTCAATATATCTTCATAGTACCCTATGGGTCGTTAATTTTTTTTTTCATATTTTTCACTTTATTTCCTGTACTATTGGGTTCACAGAAAAAATTATGGGGAATAATTTGTAGGAAATGTTCCAGTGGATAACTTTGCACTCCTGATTGTTTTCGATTTTTCCATTTGTTGTCGATATATATTGAATTGAAAGGATTTCAAATTTTGATGTTTTGATTTCAATTTGTTTTTCCATTTTCCGATGGATGCACGAAAAAATGGTTCAATAATAATTTGTTGCGTCATCAAAGAGGCATACGGTGCATCTTTCGAATTTGGATTCAGTCTATTGGTTCAGGAGATATGTCGTTTTAAAGCGAACCGTGTTTTTCGGAAAATCTTGATAAACCCACTTGGAATTTCCCGACCCTGCTCAATTTCAATAGGCTTTGTCTCTTCCTGATAAAGTAATTTTTCACAAAAAATGAAATCGATCGGATCACTTTTGCGATTTGTAGAGTGGTCGCAAGAAACTTTCGGTGAAAAATCGAAAAAACCCGGAAAAACCACCTTAGAGTTTTCCGATTTCCTTCATATTTCAATGACATAATATTGTTCTGAGTAGAATGAGATCGCAAAATTTCAAGTCGATATGTCAAAGGGTTCCGGAGATATATCGATTTATGATTTCCACAGAGTACAGACAGACAGACCACACACAAAAACCAAAGTTGCTCAAAATTCGATGGGGATCATTTTCTCCGAAGTAACTATACCTCTATCTCGCTCAGTTTCCGAGATAGCATTTTTGGCAAGGCCGTAGTATACTCCACTATGTATAGCGTCGTATAACAAGACTAGTATATAAAAAAAAAACAGTCAGTTGGAGAGATTTGATTCAACAATCTCCTTACATTTGGCTCTTGGTGTTTCATGAATGAAACGTTTCACATTATTCTTGAAAATGAAAAAGTTCATTATTCCCTTTATATTGTCAGGAATGGAGTTGAACGCCTTGGGTGCTATGTAAGAAAATGATCGCTGACAGACAGTTTTACTCATCTGTGCAATAACATAGTGGTGTCTTTGTCGGGTACCATAGGTATGCTTGGGTAGACTGGTGTGATTTTTTATTTCTTTTATTTCAATATAACATTCATACAATATAGTTGTCTCAGATCCAGTACCCCGCATTCCTTATACATATAAAAGATCTGTAGAATATCGTTGGGGTTTTTCTAAAATTAACCGTAGAAATCTGTTCTGAATTGCTGTTCTGGAGAAAAAAAGTTATGTGTCGAAAAGGAACATTCTCAGATAAATTATGGACATACAAAAATGGATATATATTTATATGAAGCAATACATTGAGAATTCGCATTCTCTATGTGATAAGAATATCTACTCTTTCTCAGTTAATTCAATAGAAAACAACTACTTTCCTGGCTATATGCCACGACGAACATATCTGATGAACATTCGAAAGGAGAACATGAAAAATAAAAAATTAACTCCTCCGACATTGAGAATTGACATTTTTCTTCAAACCGGATGAATAATATGATGTATAATGATATAAAAATATAACTTAGCAATATATTCAGCATTGAAATGAAAATTGGAATGTATAGGAGAAGTATACTGGCATGAACTCTGATCTTGATGAGCTTGAAAACTTCCAAAAGTAATCATTCATATCAGTGTTATAGGAAATATTATCTCTCACACACAGGTTATATGACTTTATTGCAATGAAACCATTTCGGATTTCTGAATCCTCATCAGTAACCATAATGTCCACTTATTCTCACAGCCATTCTTCATGATATACACAATTTTCATCTCTTTATGATACAACTAAAATCGAGTAAAACTATAACGAAATGACATCTGAGAAATTTGTTGACATTCTATTCCTGTCATCTCTTGGAGCGCTTAAAAGAAAATCCCTACAATGTTCGAAGAACGTCATGCGTATTTAGGGAGAATGAGGAGTAAGTATTGTATTTTTTCTTGAACTGTTGGAGATTATGAGTTCTTGGGAGTACTTCCATTGACGGAGAATTCTAAAACTTCACTATTCTATAGACAAACGAGTGTTGGTAAAGTGTTGGTCAACATATCTCAAAGTTGACAACGAATGGATGTGCTGACTGGGCTTGTCGATTTCCTCTGACTGGTATTGCTAGTGATAGAATAATATATACAGGGTGTTTCATAATTGAATGCTGATCCTAAAGGGTGATAATCCTTGGATGATTTCTAGAAAAATTCTTCATGTGAACATAGGTCCGTAACAGCTTCATTTCTGAGATACAGGATGTTGAAATTTAACAAAAAAATCAGTTATTCCCCAATATCTCTGAAACCGCTGTGGCTTCTTTCTTCATTACAAATACTTAAAAATAGTTACCATAAAATTATCAAAATATTGCTCAGATCTTTTGGTTACCACAATTGTGAAATTATGACTAAGAGTAAAAATCGAATAGGGGCAAGCAAATGAATGCATTTTATTTTCTAACTCAAAAACCGTTCGACGGACGAAAAAAAGACAAGAGACCACTTTTATGAAAATATAGGGGATAATTACAAAAATAATATTCATTTGGGAAAAAGACAGTGGCGTATCATTATTTTGATGAAAAATATGACAGGGTATGTTAACAGGGACGCCACTGATGGAAATTAAGAAATCCTTCATTATGGAAAAAATGTATTTCTATTCATACTCGGCATGTACCAAAATTGAAAAAAAAAGCCAGAGCGGTTCCAGAGATATTGGGGAATAACTGATTTTTTTGTAAAATTTCAACATCCTGTATCTCAGAAACGAAGCTGTTACGGACCTGTGTTCACATGAAGAATTTTTCTTAAAATCATCCAAGGACTATCGCCCTTTAGGATCAGCATTCAATTATGAAACACCCTGTATATAGGAGGAACATTTCCTGTGGTGTTCATAGTAATGTGAGAGATAGCCGACCTACTAATCGAAATTTTTGTTATAAATGACAAACAACATCAATTTCTGGTAATAACTGTGATGATAATGCATTGATGCATGTATCGAAATTGCCTCGAAATATTGGACCTATTGGCGGTTTCGGACAAATGGTTCTATAAAATAATATCCCCGCACTATAAATGTAATTCCACGAATGTAATAAACTCGTGCGAAGAAAGACTACTTGCCATTAACAAAAGTCGGACCATTCAAGATCTCTCGAAATCGTGCTGCAATAAACGAGAGAGAACTCGGCAGTGTTGCCAGCTGCTGAACATAAAATGACGTAAAAAGTAACTAAAAAAACGTCCAGGAGTCTCCAGAGCGAGCGAAGCGAGCAGGAAGCCCACCACAGACAAACTTTCTGGAAATTTAAGCGACTTTTTCGTGATTTGCAGGAATTTTTGATAATATTTCTCATTTTCACTTGTAAAAAATCTCACTTATTCAGATTGAAACTATTTCATTCGGTTCAATGGTAGGTATATATTGGTAAATCATAAAATATATTTCTCGTTCGTTATTTGAAGTATATCTTTGATCAAATCATGATCAAATCATATGAATAACCCGTCAAACCATGTATATTTGAGTATGTGTCAACATATTTATCTAGCTGTTCAACATTATACGAGCAACTCCATTGCTATATGAAGTCACTATATGAAGTCACAATGGTTTTCAGCGTTTCCATGGAGAAGACTTTGTTTCTCCTCAGCAGATTCAACACGATGTGCTGAGACAGTTTCTGGAATCATCATGTTGGGGATGCAAACCTTCATACCGAACACTGCAAGCAGAACATCTCTCGATAAGGCATGGTTCAGTAGAAACTGATCTGAACTGTAGCTTCCAAACAGGCAGATCTGCTCAGACAGCCAAGCCGCACTGAAAGCCCTAAAATCATTCGTTTTCACATCAAAGATTACATGGGACTGCTTTGAAACACTCATGCAACTGGGAAAGGGCAACAAAGTCACAATTATATGGGTTCCAGGGCATGAAGGAATCAAAGAAAATGAGGCAGCTGATCGCCTTGCAAAAAAAAAGGTGCAGCATCTGCACTTTTTGGTCCTGAGCCTTTTTGTGGGATAAGCAAATGTCACCTAAAGGGAGAACTCGGGAAATGGAAAGAAATTGAAAATTTCTCCTACTGGAGAGCAACTCCAGGTCAACGACAAGCGAGAAGGTACATCAACCATTCGCAGAACCGAGCCAAAGAGCTACTCAGCCTCAGCAAACCAGATCTAAAGCTTATCACAGGCTTTCTCACAGGAAACGGCCCTCTGAGGTAACACCTCAAAAAGATGGGTCTGGCGGAGACTGACACTTGCCGCTTTTGAAACAATGCGTCCGAAACCGCGGAACACATACTTTGCTCATGTGAAGTATTAGTCCGCGAAAGGCTGAACCACCTAGAACAGGTCTATCTCACCCCTGCTGGAGTGGAAAAGTCAACCGTCAGAAAAATCGTAGGCTTCATCAGAAGTCTAGGATTAGAGGACCAAAACTAGATAGGGGTAATCACAATAGATCTTCTAGGTCGCAGTGATCGAGAGGTCTCTCAGCCAATACGACCCATCTACAATCTACAATCTCTACAAAGAGGCAGCATTCCATCGATGGCAAAAAAATCCAGGTCCTGAGACTAGAGCAGAATATATCGAGGCTAGAGGCATATGCAATGAGACAATTCGATCATCAGAGGATGCTCAGAATACCAAAATAGGATCAAAACTTGTTGAATGTCCTAACGGACCCTGTTCATTTTGATCCTTCGCCAAAGCTGTAGGAAGAAACTTCAGTTCCAGCTCGTCTCCTCCTCAAACCAAGGAAGCTGGAACAATAGCCACAACTGTCCAGGAGAAAGCCAACATTTTTGCGCATTCATCTGCTGAAAATTCTAGTCTGAATTCATCGGGAAAACAACCTCCAAACATAACGCCAATTGACAGTGATATGCTCGAGTTCACCTTTCGCCAACGTACTATAAGTAAGATTTTATTGGGTCTCAACACCAACTGAGCTTGCGGCTCCAACGGAATCCCACCGATTGTTCTCAAAAATTGTGCTCCCGAACTAACACCTGTTCTCTGCAAGTTGTTCAACTACTCTAACAAAATCCTAAAGAAGGCAAAAATAACCTACCTAGCAACTACAGACCGATCGCACTGCTATCTATTATTTCAAAGATCATAGAGAAAGCTCTCAACATCGAGCTCATGGAATACCTGGAACATCTGGGTATCATCAACGACAGGCAATATGGCTTTCGTCATCAGATATAAACTGGTGACCTTCTCGCTCATGTATCACATATATGTCAGCAATTTATTGAAGAATATGTTGGAACCTTAGACGTAGCACTCGATATCTGCAAGGCATCGATCGAGTCTGGCATCACTGACTCATTCCTTCTCTCAAACAGGTATCTCCATATAGTGGTCGACGAAGTTAGATCTGACTCTCTCATCATGAATGCTGGTGTTCCGCAAGGATCAATTCAAGCGTCAACACTATTTCTACTCCATATCAACGAATTGTTGGAAGCAACTTCATGTCCACTACACAGTTTCGCGGATGATAGTACCCTCCATACCACCCTCTCTTCCAGGGCTTCAATACCAGCCAGGCAAAGCATGAACGAACGAAGAAGAAATGTTGACAACATAAATATGGACTTGGCAACAATTCACGAATGGGGATCCAATAACTTGGTAGATTTCAATGCAAACAAAACACGAGCATGCCTTTTCTGTAGAAAAGCCGATCTCAATGTGCCCAACATAAGCTTGTCAGGAGTAACCATACCTATGAAGACATCCATTTCGATGCTTGGTATTACTCTCAGCAATAACCTTTCTTGGGAAAATCACGTGAGATCAATTATTGCTAAAAGTGCATCCCAAAAAGTTGTTTTCCTGTCTCGGGCCAAGACCTTTTCAACTTCCAGTCAGCTGCTTATGATCTATAAGGCACAGATCCGACCTGTCCTGGAATACTGTTTCCACATTTGTAGTGCAGCACCCAAACATTCTTGAAACTGCTGGATTCTGTCCAAAAAAGGGGAATTCGTCTCATGGGTGATACCTCGCTCACAAACTCACTCGCTTTCCTGGAACACCGTAGAAAAGTTGCGACCTGGCACTATTCCATGAATATTTTCATGGACGATGATCTTCTGAAATATTAACAATTGTACCTTCCTTGGTACTCCCCGCAAGATTTACTCGTCGAGTTGAGGCTTTGCACCGCTTCGTGGTCACTTCGGAGACCTGCAGAAAATCTCTTTCCAAAGATTCGTTCATCCAACGAACAGCGAGGCTCTGGAATACATTGCCAAGGAAGGTGTTAACCTCCAGAAATTCAAGGAGAACACCAACTCCTACCTTATTTCCCTTGGTTCTCACGATGTTCTTTGAACATGTCAGGATATCCCTTCTCGTGGGAACAAGAACATAAAAAAAAGTTCTGATACTTATTCAGGCAAAATGAAATCTTCACGAGCATACTAAACTACGCAATACTAACTTCGTCGCACCTCAAAATATTGCCCCTTTTATAAAAAGAATAACTTTTTTCTGTTTTGATCACTTTGAATCCAGATTACAATGTTCGCTAGCTCAGTTCTTTAGCTATAATCTGGTACTTCTCTGAAACATGAGGGACTTGACATAATATCTCTCAAAGGTGTTTTTCGACACTGTGCAGAATTCGAAATATTCAGAAAAATCCAAAATGGGGAAAGAATATCATATTAGCGTTTGGGTATATGATAATTTGATATTCATCATACAGGGCGTAGAAAGGAATTCTGAATGAACTGAAAAATAGTTGATATTCTCATCACATAGAGAATGCGAATTCTCAATGTATTGCTTTATATAGATATATATCCATTCTTTCTAATTCATAATTTATCTGAGAATATTCCTTTTCAACATTATATTAGCGATTTGGAGGAAAGATAATCCTAGCTCCCTCATTTGTGTAATCAGTTCCAGCTAGTCGGGCGTTAAATGCGGCATCGAAACAAGCAATTTTTGAAAGCGATCTGAGATCGAAGTCTAACCTGACTTGTCAGTCAATTACTGTGATTCTTGTAGCGTTGATTACAGGCAATGAATTACAGGCGAACGAAGGTCTGATTTTTTTGCGAAAACATGTTTCAATTGGGATTCCTCACGCACGATTCTCAACTTCTGAGAGCAGGGAAAGCATCCAGAATGAATTTTTCTTCCAGAAACAAGTTGATTCTCATCTAATTCTCCTCCCAACCGGTATGCGGAGAGTGTTCCAGAAACTTCGATCTTTGATATCCATCTTGACTCAATTCTAATCACGACATCTCTTCATCTGAAGTTTTATCTTCAAAATCAGCCTGATATCTCAAAAATCGGTTGACGTGGAGAAAGGTTATGACTTCAAAACCGAAATGTTGATTTGATGAAATCCCTCTGTACATAAGAGAGATGGAAAGAAAATTGAAATATCTCAAGGTGATGAGATCATCTACATGCCTCTGTTGTCAAAGTTGAGGATACATGTTTCTCTTCATTTGAGATCCTTTTGAATATTCCTCAGGCTCCAAAGCAGTACCAGACCATATCTGAAAGACTGGGCTAGCGAACAGTGTGAACCGAATTCAAATTGTTCGAAACAGAAAAAAGTTATTCACATTATAACAGGGGCAACATTTTGGGATGCGACGAAATTAGTGTTGGGTCGTTTATTTTATCGAATGTACAAAATATGATTTAAAAGTGACTGAAGTGGCAAAACTGTTGATAGCAAAGCCTGTCATCTATCATTCTCTTCTCCGCTCATCACTTCGTCCAGGATGTTTTATTGTTAATTCATATTCATAGTCACTTATTCATGTGATGTGATGAGAATATCTTCATATAAACCGTAATGACCATGTTGAAAAAGCTAGAATTCTGACACATCGCAGTTGAAATGTCGCATTCACCTATGCCCCGAACACTCTAGATTTAGCAACGAAATTGCTGAGATGGCAACCCTGAAACTGGGGTGATTTGTTATTTCTGTTCATGACAATGACCCTAGTCCGTAAAGAAGAAGGGAGAGCTATTAAATTTCTCGAGAGACATTAAACGGTGCCTACCTTTTTTATATATCACCTCCTGCGAGATTTTGATAATGACTGGATATTATACTTGAACAAGTTGGATGTTTTGCTTGTAATTCAGGAACCGTTATATTTATCTACCTACAACCTACACAGAGGAAAATCGATAGCGAATTCAATTGGTAGTATTCCCTATATCCCCATACTGTGAGAAGTGAGATTGACACTCAATATATAGATAAGGCGGAGCTCGAAACTGAGTCAAACCATAAGGAAACCAAGACGGAGATAATGGGAAATACGGAAAATTCAAGTGTAGATGGGTTTTGCTGAGCTGAATAACAATATTATCTGCCGGTCTTGGAAGTTTGAGAAGGAAATGTCTCATAGAGAAGATGGTAGTTGAGATGGAATTTTAAAAGGAATGTAGTAGAATATTCGAGACGTAAACTCAGTATGACCTGGTATTTCGACTCATAGAAATTCTTTCCTTTCGATGCAATACATTGCCTCATTTCCTTGGGAAATAACGGCATGATATTGATGAGAAAAAGTCGCAATTCTGATGCCCTTATTAGCAATATTCTTTTTACCCTGTGACATTCTCACTACTGAGATCAATTGAGTTAGAAGCAGGTGAGACGGATCTGAGTTGTCGATTAAATAAAAAGAACGTTATTATGTGTCAGGAAAGTCAAGGGCAGAGAACATTACCCAACATGATTCAACCAAAATGTAAAATGGCTAAGTAAATCAATGAGGTGCATAAAAATATCATTGTAGTGATTATTCAGCGGCTTCAACGTGTGGACTGGAACTTCAGAGCTGGAAGCATGTCAAAATTGTAGAGTTATCGTGAATTATAATAATTATGATTGACCAGACCTTTATTTTATCAACTGTCAGCACTGAAGTATAGAGTTACTATGGTATTCACGTTACATCCCTAGTATAATGATACAGAAATGAAACGGATGAATCTACATATTCAAATAGACATATTCAATCAACTAAGCATCAAATCACGCAACTGGTTCGACCGATCGTCCAGATTTTGTTACATACAAGTTCGGCTGCAATTGTGGGTAAGATCTGTGGAATCTATCGTTTCGTGGTTCTTCTTCAACAACATTACAACTTCCATGATCTTGAAGAATAGGTTCTCTTTGGTTGAACTGAGATGGTACATCATCATTGAGGGTAAAATCCTCACAAGATTCAGGTATCATAACTGAATCTTTTTCATGAGATGAGTTTGCTTCCGTTTAACGAACTGCACCAGTATTTCTTCTCACATGTTTTCCTTCCCCAGTTTGGATAATAATCTCGAATTTGTTCTCTCCCTTACCTTTCCTTCTATCCACTCCTTCTTTGCGGTTTGATATCTGATTTCATTACCAACTGATAACTCTCCCAAGTCTTTTACATGCTTGTCGCCATTTCATTTACTTGCTTCTAGCTTCTTCCATTTCTTCTTCAACATGAGTCCCAATTTTGTATTTCAATTCATCGATTTCAGTGGGAATGGTAGATCTATTCATTCTACTGAATGAATGCTGTGAAGAAGACGCCAATGTTGAACTCCTCGGTATATTACGGTTATTCAATAGTGCCAGTTGAACATCAGATCCATCCAATGTACGAGGGTTCATATCCCTCTTCTGACAACATTTAAAGTTATCTTGAATTATAATAATTATGATAGGAAAGACCTTTATTTCATTAACTGTTACCACTGAATTATACAGTAACTATGGTATTCACGTTACAAAGATGAGAATATAACCTAACAATTTTCAGCACAGAACCACAGAATTACTAGAATTAATCAAGTAATCGTCGTCATGAAGTTGGGCATGGTGGGAATTGGGCATCGTGCTATGACCCACATAATTCCGTTTTTTCTTCTTCCCAAGTAATTGTGATGTGAATTTCTATTGGTTTTTACTCACGATTCTTGATGGTCACACAAAAAAAGCATGGGGGAACAAAATCATAGTGAAGGCACTCAACGCCTGTTATGGTTGATTCCACATGTTAATCTAATCTAATTCTATATAACAGAACTCTTACTTTATTTATAAATCTATTGCTATTCAACTAGGAAAATGCCGAAATACTCCAAGTGCAATGAAATGGTAGCAGAGGGAAAAACTCAGAGTCATTACCACAATAGTTCATGAAATGACCAAAAATGGTAGATAGCGAGAGAAAAACAACTACTTTCCTGGCTAAATGCCACGCAGAACATTGAATTACAATCTTCCAAAATCTATGCAATGATTCATAGACGAAAACAATATCAAGTGCTTCTTCCTTAAATGCTGAGTATTACTTGAATTGTTCAGGAACTACCTAAACCGATTTCGAGCTTTGACTCTCATCAGTGGAGAAGTGTCCCCAGATGGCATCAATGACCACCGTCGAATCCAATCTCAGAATCCAATACCCACGAGGTGTTCCGATATGGACACACCATCGTCTGGCCGTGCTGAGTATAAGTAAATAATTTGATCACAAGACATAAAACAACGTTAAAATGGAAACGTAACGTTAATACAATTCACTTTGTGCAAGGATGTGCTGAACCTGGAATTTGGATTGGATTTGTTGCCCATTTTGTACAGGGTATATGAAATTCGAACCCCATCATTGGGATTGGGAAGAGATGCGATATTGGTCACTCCCATCCAGTATTTTCAAAAATCCCCCGAATTCATCGGGGCCTAAATGGAGTGGTTGTACAGGCCACAGGGTGAGATCTCGGAAAGAATAGAAGATATTAAATCGGTTAGATGGAGGCAAAGTTGCACAATTTCATGCCTAACAAAATTCTGTTTCAATCTCGAAAATATCTGGATAATTCCGGAGAGTTTTGGAAGAATAAAAAAAAATTGTGATTTCATTTCAATTTTAGATTTAAGATTTCCAAATCAATGTTTCGCCTTTGAGCTGCCATCATCAACTTTGTTTGCATAATATGGCCCTGGATATTTTATTATAGGTTCCAAGAGCTCTGCATCTCCTCTTATCGCACTAGTTAGAAAAAAGTGTTTGTTTTTATTTCTATTAAATGTAATCTCTGTGTCTCACTACTATTGAACAAAAAAGTTGCTATGGGTGATTTGTTTCGTATAGTCATACTGAAATGAAAATTGAATCGCTAATATTCGGTTTTTTTAAATATCCCAGAAAGTATCTTTTTTGTACCAATCTCGTATCTCTTCTACTTCCCGAGATCCCAATAATAAAGGTCGAATTCGGGAGACCCTGTATAACTACTTTACTTAGGCACCGATGAATTCAAGGAATTCTTATGAATACTGGATGGAAGTGACTTTTTGAGCAGGAACTCTGGAAAAAACTCTGAATATAACGCACGTGCGAATTTTCTAGATAAACGAGGGAAAATCTCCCGACGGTTACATAAAACGAAACAGGAGGCACTCTCATGGGCGCTCACAGAGAGGGGCCGTGGCCCCCCTGGGAATCCTGCACTTCCCTGCTTTTTCAACATATAAAAATTTTTTTCGTTGAATCTTCATATGTATATAAAAAATAAATTTGGATTTATGCCCCCTAACAACACAGGGATGTCCTAGGTACGTCCCTTTTTCGTCACGCGGTACAAGGACATGATTGGGACATCCAGGAGATGTCCTGCAGTGGTTGTCCAGTGGACATCCCGCCCGGTACATCCCTAGGTTATCCTATTCGTGTCCCTGGAGTATCTGATATCCATTCACATCAGAGTCATTGAATTTCATCAAACTATTGAGTTGAATTTATTTGAAAATGTTTGTTCCTCTTCCGGAAAATGATTGTAATGAAAATAAAGAATAAAGTCCCAGAACTTCTTAAGGAATTACCATTTTTCGCAGACAGAAAACGTACATTCATAATGCCCCTCATTTTTAAACACCCAAGAATGATAATAATTATACCCAATTCCTAATGAAGTTGTATTTATTCAGGTTTCTGTAGTTAAGTCCTTTTTATAAATCTGTTTAGTACATAAATCTTCAGGAGGCATGATAGCCAGGGGAGCAAGGTGCGTGCATGATAAGCCAAAGGACCCGGGTTCAATCCCTACTCGACCTGCAACTTTTTTTTTGTCGAAAGGATGTCCCTGGGATATCCTTGGGACGTCCTAGGGATATCGTTTCATCGTACTTGGTACATCCCAGGGACGTACCAGAAGGACATCCCTTGGATGCCTTTTTTAGCGGCCAGGGGATGTCCCTGAGACATCCCTAGTATGTACGTTGTCCCGACAAAGGACATCCCTGGGATGTCCTAGTATAAAATCAGTGACGTCCATGGGAAGTCCCTAGGATGTACTGGTGTTGTTAGGGCCCTTGTCCTCGTGAACGACTTTAACGATTTAACTAAATCTTTTTTCGTTGTATTTGTTATTGTCAGGAGAGAAAATTGAAGAATTCAAGATGGCGGATCCAATATGGCGGACGATTTTTGTAATTATAATCCGTTTCCATTTGAAATTGGTATCTGGAGGTCTTTGCAGTCGGAGATTATGAATCTTTTGTGAAAGTTGGAAAATTCAAGATGGAGTTTCGGGTTAGAAGGTTATGATTTTGTCATCAAATTTCAGAAATTCAAGATCGTAGATCAAACCTGATGGTTTGGAATTGTAAGATTAATTAAAAGTGTTTCGAAAAACTAATGAAATAGGTTTCCAGAATGGAGGTGGATAATGTTTATACCATGATTATAATTCAGTATACAAGGGTAGATTTGGAATATGCTGTTGAGAAGTACTAAAATATCTGTTGACATGAGACAGATAATATTGTATGTGAGTAGAAACGCATGGGTCGTTTCAAAGTTTTAATGCCAAAACAATTTTAAAATTGTAATCTCAGAGCCGTTTAGTTGCCAAACTGAGCACTTCATACTGAAGTCATAGATCTATGCTGAAGTGAATAGTTTTGGTGTGAGAAATATGGGTTTGAGGTTATTGAAAATACATTTTAGGGACATCCAGTATATCATTGTAGGCCCATTACTGTGGTATTGAATATGGGTCATGATGAATACTTTATCTTACCCTGGTCGAGGACTAACTTGAAATTTGAAGACAGCTGACCTCCAGGTCTAGATAATTGATTCTTGCTCCCTATGATAAAAATTCCTGCAGGCGCTCATGGACAATCCAGAAACGTCTGCAAAGTACGTGAGACATCCAGCGAGCCAGCGTGATTTATGGCCCTTTCATGGCAAGGGCCATCAAGGACATGAAACGTTGACAGTTCGCCGGAAATTGTAATGCAAAGATACATCACTTCCGGAGTGAGGAGCAGTATTTAGTCGTTGTGCCCTATGCCCTATGTGCCATTTACTCTATGGCTTCACCCTCAAACATCGTTTCGGCTAGACCCTTCTGGAATCATAAACGAACGAAATTCACCATTTACCTAACTGTGGCGCCATTCGACATCAAAGTACCTTCACTGAGGAATACGTTTGTCCTAGAATTCGCAACATATCATTTTATGCTTTGAAGCATATTGTTCGAAAAGATTGGTAGAATTGACTATTATTTGTAGAGGAAGGTTGCCTCGATCAGAAAACGCAGTGAGGAGGAAGTGGTTATGAGTGACGATATCGCATCCAAAATTCAGCGTTCGTTATTTGGAGAGATTGTATGTACATAGATGTTATGTATAATTCTAGATCATAGCTGGATATGTGAATCTACTTGAAGATATATTTGTAGAATAAAGATTCACAGACAGTGAAAATAAAAGTCTCGGAACAATGAAAAAAAAAAACTTTTACCAAAGAAATCCCACTCTCTTATATTTGTAAAGCAATACTATAGTATTAGACCTTGACATGTTTGCAATACACGGAGAGTACCTATCTCTCTCATCAGTTAAAATCAGAGTGTTGGACTACTCAAAAATAATATATTGACAGAACAACAATTCGGATTCCAGCCAAAGAAAAGCACCAATGATGCCCTGTTTTCTTTCATGAATCAGGTGTACTCGAGCCTTAACAAAGGGGCAGCAGCTGCGGCAGTATTTTGTGATTTCTCCAAAGCTTTTGACTGCGCGAATCACGAAATATTGCTGCGGAAGCTGCAGCGATATGGTTTTATGAATAAAAGTCTGCACTGGTTCGAGACTTATCCCATCAATCGACAACAATCGGTTAAAACTAGCAGCCCCTCAAATTCCTCAAACATGAAGCACGGAGTGCCACAAGGCTCAGTTCTTGGACCAATCCATTTCCTCCTCTACGTGAACGATATGGCTTCTCGTAATATGAACGGTACAATCACAATATTTGCTGATGACACAGCAAGCAGCAGAATCAAACATAATGCAGGATATAAAGATTATCAAAGATTGGTGTGAATCAAATCTCCTTCCTCTGAATATTAAGAAAACCAACATCCTGACTTCCGATTGCAATATTCATAACTTGAATATTGGATGTGAGGTGATTGTCTACTAGGTTTCTAGGCTTAGTCATAGATAATGAGTTGTTGTTTACAGAACATGTGACAGGTTTGTGTAAAATTCTGGCTTCTGGATGCAATGTTGTAAGAAACATTGCCACGGAATTAGGATCTTCATTTGCTAGAACAGCATATTTTGCCTTAATTGAGTCTCACTTGGGATATGTAATAGCATTTTGAGGGGCCTGCAGTGATCACTTATTCCAGAAGAGTTCTGTTTTGCAGAAACGAGCCCTCAGATATATAGGCGAAATCTAGAGATAGCTGTACGGGCTTATTTGAAAATTATAATATTTCAACTGTGGTTCGTTTATACATATTAGAAACAGCGTCTCTAATTCAAAAAAACAAATATGCCTTACAACTTGTCTCGTCACGATACAATACAAGTCAGAATGGTCAAATTGAGTTGATAAGACCTCGAACCACTATGGTCAAGAGCTCGATCATTCATAATGGAATAAAAATATTCAATCACATTCCAACTGACAACATAGGTATGTCTTTTTTAAATTTGAAATGAAGTTGATATATTTTCAACTAGGAAGACATAGCTCTATACGAACTTTTGAATGTTGTTTGTTATTCGTCGTACTATTGTCGTATTCTGTGTTATTTATTTTCATGTGATTCAACAAGCTTTGTCAACAAGTGTGTTTTTACTTATGACAATAGAATATTTTGAATTGAATTGAATTGAATTGAATTGATTTCATCCACAGTTCAATTAGAGATACAGAAATGTGAACAGTGTGAGATCTCAATTCGGAACTCAAGAATTTCCTAGAGAGGATACAATATTTTCTTCGTTCGATGCTGCTTCAAATTCTTTCAACAAAGTTCACGAATGTGTCGAAGAGAAATCTTTCAAGATATTCATTGAAGAAACCAGTTATCATTTTTCGTAATGAACTTGAACTGTGCTTGAGAAAATCCATAACTTCAAGGAAATATTCTCACTTGTTTGGAAAGATCAAACAAGTACTCTGCACAAGAATATAATTATCTCCATCGAATTCAGTGTATCGCTCATCTGGAGAGATCTGACTACTAATTTCAAGATCAGCGATGCTCTTATTGTTTTGTAATTTGCTCGTATTACTGAAAATTAGTGATTTGCTTCAATTGAGAAATTTCACTGCCTCTTTTGAAAACTTCGAGAACTATTGATAGAATTAATCAGTACCAGATATCGAATAACTCCACTTCTGATAAGACAAATCAGTTTGAAAATATTTCGTCCTGATAATACATTCTGGAAAAAGTGAATGAAATCCTTGAAAGGAAGCTACAGAAATACTTCATTCAATTATCTATTTTTCGACAATCTCTGGTCATTTCATGGAAGGATTGAACTGCAAATGTATTCAACTTTCGAGAACATACCATCTTATTGGCATAAGAGAATTGCATTGTTGACATGACTAACTAAATCCAATTCTAAATGTGAAAACTTCACAAACGGAAAGATGGATTTCCATCAAGTAACAGCCGAGTCAATTCAAAAAATGAATCCAAATCGATCATTTCTTTATTGCCTTACAAATCATATGTCTACTGACTTCACCAAAATATTTTACTTGATATCTCGAATCAAACCTGTACCCCCAAGCAAACCACCGAGGCCAAAAAGTACCGATGATAAGCACGATGCAGATATTTTTTCACAACAAACGCTCTTACGCAATGACTTTCAGCCATCTTTCTATTCCTATATTGTTCTAAAATTGTTCTTGTAGTCTTGATCAAGATATATTTCTCGATGTAAGATATTGGGTCCCTTCAATTAAATTTGGAGTTTTGACTTGAAGAAGTATTCTCTTCAAACAAGTGCACTTCTATAGACATAGAATTTTTGATGAGTTCAGGTCACGAGATACCAATCATCCACAACATCACGTTTTGCTGATCGAGGCAAGCTACCTCTACAGATAATCATCAATTCTAACAACCTTCATTTTGAAACAAAAATGTAAAGTATGTATGTTTAAAAGGCATTCGGATACCGTGTTTGGCACCAAAGACTCCTCTACATACTACTATCATACTGATAGATCGGCCCCAGTAATGGTGGACGGAGTATCCTCTGATCCACTGATATCATCGTCATCAATTTCGGCGTTCCACATTGATCAATTTTGGCACATAACTCCTTCTTCATATCAATTATCTGTTGGGGATAACCACTTGCCCTATCCACAGATTTGTAGACGATAGTACCTACTCTCCATACTGCGTTTTCCTCTTGAATTCCTAGAGCTCACGACGAATTCAGGTCTACGCTGTCAATTAGGATCTTGCTAAAATCACAGCCGATTGAATCAAAAACTCAGTTGAATTCAGTGCCACCAAAACTGAAACTTTTACTCTCTCTAGTAAAGCATAGTGATGCCTGATATAAAATAATGTCTGGTACCACCATTCTCACCGAGTCTACTATATCTATGCTCGATATTTTCATCAACAGTACTCTTTCTTGAACAAAAAAAATGTTTCTACAGCTTTGCATACTTCGCTATGATACATAGAACTTACGACGGAGGCATACCAACTCTGTCAATGAAGATCTTGCGGAAAATACAGCCTGGGGAATGAACAACCTAGTTGAATTCAACGTCATCAAAACTAATGCCTGTATTGCCTTTAGGAAGGCAGAACTCACTATGCCTGATGAAGCAATGTCTGGTACCACCATTCCTACCAAGACCACTATATCTATGCTCGGTTATATCATGAGCAATACTCTTTCATGAGGAGATCATGTCTGATTCATCGCAAGAGCTCTTTCTTGTTGCGTGCAAGAATCTACTTCACATCTCAATAGCTGTTTATGATCAATAAAGCATATACAGTGTGTCCCACTTATCATGCTCACCATGGGTATCTTTTTAACGGTGAGAGATACGAGGTCGGTTAAATTACACCAAATGTGGAGTTTGTCAAGGCCAACTATAATGTGAAGAAATATTTTGATAAAATCTATTCGTTTTTGTTTTATACGCAAAAAACAGATTTTGTTCATTTTCATGTCTCCTCCGTAACTTCTTTATTTATGAAAATATTCAAATAGGAATTCCACATTCTCATGGCAGTTTTTCAAAGTGATTTCGAGAAAAATATGAAAAACTCCATGATGTATTGTCACCGGAATTATGAACACCTGTCAAATTTCAAGTTAATCGGAGTTATGAAATTTTTGTTGAAATAAAAAAAAATGGCTGTTCCAAGATGGCGGACAAGATTTGGTCCGATTCCATTCAAAATTGGTAAGTGGGTGTTTTCGAGGTCGGAGATCATGATTTTTTTGTTAAAATTCATAAATTCAAGATAGCGGCTTCCGAATGATTTTTTGTTTTTTTTATAGATGACGATAACTCCGTTGTTATCAACACAAAACTATTACTGCGACATATCATCTGTAGGAGAAAAAAAAAAAAATTTGTAACTAAGTCATAGTGAGCTATGACCTACGTTTGAAAAACTAAAGTTGGTGCTGATATCTCAAATTCTAGAAGAGTTGGTATTAATTTCAAATTTTTGTCGAAATGACTTTGAAAAACTGCCATGAGAATGTGAAATTCCTATTTGAATATTTTCATAAATAAAGAAGTTACGGAGGAGACATAAAAATGATCAAAATCTGTTTTTTGCGTATAAAACAAAAACGAATAGATTTTATCGAAATATATTTTCACATTATAGTTGGCCTTGACAAACTCCACATTTGGTGTCTTCAACCGACCTCGTATCTCTCACCGTTAAAAATATACTCATGGTGAGCATGGTGAGTGGGACACACTGTATACGGCTTATGTCTATACCAACGATGGATATCTCTTAGGACACATCCCGAATCCTATCCAGGACATTCTGAGAACGTCCTTGGGACGTCCCTGAAATATTTTACTCATGACATCCCATGAAATCATATTCCCTGATGAATATTCTAGTACTTATTACTCAGATGAACATATGGATCATAATATATAGGAGTTCCTCCTGAAGTCATGATAGTTTATGTACTCATTGGGACATCCGAAGGACGTCCTTGAGGTACATTTCGAATGGTACACGATCCTAGGCATATTTAGGGCGTTCGTGCAGAAATAGTTGCAGGAAAGTACTTTCTGGGATATCATGGTTGTTCTATAGGGGACATAATATAGGATCGTAAGTCATGATAGATTATGTGATACTTGGGACATCCGATGAATGTCTCTGGAGGAACGTTCAGAATTATATCCTATCAGGGACATTCTAAGGACGTCCTTGCATGGTACTTCTACAATATGTACAACGTGGGATGTCGAAAGGATGCTATTTCTAGAACATCTGAAATGATGTACAAGCTAGGACATTCCAATGACGTCCTTGCTCGGACATTGCATAAGAAGTCTGGGATGGATTGTCCCAAGCACAATTATTTCAGGTCAAAGACATTTGGACTTGAATTGTACGAAATAGGAACGTCCCTTGTACGTTGCGTGCTATTATGGTAGGGGTGAACAATTTCGAAGGATGACCCTGTACACGGTTCCGTAGCTTCACAATCGCTGACTCACTACCGCAATTTCCTGGTACAGACATTAGCCATTACATGCAACTGTTCACGAAATGTTCATTTGAACGCTGACTTGGATGAAAGTTCCATCTATCTAATTATTGTCCCATCAGATTGGAAGTGTTATTACGTTGCTGCCGGTTGTCTGCAATTAAAATTGACTGTCCAGTAGCAGTGGCAGAGTTCCACATTTCTTATTAAGGGGCAGATAATCTGTACAACCAACTATCTTGTCCACATATACAAGATTGCCAATTGACGTCCCGCAAAGCATGAAAAACTGCAAGAGACTTTTTCATCGGCCTCTACAAGAAATCACATTCCACGTACTAGTAGATGGCCAGCGTAGTCTCGTGGTTGACGCGTCAATATTTTATCCACGTTGGGTTCAATTTCCACCACGATCGCAGAAATTTTTCTGATGGCCTAAGAAAGTGTTTGGGATCACACGGTAGAATAATAGACCCCCATCATTCCTTGCTTGCACAAGTCTATTGAAGACTTTTGAGGGTTGCTCGTAACCGAATGATGGATAAGAACAATATTTTCGTCGCATCGAGTCCACATGCATAAGTTTGGTTTTCGTTTGTTACTCCTGAGATGCAGTCAGATACGAATCGAAGCTTGAAATCCAAAATTTTCAGTTGCTTCGATCAAAAAAATTGCAAACATTTGGAAACAATATTGGTTGTAATTTCTTGTTTAAAAAACAATTGGAGTTGCACCGTGTACACACAACTGTATTGAGTTCAAAAAATACCTCATTGTGATATCAACAGACATTGTGAATTTGATCTCCATCATTTCAGGCATTCTTTAGAAATCAATAAATAATTGATTCTTCAGTATAGTAATTCCTACATCATTTCCCTTGGTTCTCACGATGTTCTCTGAACATTACAGGATATACCTTTTCGTGGGAACCAGAAAATGAAAAATAATTAATGAAACACTTTGTATATGCTAAATTGATATTCAATATTATTCAGTATGAGAATAGAAAAATAAATGCAAAATAACGCAATATTTCAAATATTTGAGATACGTACTTCCATAATTATTTTTGAATTGATTTTTCAGAATGTTACAACTTTTCACAAATTACCATGATCATTCAATGAAAGTGATGAAGTCCTTGGCGATGGGCAGAACGTTTTTTGTAATCTTATCCAATTTGCATTGATCAACTCGAACCTGAGTCCGAATCCCAAGAAAAAGCCTCTTAGGAGGATATACGAGCAGGATTCAAGACAACCACTCCCAAACAATGAATATTCTGTCGGAAATATGTTGTCAAATAACTTGCTTTGGTATCAAAGATGAGAAGTTGATTATTTTTTGTCGATTCTGACTTCAACTCTCCTGCCAAACATTGTGGTGAGAATAGACACTTCTTGCCAATCCCACTTTATCACGCCACTGGCAATCCGGATCGAATGAGGCGCAGTTTAATCATGATTTCCTCTTTTCTATGATATAAATGAAAATCCGAATGGAGGCAATCACTTCAGCTGGATTTTATTTCTCACTCCCTCTTTATTGGAATTACTTTAGTTCGATTGGTTGAAGTCGACTGATCTGAAGTGATTCTTGACAATTATAGACCTAGCAAACAGCTTCTGGTGTTCATTGAAGTTTAGTCTATGAATTTGGAGTGTTTTTTTACAAACATAATTGGAAAGAGACCCCGATAGTTATCTAGGCAGATAGATCAAAGCGAGTCTTTCTTGTGAGCTCAAATACTCGTTTTCGAATCCTTATTATGAGGAGCAAATCGTCATTTTGGTACTTGAACAAGGAAAATTGTTCGATAACCATTCATATAAAACACATATAAGCCTTCTCCAGGCATTTTTTCACAGTTGAAATTGATTCCAAGGAATTTGTTCACATAACCCCTATACCAGAAATACTAGAGATCATTGAACGCTATGAATTTCTATTCATCAACCGATATCAATGTTATTAGTTGGAATATGTCGGTTGGAATCAAGATCGACAATAGCTCTCATAAAATTTACTAGAATCTTCCAGAGCCCACGAAAGAGAATTTCAATCATGTTCGATGAGCATCGTACGAATTTGAGGATGATACGGGAAGAAGGTATAGGTATTGAAGTAGGTAATAAGTTCATGGGATTATTTGCTTAGGAAAATAATTTCAAAGCTTTGCTCTAATGGATTCATGCAAATTTAGATATTCGAAATATCTTGAGGTTGACGACGAAAAGATGTGCAGACTGGGGCTTGTCGATTTCATCTGATTGGTATTCACTAGTGATGAAAGCAGATATTTCTGAAGAACATTTCGTATGGCAGTGTCTATTGAAAAGTGAAATGTAGCCGACTTTTCTTAGGTTTTCCAATAATTATATGTGACACGTCGAAAACACAAAAACGAAATTCAAACAGAGTACACAATCATGAATAGTGCAGCAAATACAATATTGAGACAGGTTCTCATGCTCCTTGATGAAGTAAAAGCAATTTGTCAGGAGATATTCTTCGAGGAGCATCCGAAACTCCACATGTTTTTTCTTCTTCTTTGATGGTTTGAGGATTTTCCATACCCCGATTAGCTACATTCAGTCAAAAAGAAATCATTCCTGTTCCATGTAAAATGATGATGGATTTCTTCATCCTGCATAGAAGATACGGAATTTGAATAAACATAACTTAGCGTTTTATAAAGGTGTATGCATGGTAGTGTGAGAATACGGTTGTTTTTTGAATGTTTTTGTGCAAGATTCTCTAAATTTGACATCAGAAACAGACGCAATGCATAATGAAGATCCTATTCATATCTGATGCTAGTCCCCAAATGAAAATATTCATAATCATTTTGAATTATACCAATGCATAGTTAAAGTACAGAAGATGATTTGTGTAATTCGACTTCAATGTTAAAAAAGCGTAATCAGTATTTTTGAGTGTTGTGCATAGGTATTCAATATGTTTATTGAATGAAAATTTACAATCCAGTTGTGTTTCAAGGAATTTTGTACAGTCTGATAATTTCAATCGCAGATCGAGATGAAATGGGCGATAGTATTCATTTGAAAATTGAATGAACGTTGTTTTATTCAAGTTGTTTATCAAATGATTACATCTACACTATGCTTCAGATTCATCAATGACTGTTTTCATTTCATTTTCCATTTTGTTTGGACTTGGGTAAAGGCTTTGTAGATACATAAATAGTATTGGATATTCAAAGAACTGTAAAGGCCACTGCTGATGACACTACTTTAGGTTTTTCTGCGAAAACATGGGATGAGGTTTTCAGAGACACAAATTACGGAGTAGAACAAGTTGAAAAATGGCTAGATCAAAACTTATTGAGCTTGAATGTTGAGAAAACCAAATATATAGCATTTTCACTAACAGCAAATGATCATCCAGTAGGGAAAAATACTATTTTAGTTCACGAAAATGGTTGCCAAAATCAAGAAACATGTCCTGAAATAAAAAAATGTGATAATATAAAGTACTTAGGTGTCATGATAGACCAACACTTGAGATGGGAGAAGCATACTAATCTATTGACTAGCAGACTCAGGCAGCTGACTCGAAAATTGTACACACTGAGAGATATTTCGAATAACAAAACTCTTAGGATAATCTATTATTCTTTGGCTGAATCTATACTGCGGTATTGTATCAAAGCATGGGGAGGTGTTTTCCGCAATAATTCAATACAACTCCAGTCTATGCAGAACAAACTTTCGAAAATAATATCCAAAAAAACCAGACTTCATTCAACTGTACAGTTATATAAACAACTAGATATACTTGATGTTAGAAGCCTATATGCCTATCAATGCCTACAATGGATGTTTCAAAATGCAAATCGTTTTAATCAGCCATTGGAGGTCATAAAAAATACCAGAGCAATGCAAAATCTCACCCTCAATACACCATTATTCAGAAAAAGCCACACTCAAAGGTATATCTACTATTTTGGACCTAAACTATATAATCTCTTGCCACCCGAAATGAAAACAATAACAAATTCCAATGAATACAAAAAACAAATTGAAAACTTCGTCCAAGTAAATTCAACTCTAATCTACAATACATTACATTAATTGATTTTATTTTAGTATTCACCAAATCTCACAAATATGTATTTCATTCATCAAAATTCTAAGCAAATAACCTAATATATTCGCTAATTATACTACAATCGCCAAATAATATGAAAGTTGAACAATTAGAATGCTCCTTTCGGATCAAAGACTAGTACAACACAAGCATGCAGCATGCTTAGGTGCAGTCTTATGATCCAAAAGGAACACCAAGATTTGTATATGTTATCAATATTATCTGAACACTTATTTTCTGAATAAATCGAAATTGAATTGAAATGAGAAGCTATTGAGGGATGAAGTAGCTTTTTGCACGAAACAAAGATCCTAGTTTTTGTTACGCAGCGTTCGTGATGGATCAGACATGATTTTTCCATGATAGGGTATTGCTGATGGAGATACCGAGCATAAATGAAGTTGACTTGGTGTGAATGATGGTACCATCAGACATTCTTATATCAATATAATGATGAAGATGGAAAGCCCTAATTCCGAGTGACAATAGAAAATGAAAAAACTACACCGCCCCGCGTGGGAGTCGAACTGACACACTCTGGGTTACATGCCAAACGCTCTGCCAATTGGGCTAACGGGACATTCGTCGATCAATCGACAGGGAGGTCGAGTTCTTATCACACACCGGGCGGCACAATCCTTCCAATTCCTGAATTCACTCGAAATCATGCACTATACGAAGCATCGCTGACAGGATGGTACTATACATCCTTTTCATATTTTCCTGTTCCTCCTCTGGCATTGTCTTTCATTCTATACGGAACTGTCCGAAGGCAATCATACATAGGAGTTAGTCATAATTTTTTTCCGTTACTCAACCAAGAAGACGAACGAGGAAATATGGAGACTGTATAGTACCATCTTGTCAGCGATGCTTCGTATAGTGCATGATTTCGAGTGACTTCGGGAATTGAAAGGACTTTGCCACCTGGTGTGTGATGAGAACTCGACCTCCCTGCCGATAGAGCCTTCTGAAATGAATTGTACAACTATTTTCCTGGATTGCTAAAACACCTGAAAAGATGAATAACACCATTCAAAATGTAAAACCTATTTATTGGGCCAAAAAGCCAAAGCTTCCAAGATTGCTGCAGATGACAGCCTAGTATCACCAAGATATGTCATATATTGAATGGTCACAGTAGAATAACATATAATGAATGCAAAATGGATGAAATCATCATAATCCACCAATAAAATGGGTTGGTATGCTGAAAATTTATGAAGGTGCGCAATCTGAACTACTGCCTCATAGTACTATGGGGGAGTGTGGGCACTTAAGGAATAAAAAAGTGGTGATGATAATTTCGATTTACAATTCGAAGAATTGAATCCCTAACAAAAACCTGGCTAGTATGACATGGTGAAGTCCTCTTCAGAAATCCTGTGAAACTCCTATCACAGGCTGCTTGGTGGCATGGAGGGCAGCATAGGTCACTGCAGGCGCGACGAAGTCCCTGGAATGGGGAAGGTATCCCCTACCAGCCCACGTGGCTAAACCCCTCCGTTCCTCCTTCCTGGCGTCCCTAGGTGGCGTAACAAAGGGGAAAAGCCCAGTATGTCGGCTTCCCCAGGTGACCATCAATCTAATGGAATCAGTCTGCTCTGGTCAGGATCAAATGGCCTAGAGCGAGCTGTGCTAGCTGGGAGAGTCCTGGCGAGGGCAAAAATCAGGGTTTCGAAAAGGGACGGTCGAACCCACCAAAGGCAAACTATAGAGGCTGGCAGAAGCGTCTCGCCCCCATCTCACAGACCCTGAGACACTCAGGCTATCCTACAACCCTACTGGAAGAATAGACATGCTATAACCTCCCATACTGTACTATGAAATCAGCATCACCGAAACTCGATCAACGTCCTCAAATATCGACTCACCTTCAGAAAAAGGGCTAGGAGAATCTGACATGGAGCCATGCTGTCGGCGTCTCATCGCAGGTGGCACTTTCCGAGGTGGGGATCACAAATCGAACAACCGGTCAAACAAAAAAAAAACACCACTTCATTTGGGTGAAATTCCATATAAAATCCCTTACAGGGTCAATTCTTGTTGAACAAAAGAAATCACCGCAAATTTTTCATGTGTGCCTTGGAAAAAGCCAAGATGCCGGAAACGTCGTCCACAGGTCTCCGCTATCTCCGCTCCACCTCTTTTCACGATGCCAATCCACAAAATTGAAACAACCCTAACATGGTCTACTCTCATTGGTCGGAAAGTTCGTCAACTTTACATCTCTGAAAGGAGTAAGGAAACCAGCTGGAAATGGAAGAAGAATGTTCGACATCTTTTTCGTCGATTCGACATTGCTCCTGATGACGACTGTGCTACGATGATAGCCATCCATGCCAAGTGACAGCGTTAACACTGACGTGCGGAAGGACTTCCTAACCTATCATTTCAACCAATAAAATCAACATACCAAAAAAATTACAAATTATTAAATTATTCGAAGCATTATACCCCAATAATCCTAAAAATAAACAATCAATTGTTCACCTCATCACCGCTGGGGAACACTACAGGTAAGTCAACAGATTTCCATTAGCAACAACAATTATTGAATCAGACAAGCATAGGAGTCATATGAAAATATAGAATACCAATTTACTTTCTTCATTTCCAGAACCTGTTTACTTGGATCAGCTCAGCTCGAGGCTTTCATCACTTCCTACAGGTGTACTGAATGTATGAAGAATTGTGATATCTGCTGAAATGATCTTTAAAAACTGTGTATGAGTGTTTTACCTATCAATAAATGTTTCATCTTGTGAGAGATGTTCATTGATCTTCTAACTTAGTGCTCTCTGTAAGTATGTTTTCTTGATGATAACATTATTTGAAAGTTACTCAGGATTTTATGAAAACAAAAAAATAAAAAATCTGTAGTCAGCAAATTTAAACGCTACAAGCTCAATTAGCAGAAGGTTGGGCATGTAACCCAGAAATTGTAAGTTCAACTCTTACACGGGGCGGAGGAGTTTTTTCGTTTACAATGTCACTCAAAATTATTAGGGCTTTTTATTTTTATCATTATATGTATATTTTCGGTTGAGTAACCCACAGAAGTTATGACTGCCTCCTATTGTCATATCAGGCATACTGAGTTCCGCCTTTCTAAAGAAAATACAGCCTTGAGTTCTGGTGGTGTTGATTCCAACTAGGTTGTTCGTTACCCAATCACAGCCTGGAGCGATTTGCCTACAAGATGTCATAACAAAGGAGGTAAGCCATGATGGTAGTTTGAGGAGGAGTCCCTGTCTCATGATTGATGATGATTGAGTTATGGTTATGGTAATACCAAGCATAGATATATGGTAGAGAAGCGATAGAAAAGGAAAGCTCACAAAAACTTCAAAATTTCAATAGTTCTCTTCAGAAAGAATTACAATCGATATTTTGAATATGAGAATGGGTCTTGATTGAGGATAGGGAACCTACCTCAATTCCTTTGTTATCATTTTTGAACCATCCACTTCTTGTAACTTCTGTATAATTAGGAATTGTGTCCCATCAGTCATCAGAAGGAGTCGGGGGAAGAGGGTTCCATTTCCAATCGAACTCACCGTATATGAAGTTATTTTTTCCACCTCCCCCCTGAACTTTACAGAAAAATTAATTGTAATTGAACTATGTCACATTTATGATCCTATCTTTTACAAATTCTATCCGCATAGTTGCATCTTTCCTTAAAAATATTTTTAAGGCCGTTACTCTGTATCAGTTAAGAGAAATGTTGTTGAATGTAATGATTTAGTTGATGATTTAATGAAGTTGTCAAATTTGAAAACTAGGTACCCCACAAAGTTGACGAACTATCAGAACAAGTTGCCCATTCAATACAGATAAATATCATAACAAATATGGCGTTATCCGAGGGCCAATTTGTTATTTTTTTTCACCAAATGGGTTGCGTTTCCTCGAGGATACATTTTTGATGTTATTTCAGAACTGAACCATTACGAGGTAACTGAGCGCGACTCAGTACTTTCTAGAGTGCTGAAAAATCTTCCTGTTGTCGGATGAAATATCATTCGAGACTCTGGATCACATTCGTTGATTCAGTTATTTTATGCCGCATGATTTTACAGAGAATTGAAAATATCAATTGCTTTTGAACCATCAACAAATAAATAATAATAATAACAATAATAATAGTTCATTGGTATAAAACAATGTGTGAATACAATTTCATTTAGATGACGGCGATAACAATTTTTTCACAAATAAACAGAAAACCACACAGTCGAAGACTGTCTGTAGTGTGAATGTAGCCTATGTTTAAAATTAGTATCGATAAATATTGAGTGAAGCGGATAAAAAATTTGTTCAATTTCAAAATCAAAATTCTCTAACATGACTGGATTTGGTGAAGAACACATGTCCAGTATACAAGCAAAAAAGCAGACGAATCGGTCATCAAATGCGAAAATGTAAATTGCAGAACACATACAATTCAAAACAGCTTTTTTACATACAAGTACAGGAAAATATATGGAAATAATATAATGAAGGCAATTGAAGTTTGATGAAATACACATGCCTAGTACACAACCAACATAGTGGTCAATGAATATGAAAAATTAAAATTACAAAATAAACATGCAATTCAACATTAAGAAAATATTTGAGGAGAAATTGGAGGGAGACATTAAACTAATGAGCTGAGATGGAATGATATCTGATTACACCGTTACACCAGCCTCCACGAGCTCATGAACGGTAAGTCTGTTTGAATTGAGTAAATATTTTTTTAGCTTTTTCTTGAACCCTCTATAAGAAGATGTCTCTTTCATTCCGACAGGAATAAAATTGAAAAATCTGGGTACTAAATACGAAAAGCATCTTTGTCCTATGGATTTTGAAGCAAGCGGTGTTTTGAAATATTTGGATTTGTGTCTTGTTTCGTAAAAGTGTTCTAGTCTCTTTAGATTAGATTTAGCTTTGAATTCAAAGCAGGATGATATAAAAAAATAATGTTGACGAGTGTCAAGGATTTTAGATTCGGAGTATATCAAATCAGATGAGTATCGGGAGGGTTCGTTTAGTAAAATTTTCAAAAAGGTTTTTTGAAGAACTTCTAGATTTTTAATATCTCCTTTCAGTGCACATCCCCACCCTATTATCCCATATGTCAATCTAGATTCAACCAATGCGTGATAAATCATTCTGAGATGTTTTTCTTCGAAAAATTTGAAGATATATTCGAATCAGTATGAGATACTTCTCAGGGTATTGCATAGTCTCATGATATGTATGTTCCATCTTAGATGTTTATCGATAGTTACTCCTAAATATTTAATCGTCTTGGTCTGCCTCATTCTCAAAGTATTGGTAATTTTCAGATCCCTTAATCGAGGATTGGTGTTTTCATAACATAAAGAGAGCATATAAAATGTTTTTTTGAAATTAATTGTCAGTACCTCATAATCGAACCAAGTTTCAAATCATTCTCTATGATGGTTTTTAAATTATCCCAATTTTCAGCTTCGAAAATTATGGCGGTATCATCTGCGGAACTGATGACTTCTCCAGATGATTCAATATTGAAAATATCATTTATATAGAGTATAAAGAGCACTGGACCTAGTACGGTTCCTTGCGGTACGCCATACAGTGCACTCCGTACTCAAACTATCATTGAGTGATACCTGTTGTTTCCTGTCGCTTAGGTAGCTTTCCCAAGTCCTCCAAAATATCTAATAGTTGTGAGTGGCAGACCATATCGAATGCTTCAGCAAGATCTAGAAATACACAAGCAGATTTTCTTCCAGTGTCCACACTTTTTGATATCTTTGATGTTAAATACGCAATAGCATCTTGGGTCGACTTATTTGGCTGAAATCCATATTGACGGTTATTAATCAGTTCGAATTCGTTAGTAAAGGGTGGTAAAGGATGTAATCCTGTTTTTCAACGCTCTTTCGAAAAGTTCTGCAATATTGGATATTACTGATATTGGCCTGTGATTTTTTGTCAACTTTTTTGAACCTGATTTGTGAATTGGTTTGATTATTGCTTTTTTAAACTGCGGCGGACAAACACCAGAGGTGAAAATATTATTGATTATGTGCGGAATAGGTTTACTCACATAATTTTCGATTTCTTTTAAAATTTCTGCTGTGATTTCGTCAAAGCCAGGAGATTCATTACATTCTAATTCCGTAATGAGTTCACTATAGGTATTTTCTTTTTCATCCGTAGGTGTTAGAAATAAAGATTGCTCCTTGATATTCCTTTTCGGTTGATAGTTCTCATTTTTTATTTTACTAGCAAGATGAACACATATACGGTAAGTTTGATTGGAAATTACTCCTCCAACCACCCCATTTCTTTTGATCCACGACTTATAGGACACCCTGTATAATCATTTTGGAATCTCCCAATATACGCTGAAATGAAAATCATAGGCATCGTCCACCAATATTCTAATTATTGGTGGACGATTGCATAGGTATAGAAAGTAATGAGTATATTTCGAAAGTTTACTCCATGATGGAACACCATGGACAACAATGTTGACAGAGGGTTTCGAGTGCATTCTATTCTGTGTACATGTTGCAGGCGTTTGTCTCGAATATACCCACATGTTCATACTACAAAAAGCACGCATCATGAGCCTAGCGCTGGTATCAACAATCACATCCTCTTTGTGGTCTAACGTGTGTTGCTGAATAGGGCAGCAATTAAACTTTGAGCGTTGATGTGTTGCGTTATCAGCAAATGAACAGACTCAGGACTCAGCGCCAGGCACGACGCGCTGAGTGTATTTGGAGCAATAATCCACAGCAACCGCGTTAATTCACGGCCGTCCAAAATTTTTTTCTTGGGGAAGTGTAATGTGTTTTTGGTTTGATGACATGAATAGTATATTATACACCTAGGGACTAAATTGGTATTTTTCGAGAAATTCTGAAAAACATTCCAGTCCTGGGGTAGATATACTATTTTATGCACTTAAGGATAGGTGAAACGTCAAAAATAACGGAAACAAAATAATGAATGACACTGAACTATATAGGTACTCTATTTCTGAAACGTCATCGAAGGGGCTGATTGTTACCATATCAACGACCTTGTGATCCACATCTCAAGGAAAGTGGTAGTTAGAATCCCTGGGGATTCGAAATGTACTCCAAATTCCTAGAGATTCAAAGGTCCACAATTCTGACCGAAAATAGGGATTTGAAGTACCTATACCTCTTGGATTCCTGAAGTACATACACATATTATGAATTAGAGAGCCATTAATAATATACCGGTACTCCCAGATCTTTTCATAGAGACAATATCAATTTTTTTTTCTAATCGACTCGGTCGTTACTTGATATAAATTCATGGCAAATGTGAAAACTTCACAATCGATAAGATTTTCACAAAATTCTCAAACACACCTAACAACACAAGTTAGTCCTAGGGAGTTCCCAGGGACGTCCCTACTTTTATACTAGTACATCCCAGGGATATCCTTTGTAGGGACAAAGTACATACTAGAAACGTCCCAAGAACATCCACTTTCCGACAAAAAGGACATCCAAGTACGAAGAATGGATATCCCTCAGACGTCCCAAGGATATTTCAAGGACAAAAGGAAAATGTAGTCTGAGTAGGAATTGAACCCGGGACCTCTAGTTTATCAGGCACGCACCTTACTTCATTGGCTAATATGCCTTCTGAAAACTTATGTACTAAACAGATTAATAAACAGTACAAAACCGAAACCTGGATAAATACAACTTTGTTAGGATTTCATGTATAATTAATATAATTCTTGGGTGTTTGAAAATAAGGGACATCATGCATTCACGATTTCTGTTTGCGAAAAATGGTAATTTCATGAGAAGTTCTGGGACTACATCCTTTATCATTATTACAATTATTTTCCGGATAAAAACAAACATTTTCGAAAAAATGCAACTCATTATTTTGATGAAATCAAATGACTGATATGAATGTATATCATATATTCCAGGGACAAGAATAGGATAACCTAGGGATGTACCGGGTGGGATGTCCACTGGACAACCACTGCGGGTCATCCCCTGGATGCCCCAATCATATCCACGTACCGCGGGACAAAAAAGGGACGTACCTAAGACATTCCTGTGTTGTTATGGGCACGACAAGTTCCGCTAACACAGTAACTTCGTCAGGTGATATATAGGCACTCGTACAATGAACTTAGTTCGACAGGACCCTGTATATAGGGGAAATCAAAGATGTCCTCATATCCAAAAATTAAACCTCTTCGTATGTAATTTTTGGTATGTAGTATATGTATGAGGGGGTGGTTACCCCCAATACATCCCCATATCGACGCCCCTATGTGAATTTCGTCGAAATTGGTTTCACTTTAATCCTTTCGACCGGATATTGTGTGGGCTCACGTTTAATTGCTTTTTATTGTGCGAGGAATGTCTTTGTCGGGCATTATTCGTTATGAATGTGGGGGTGCAGGAACCAGGAAACCCGAAAGACATAAATATATGGTGGCCTGTCTGAGTGGCTCAACAAACGGTTCTTCCTCACTATTGTACGACTGACCTGAAAAAATAATGCATTATACAGGGTGGCCCACGGTCGATGATACCTAGGACGTATAAGGAAAACGGTACATTGGATTATCCTGAAAATTTGGTTACTCTAATAAGCGTTTGTGATCTAACGATTCAAAATATTTTCAGCGGAGCAGCGTTGCCACTTTTACCAAAAATTAGCATCATCTTTGTTATCTCAAATGAAACACCCTGTATTTTATTGCGTTTTTAGATGTTTCTCGAGAAGCTGATTTCATCAATGCATCACACTTGGGGTCTAGTAGGAATTATTACAGAGATATAGGGTGTTCAAAATCGAGATTTTTCAACTTTAGGATTTTTTCGTGTCGAAACTATTCATCATTGGTCAAAACAGCTCACATAACCCTATATTAACTTTTGATTAACTATCTACCGACATTTAATTGGAAGAAATACAGGATGATCCAAGATTCAGAATTTTGATCACCCTGTATCTGTTCCAATTAAATGTCAGTAGATAGTGAATCAAGAGTTGAGATAGGGACATGTAAGCCGTTTTGATCGATAATGAATAGTTTCGACAAAAAAAAATCCTGAAATTGAAAAAACCTCGATTTTGAACACCCTATATATCTGTAATAATTCCTGCTAGACCCCAAGTGAGGAATATTGATGAAATCAGCTTTTCGAGGTGAATCTAATACAGGGTGTTCCATTTGAAATAACAAAGATGATGCTACTTTTTGGTAAAAGTGGCAACGCTGCATCGCTGAGAATATTTTGAATCGTTAGATCACAAACGCTTATTAGAGAAACCAAATTTTCAGGATAATCTAATGTACCGTTTTCCGTATACGTCTAAGGTACCATCGACCGTGGGCCACCCTGTATTCAGCAGGACTGGATTCACAAACTACATGGCTATGAGCTTCACCTGTGGTGGTGGAATATCCCCAATGAAAGGATGGGGCCAATAGGACCATCGTCAGGAGGAATTTTCGAAAATCAGGTGCAAAATGGTGATTTCTAAAAGAACTTCAACATTGTTGATTTTTAACGCTGGTTATTCGATGAAGACGAGCCACAAAAGTAAACATAACTTTCAAACTTTATTGTACAGGCTGTCTCATTTTCGATGTCCTAACGGGATATCTCACTTATTTTCAAAAATAGAGATTTGCAGTTCTAGCGAACGTTGGCTACTTTTTTTATGAAACTGACGATACCGCGAACAAACTTTTCATAACCCACTTCGTTTTTTGGGATATAGGGCGTTGTGCATTTTGAGCTCCCCTCTGTATCTCAGCTATCTCTCAACTAATAGAAAAAGTAAGAATTGTCACTAATAATGTTTTCCAGGTGGAATCAAGTAGCATAGTCAGATTTTCGATATATGCTGTTACTACACTCAGTTCCAAAAAAGTGATGCACTTGATATTTGATCTATCTTCTTAAAACAAAAAAAAAACAAAATAGTGAACCAATTTTTATTTTATTTTTATTTGTTGGTAGGTTATGCATTTGTCTTTGAAAAACAATAAAAAGGTGAACATTTTTTCAAAGCCTCCTTGATGGTGGTGGAATAACTCAAACCATGATTTATTCTTAATTTTTGACTCACCCTGTGTGTTAATTTAGTAATGACATAGAAAGTGCTCACACCCTATACGGAATAGGCTTGTTTTGCGAGCATTTTTTCGAATTACTGCTTTTTTTGCTGAATCCTTGCAGATTAACAACTCTCAGAATTTATCGAGAAACAATTTTCTTATGAAATAAACTGATACCAATAATTTAAAGGAACATTTTTATTGAACACAAAATTATAAATGGGGATAACTGCTTAATACCGTGTATTGCCTCCTCTAGCAACTCTAAGAACTTCTAATCTACGAGGCATACTGGAAATTGACATGCTTATCGTTTCCATTGGTATACGATCCCATTCTTCCACTAATGCATCTGCCATTTCTGCAAGACTTTCCGGAGACCTCTCGCGAGAACGTACCCTTCTCCCTCATTCATCCCACAAATGTTCTATAGAGGATTCATATCGGGGCTTCTCGCAGGCCATTGTAATGTGGTAATACCAGTAGCTTCTAAGAAGTTTCGCACTATTTCTGCGGTGTGTGGTCCGGCATTATCCTGCATCCTGCATTATATAAAATTATTGCCCACAAACTCTGCATAAGGTAAGACATACTGCTCTAAAATGTCAATGTGAATTTGGGCATTCATCGACTGCCTCACCGGAGAAACATGAAGGAGTGTCTTTCCATTCATTGAAATCCCTCCCCACACCATAACGGACCCACCATAAAAACTTTCGCATTCTGTTATCAAATTTTGATCAAACCGTTCACTAGTTCTTCTCCACACTCTGTTTTTCCCATCCACAATGTTAAGGCAAAACTTTGACTCATCCGTAAACAAGACATTCGACCATTCAGGAATATTCCACTGTCCATAATTTTCAACAAAATTTCTTCTAGCAGCACGATGTTCGGGCAATAATTTAGGACCTTTTGTAGGTCTTCTAGCTTTTAAATCAACTTCTTAGAGATATCTAAATACCGTCTGCTTACTTACTGCAACATCACGAATTTGGCGAAGAGAAGTTTTTCGGGGGCGTAAGGTATCAGCAAAAAAGCTGTAATTCGGAAAATTTTAGAGATAAATCATTGAATAAAAAAACAGAATGCTCGCAAAAGGAGCCTCTTTCGTATAGGGTGTGAGCACTCTGTATACCATTACTCAATTAACACAGAGGGTGAGTCAAAAATCAAGAATAAATCATGGTTCGAGTTATTCCACCACCATAAAGGAGGCTTTGAAAAAATTTCCACCTCTTAATTTTTTTTGAAGACAAATGCATTACCCACTGTTGCGGAAAGCCTTAATGTTGTTTCCTTTCATAATAATTTAATTAATTATTGTATTATTTTTCATAACTCGCGTATATTATTGTTGCACTAGAACGACCTGTATATCACATTGTCGCGAGTGACATGAACAAAAACTAGTACTGATAAGACCCGGAGTCGTGCGACATCATATACGCTCTCCGCTGAGAACAGGCGATTCCTGTTGCTCCTCGTGCTTTTGCTAACCAATTAAACTAAATTCCCTTACATAATTCGATGTTCGCTCAAGTTTGATGGTTTTTTATTGCAAGTCCTCACAATTGAGACAATTAAGTGTTTGTGCTGATCTTCACCGGAATAATTGTTTGTGCTTCTCGTCACCGGCATATAACCGTGCCTTACCACCCGTGTCCCTACGTCCATCCAGAAGGGCCCTTCGAGAAGAGGATCTGGTTTCAGGTGCTCCTGTCAATCATACGAGTGGTAAGTCGTTGTAGTGCAACCGAATTAACCCTTTTCTTCTTAACTTGTTGTACTTATATATACATATTAATATAAATCCATTGCATCATATTTGTCAGGATAACATCCACGTAAATCGAACCACAATAAGGCTATCGAATCGCTCCATTGGTCCTTCGAGCCGGATTTTCAACCTGTTTAGAAGAGGTTATGCCCTTAGTTGTTTTTTGAAATTTTGAAATTTTATTTTCGCATTGAGTTCAGGTATTTGTGGCTAAATTGGTGATCCAATTGCATAGTTCGCGTGAAACCGCATATTCTTCAACAATTTTCATAATTTTCAATGCTGAATACTTCGTAAAATAAATCTGTGTAACGAAAACTCAAATTTCTCGCGCGAAATCAGTCGCCAACAAAAGTTTCATTGTGTCCGCCATTTAATTGCCGTTTATTCACGTATTCATTACCTAGTTCGAATTCTTCCAAACACATATCGAGTAACGAGGTGGACACTGCGCCGTTTAGGTGTCAGGTGGGCGTGTTCAATTAGTCCAGTTCATGCTCGACTCTTGACCATTTGATATCGAAAATCGAAATCGTTCCTTGAACTCGCTGTGGAATCAGCTGACCATTTATCAATTTCGTATCGATTGTGCGCTGTTTTTTGTTTTTTAGACAACGGTCGAATTCCCTTTGCGCTAAAATAATCACATTTACTTAATCATGGCGGATAAATTGAAGAAGTATCAAACCTACCGGACAACAAGTATGAATGAAATTCATATTATTCGTAATTTAGCGGATCGTGCTAAACTTGATAAATCCGTTCGGACGATGTTTAAAGTCCGGTGCGCCGACTTGGACGAAACACGCGATGAATTTTTAAAGCAACATAACTCCGTAGTCTCGACGCTGTTGACTATCGCAGATAGCGACGTCTCTAGTGAGGACGGTGTGCGTGAGGGATTTCTTGAAGACTATTATTTCATCAAGAGCGTGTACACTGACCTGTTTGAAACTCTCAATTCTACTGCATTGCCGGGATTGAATTCAACTCTAGCTACGCCTGGTGGTAGTACTTCGTTCAATATTCATCTGCCAAAAATCGAATTGCCCAAATTTGGTGGAGATTATAAAGCATTTCCGTCATATTTAGAACTGTTCAATGCTCTCGTGCATACTAATACGTCATTGACTGAGATCGAAAAATTTAATTACTTAGTATCTTCGTTACATGGTCCGCCTTTATCGCTAGTTCGCACTCTACCACTTATTTCAGATAATTACGAAATTGCATACAAAACATTAGAAGAAAGATACGCACAAACACGATTACGCGCTCAGGCTCATTGGCTTGAACTGGAAAATTCTCCCAAAGTCCTTTCCGATAATACCATCTCTCTTCGAAAACTATTAGACACCTATTCAGAAAACTTGGCTGCGCTTAAACAAATGAACTTCCCTACAGAACATTGGGATTTTGTACTTGTTATGATGCTTCTGAAACGGCTGGATCAAGCTATTGTTACTCGATTTGAGTTGGAACATCGTTCCTCAGATATTCCTAGCTACACGAATCTCGTCCGTTTTTTGAACAAGCACTGCGCCGCTCTTGAAACACTTAACTTCTCGCAATCTTCGTTTCATCAAAAACGCATTACTTCAACTAAACTACCCGCTTCTACGCCTTCGCCAAACCGCACTTCTATGACTTCTACTTTTTTTGTTAATAAATCTCCTTCTACTAATTGCACCCTGTGCAAAGAAAATCACTCATTGTATACATGTGATGCCTTTGCTGCCAAATCCGAACAAGAACGTTATTCTTTTTGTAGATCCGCTCATCTATGCTTCAATTGTTTAAGCAGTGCTCATGATATCCGTTCCTGTAAATCAAATTATACTTGTAAAAAATGCAAATCTAGATATCACCATACGTTACTGCACGTTGATAGACCAAATAATTCATCTAGATCAGAAAGTCAACCCTCCTATAGTTCTGCAAACCAAGTTGGTAATCGACTTAGTAATGATAAGAATAATTCGTCTCCACCTAGTACCTCCGCGAGCAGTGGTAGTACTACGTGTTTGGCGGGAACCGAGATCAACGTGAATACCGCCGTGCTATTAGCCACTGCCTGGATAGACGTTCTGGATAATCGAGGAACGTACCAACCCCTACGGTGTATTATTGACAGTGGAAGTATGAGCTCGTTTATTACAAAACGAGCTGCTCATAAGTTAGGTTTGCCTCATTCTCAGTCGTCCATAGAAATCAAAGGAATAGGCACCATGCATTCTTGTTCAACCAACGGTCAACTCACCCTCGCTATCAAACCGATTGAAAAGGACAGTCCTAGTCTATACACTGATGCCATAATCTTGAATAAAATATGTGATCATTTACCCGCCTCCAAACTCTCATTCGAAAATTGGTCACATCTCTCAAACTTGCAACTTGCTGATCGACACTTCCATTCTCCAAGTGCTGTAGACGTCCTTTTGGGTGCAGATATTTTCCCAAGAATTTTATTGAATGGTAAAGTTTCCGGAAATTCTGATGCTCCAGAAGCTATAAACACGGTGTTTGGTTACATCGTCATGGGACGATTGCAAAGTTTCAGTCCCACAATTTCCTCATTTTACTCTCATGCTTCAGAAACTGCAAATGTAGAAGGGACATTGAAAAAATTCTGGGAGGTGGAGGAAGTCCCAGAGGTGAAATCAACATCACCTGAAGAAGCTATATGTGAAGAACATTTTACCTCCACTCATTTCAGAGATCTTGCAGGTCGCTATACAGTTTTTTTGCCCTTTAGAGATCTAAATCCCACATTTCCTAGAATTCGTGATTTGGCAGTGACAAGATTTTATACTTTGGAGCGTAGACTTATGAAACAGCCTGCTCTCTATACACAATATAAAGATTTTATGCGGGAATACCTAGACTAGAATCATATGTCGCTCGTCTCGGAAAATGCCGCTTCTGATCGGGTCTACTACATTCCCCACCACTGCGTTCAGAAACCGGAAAGCCTCACTACGAAATTGAGAGTGGTTTTCAATGGTTCTGCAAAGCTTCCTAACCAACCCTCTTTAAATGATTGTCTGCTCACAGGCCCAAAATTACAACAGGACATCATCACTATTTTAATGAATTTTCGCTGCCACACCTATGCTCTTTGCGCCGACATACGACAAATGTATCGTATGATACTTGTTGATCCCTCGCATAGAGACTATCAAAGAATAGTCTGGAGATTCTCGCCGCATGACCCAATTCAAGATTATGTACTAAACACTGTCGTTTACGGTCTCACCTCGTCTCCATACTTGGCTCTTAGAACTCTACTGCAGTTGGCTGACGATGAAGGGGAACGATTTCCAGTTGCTGCTGATATAATTCGACGATCGTCTTACGTCGATGATTTTGTTTTCGGCGCCTCCACCATTGAAGAAGCCCGTAATTCGATTTCGGAACTAAATGCCTTGATGCAACATGGTGGTTTTGAACTTCGCAAATGGTCTACAAATGAGCCTTCTTTATTGACGGACCTACCTCCCTCACATTTATCAAGTAATCCTTTATTATTTGATCCTGATATCTCGCTGAAAGTTTTAGGATTACACTGGAACCCCATCTCGGACTGCTTCGCCTTTTCTGTCAAACCCGCTGAGACAAACTCATGCACAAAAAGGCTCATGTTAAGTGAGCTGGCTCGCGTGTATGATCCCTTAGGCCTCCTGTGTCCAATTACATTTTTCACAAAATACCTAATTCAACGCCTATGGGTCTCAAACCTAGGTTGGGATGATACCCCAACGGATGAGATCACTCGTGTTTGGACACAATATAAAAATGAACTGCCGCTATTGTCCAACTTGAAAATAACCCGTCGCCTAATGTCATCAGTTGTGTCCGAACTTCACGGATTCTGTGACGCCAGCGAAAAGGGATATGCTTGTGTTATTTATCTGAGAACCATCAACCCCAATTCTGTCATTTCAACACACTTTGTGTGTGGAAAGTCGAAAGTAGCTCCTCTAAAGAAAATTACCATACCACGACTCGAGTTGTGTGCCGCTGTTATGCTCTCTAAGTTGATTTCATTTGTCCAAAATATTTTACAGCATCATATGAATATTACTACTATTTGTGCATGGTCGGATTCTCAAATCGCTCTACACTGGATCAAACGGTCGCCTCATGAATCAAAAACTTTTGTTGCTAATCGAGTGGTCTATGTGCAACAAAGAATACCTCCTGATAACTGGTTTTACGTAGACTCAAAAAATAATTCAGCAGATGTTGCTTCGCGTGGACTTTTTCCCTCTGAATTAATTGATAATATGCTGTGGTTTCATGGACCTCAATTTTTGCGCAATTCTCTCACTCCTTGGTTGGAATATCCCGCATCATCATTTACTTGTAAGCCTCCTCACGACGAGGAACGCAAATTAACTCTTTTCACTTACTCGCCTGAAACCAATTTTATTGATGAGTTGCTCGCTAATTTTTCCTCCTTCACAACTCTGCAACGAATCCTCGCTTTCTTGCTGCGCTTCATTTTCAATTCTGCTAACCCCTCCTCTCGTAGAAAAGGACCCCTCACGAATATCGAATTATTCAATGCTTTGCTCATTGTAGTCAAACGAACTCAGCAGTTACATTTTGCTGACGAACTTCAAACTAACGTGTTTTCCAAACCTCTCCGAAAATTACATGTATTCAAAGATGAAAAATCTCAAATACTGAGGGTCGGTGGTCGACTGAGATATTCGTCATTACCACATGATGCAAAGTTTCCAATTTTACTACCCCGCAATAGTCGTTTGACTACCTTACTGATTGAATTTTACCACAAAAAACACCTTCATGCTGGGTTTCGTACTACTCATTTCCTTTTATCCCAACAATTCTGGATTTTGTCTCCAAAACGAGCGATCAACTCTGTTCTCACTAAATGTGTGCGCTGTTGGAAGACAAAACCCATTGCATTCCAACCCCCTATGGGCGACTTACCGGCTTCACGAATATCTCAAGTGAAACCTTTCAGTCATGTGGGAGTGGATTATGGCGGCCCATTTCTGTTAACTATGACCCGCCATAGGGGCGTGAAAACTTGTAAAGGGTATCTGTGTGTGTTTGTTTGCTTCACCACGAAAGCTCTCCATCTGGAGCTTGCGAGTGATTTAACCACAGACACCTTTCTAGCCGCATTACAAAGATTTATCGCAAGGAGGGGGAGGGTTTCTCACATATATAGTGATAACGGTACCAATTTTCAAGGATCCAGTCGAGAGCTGAATAATTTGATGAAAAACGCTGCTGCACATGAAAAAATTGTTCATTCCTTTATACCTGCCGCCTCGCCTCATTGGGGTGGACTGTGGGAGAGTGGGGTGAAATCGGTCAAAGGTCATCTATCGCGAATAATTGGGCAACAACTCCTCACCTATGAGGAATTTTACACAGTTTTAACTTTGATTGAATCTACATTGAATTCACGCCCTCTCAGTCCTTTGACTCACGATATTGAAGATATCAACGCGCTAACCCCTAATCATTTCTTAACCCTGGAACCGGTCTCTGCATTACCTATACCTGATTTCACCCCCCTCAATTTAAATCGATTGTCCCGTTGGCAAATGATTCAAAGACTTCACCAGGACTTCTGGAAACGCTGGCATGGGGAATATTTGCACACCCTTCAGCAGAGGGGTAAATGGCTCAAACCTGATACTCCCACTCCTGAAGTAGGATCTATGGTGCTAATCAAGGCAGAAAATATTCCTCCATGTCAGTGGGTTCTGGGGCGCATTCTGACTCTTCATTTCGGTCGGGACGGTGTTGCCAGGGTGGCCGTTGTCAGGACTGCTACTGGTACATTGACGCGCTCACTGGTCAAGCTGTGTCCACTTCCAATTTCTGAGGGTCACGATACTTAGAGTCAGTGACCTCATTATCTAGTTTTAATATTCACCCTTACTGGACTCAATGCTTAGTAATAATTTTTTTTTTTGTTATTTTGGGTAATAATATGGTTTTTTTTTTGATAAAATATTTTTTTTTAAATGCTACAATTGCATTTACTCGGGGCAGAATGTTGCGGAAAGCCTTAATGTTGTTTCCTTTCATAATAATTTAATTAATTATTGTATTATTTTTCATAACTCGCGTATATTATTGTTGCACTAGAACGACCTGTATATCACATTGTCGCGAGTGACATGAACAAAAACTAGTACTGATAAGACCCGGAGTCGTGCGACATCATATACGCTCTCCGCTGAGAACAGGCGATTCCTGTTGCTCCTCGTGCTTTTGCTAACCAATTAAACTAAATTCCCTTACATAATTCGATGTTCGCTCAAGTTTGATGGTTTTTTATTGCAAGTCCTCACAATTGAGACAATTAAGTGTTTGTGCTGATCTTCACCGGAATAATTGTTTGTGCTTCTCGTCACCGGCATATAACCGTGCCTTACCACCCGTGTCCCTACGTCCATCCAGAAGGGCCCTTCGAGAAGAGGATCTGGTTTCAGGTGCTCCTGTCAATCATACGAGTGGTAAGTCGTTGTAGTGCAACCGAATTAACCCTTTTCTTCTTAACTTGTTGTACTTATATATACATATTAATATAAATCCATTGCATCATATTTGTCAGGATAACATCCACGTAAATCGAACCACAATAAGGCTATCGAATCGCTCCACCCACCAACGAATAAAAAAAAATGAAAATCGGCCTACTATTTTGTGTTTTTTTTTAAGAAAATAGGTCAAATAACAAGTGCGTCACTTTTTTTGGAACTGAGTGTATTCAGATATAAGCCTAAGTTATGTTTTTTCAATTAGAACACCCTGTATATTTTTCCATATTCAAAACAATGATGCTTCATCTATACGATATTTTGAGTATTAGCCTTGAATTAAGATAACTCACACGTTTTCAGTATATCTCTGGTTGATCCGCCTTGTAAAAGTGTGGCAAAATTTTCAATATCATGAATTTTTCTATTTAATCTGTTGCTGACAGATCGTTTTGTCACACACTCAAACTCTACCTTAATTCATTATTCACCAATATTCAGCACTATTTTTATTGACTATGAAACTTTGGACCTATTAAGTAGGTGGCAATGAAAACAAGCGAGTGCAGAATGTTTTATAATAATTCTTGTCCAGGATTAGCTGTGAAGTTCACAAATTTTCCATGCAATTGCGAATTATAATTATTTACAGGTTCAATTTGTGTAACTTTCACAATCGATAGCAAAAATCGAAATACTATTCATGTATTTTTCTGATTTGTCCTGAAGAACCTTTTTTTCATTGTACGTTGAAGTTGTGATCTGAGATTCGGTGATCACTTTTCCATCAGCATTATTAACAGTTCTTATCAATAGAGTTACTTATTCTCTTTCGAGCCCTCTGACAAAAAACTTATTAGATTTTTTCATTGGGACACTAGTAGTTGATTGAACAAATTGAGAAATCATCATTATTTCTCCACAATACTCTCTGTGTTTTTTATATGTTTCGATAAATGCTTCGTTACAAAATTGTGTCATTTCCCCTGATGAACAAATTCAGTTCGATTGAATTACATTCTATATTTGACTTCATTTTCGTAAATAAATAGATCTCATCTCCCTTAGATTAGATTAGATTCAGAAGGGGGCCTTCGGGCTATTTGCCCCCACACTGCGACCTTTTCAGATCTATTGTGTCTGCCCTCAAAATCGATTAGAGTTCTTCGGCTAGCCCCGCCTTCTCTATGAGACTCCATAGGCTAGCTTTCAGATCTCCAGTGTATCTCTGGGCTCCTGGTTTTTCCTCACCCAGCGTAAGGAACCTTAGTCTTGACAAGCCCTCACAGTGGCAAAGTATGTGTAATGCTGTTTCTTCCTCTTCTTGACAGAACCTGCACAGCAGTTCTTCAGTCAGACCTAGCGTACTCATGTGTTTGTTGAGCCTTCAATGCCCTGTCCACCATTCTTGAGATTTGGTTTGCATCCATGATTTGAAACTAGTCTTTTGTATAGCTTTCGCAATACCACAGAAGGGTTCTGGGCCATTAAGAGCTGTTTTTGCTCCTGCTCGGGCAAGTGAGTCTGCCTCTTCATTGCCCTCGTACTCTGTATGTGCTGGTACCCATGCTAGAGTCAATCTGTTCTGACTGCCCAGTGTATTTAGGGTTTCTCATCTCCCTTGGTCCTCAACATACTATTTAATAATTCCATAATTCCAATGTCTTCATGTAAAACCACTTCGTCTTTTATTAGCTGTGCATTCTGCTGGTGAAGTCTGAATCCCCATTCCTCAGTCAATGTATGTCTCCAGTCAATAATGGGCTTGTACACCTTAAAAGAACTTTTAACTCTTACTATGTTTATAATGATCCTTCTATACATAAATAATAATTGACGACATAATTCGATCGAAAAATTAGCTGGAATGTTTTATTTTTGGACATAAATAATAGTACCTTCTGAAAACGGACCATCTTCTGACGTAGGAACCTCATCTCGCCATAGTTAAAAGAAAATACCAAACGCCCGATGGAGACTGAGGCAACTGATAAGAAAGAATAAATACTTTCAACTGTGATCTCGCGCTAATTCACTCTGTCAGAAATCATGTAACATTTATCTCTGTTTGAAATAGTCTTGTTTCAGTATTAGGGTTTTGACGTCACATCATTGCCTCGTTTTCAGAGGTCCGAAAAATCGGGGATTTCAATAATTTTTCATAAAACGTAGGGAGCTCACAACAAGAAACGGTTTGCGGTGGTGAGCTAGTTTGGGTGAGTTCTATCGAATTATGAAATGAAAATCTCTCGAGATATAAGCCCATTGTTCAAGTGATGCTACATCGAATCTGTCGACGAGTCTATCATTGTCAAAATGGTCATGTGATTTCTGGCTTCTGACTGTTGGATGGTCAAAAATGGCAGTTCAACCTCATTTCATAATTCCGGTGTCCCAAATGTTATGATCAGACCGGTTTATTTTCTATCCAACATGATGTTTCAAGGTGATGAACCTAGAATCACAAGACTGATAGTCCAGCACGTGGGGGTTTTTTGAATGCAAAAGGTGGAGGAGTAGCGAATTTTCAGTATGTTGTTAGGTTCAAGGCCCTTATGAAAAAATCGAGTTTTTCACCTCTAGGCGCATGCGCACGAAGCACCATCCTGGATTTCAGGTTAGGTTAGGTTAGGTTTGATTTAGGTTCAAAAATTTGTATTTTTGATAAAATCTCTTTTACGACGAAATATGTGCAATACAAAGTTGAAGAGAACGAAATTTCTTCCATTAAAATTTTTGTTGTAGCACACATATGCTAGGAGTTACAGCTCTCTGAAGTTGCACTATTTGAAGTAGAAAAACTTCATTTCGGCTGAGTTGATTGATTTCTACATTCACGTACGTTTTGATGGTCCAGTTTGGTAATTGTTGGTGTCCTGGTCGTAGTTGTATGTGTACTGATGGTCGCAGTTTTGGTCCGTAGCCTGAAAAATGTCGTCATCCTCGTCCTCGCTTCCAATGCGGGTTTCCGGCATATTTTCGCAAGATTCTCCGCTTCAGAAGCCACGTACAACGAAACATTTGAGTCCAGCCTTTTGGAAGCTGCATGCCCTACCACACCCCTTGTTGCAGTTCTTTTTTATGTTCTAGTTCCCACGAAAAGGGATATCGTGAGAACCAAGGAAAATAAGGTAGGAATTGGAATTCTTCTAAATTTCTGGAACTCATATGCCTTGGGAAACACCTCCCTTTGCGATGTGTTCCAGAGCCTCGCTGTTCATTGGATGAACGAGTCTTTGAAAAGAGATGTTCCCATATCGACGCCCTTACGTGAATTTCGTCGAAATTGGTTTCACTTTAATCCTTTCGACCGGATATTGTGTGGGCACACGTTTAATTGCTTTTTATTGTGCGAGGAATGTCTTTGTCGGGCATTATTCGTTATGAATGTGGGGGTGCAGGAACCAGGAAACCCGAAAGACATAAATATATGGTGGCCTGTCTGAGTGGCTCAACAAACGGTTCTTCCTCACTATTGTACGACTGACCTGAAAAAATAATGCATTATACAGGGTGGCCCACGGTCGATGGTACCTTGGACGTATAAGGCAAACGGTAAATTGGATTGACCTGAAAATTTGGTTACTCTAATAGGCGTCTAACGATTCAAAATATTTTCAGCGAAGCAGCGTTGCCACTTTTACCAAAAAGTAGCATCATCTTTGTTATTTCAAATGGAACACCCTGTATTTTATTGCGTTTTTAGATTCTTCTCGAAGAGCTGATTTCATCAATGTATCACACTTGGGGTCTAGTAGCCTCGCTGTTCATTGGATGAACGAGTCTTTGAAAAGAGATGTTCTGCCCGTCTCCAAAGTGACCACGAAGGGGTGCGAAGCCTCAACCTGACGGTTTAATTTCGCAGGGACTGCCAAGGGAGGATTTGATAGTAATACCAAGCATCGAAATGGATGTCTTCTAAGTCTAAGGTATGGTTACTCCTGACAAGCTTATGTTGGGCACAGCGAGATCGGCTTTGCTAGAGAAAAGGCATGTTCGTGTTTTGTTGGCATTGAAATCTACCAAGCTATCAGACCTCTATTCGAGAATTGCTGTCGAGTCCATATTTATGTTGTCAACATGTCTTCCTTGCTCGTTTCTGATTTGCCTGGCTGGTATAGGAGCCCTGGAAGAGAAGGCGGTATGGAGGGTACTATCATCCGCGAAGCTGTTTACTGGACATGAAGTTGCTTCCAACAAATCGTTGATATGGAGTAGAAATAGTGTTGGTGCTAGAATTGATCCTTGCGGAACACAAGCATTCATGATGAGGGAGTCAGATGAAACTCCATCGACCACTATACATGGAGAGACCGGTTTGAGAGGAAACTAGCTAGCAGAGAACATAGCTGGGGAGGCAAGCCATAAGAAGGAAGCTTGGCGAGGAGTCCATATGAGAGACATATTACAGGAACATTGGTCCGAAAATGCTTGATATAGATATCTAGAAATCATATTTCGCACCAAATCCCAAGATCGTACAATTACGCTTGGCTATGAACTATCAGCCGCGACAGTCGTACTACTTTTCTGCCTAGTGAAACGAATAACTATTTTCTCCAAGCGGCAGGGATAGTGGCGTTTCTCTGCTGCTCAACAGGCAGAAAAGGTGTACTTTTACTGCCTAGACTGAAAAAGTTTGTTGCTATGCAACGTTCCAAGGAATTCTAATGAAATTAGTAATCCAAATTGACACTGACATTGAGTGAAAACAAAATGATGGAGTTTTCAATAAAAAACTACACAAAATTGGTTTTATATTATTTGGAGAAAAAATTCTGTTTCACACGGCAGCAAATGTTGATTGACTGTCTTGGATGAATTCCTAGCCTCGCTAGGCTCTGCTATTATATGAGCTATCAGCCGCGGCAGTGAATCTACTACTTTTCTGCCTAGTAAAACGAATAACTATTTTTCTGAATTCCATCTGTAGAATTATCTCTTGGAGTTGGCCTGTCTGTCTATTTCAGAAAATAAACAATTCCTGCAGAATATCTATTCCCATCATGAGTTACTTGTTCTATTGTTTTAAATCAAAATATATACTCACTTAACTAGAGTCCGAAACTATGTTTATAGTGACTCCAAGCTCAGGTGAGTTTGTTGTCAACTGAACTTCTGGAAACTTAAAATAACTCTACTCCGATTAACTCCACGAAAACTTCTGAGTTATTGGGAGAAAACAATCCCTAGTTACTTCTCACAAAGACTCGAAATAATAAAGGAAAGAAACATGGCGTTTCAAGAGTCCACCAAATAGGCATGAATAATGACAGTGGTAGGCCATCATTTCTGATAATGTCTAGTTCCTTATCGCCCACTTAGATACAACATGAAATGTAGGTTATGTCTTCGCGAAAATAGGAAATTGCGTCAGGACCTGAAATATAACTCATTCTAAAGGAGAGAAAGAATGTTCAGAGTCATAGCCATAAAATTCAATATAAAGGGTGTTTGGTTCGTCGACCTATATTTGAAAGGAAGTGGTAAGTAATTTCATTTTGAACGCATATTCAAAGAGCGACCCATTCGAAAGCGGGCGACCCTCATGATTTTTTTATTTCTGTAGCGATTTTCCTCGATTTTTTTTAATGAAGAGGGTATATTTTTAGAATCCAGAATCCGAATCATCGATTTTTTTTGTATAAATCCACGTAGACCACTGAAATCGGCGTTCAGTGAAATAGATCTGTACCAAGTTTCTTGAGAAAATATTCGTTATCATCGATTCTACAGCGTGTCACATTTCCCGGATAGTACAAGACGTTTCCGAGGACGTCCATTTCAAGTCCATATTTGGTCTGAATGTCCAGGACGTTCATTATTGGACATACTCGAGACAACCAGCAAAAGGCGTCTTTGAAACGTCCAATTTACAGACTCTTATGGTATATATCAGTTCAATAAATATAAGCAGGTTTTTATCACTTTCTCAATAAGTATTATTGAATTCAATATGGATATAAACGATGTCTGAAAAATATATTATATGTCAGCTGAATCAATATATTGAATTTCATTCTATTATTGATATTATCGTTTTGAAATATTGATGATTCTAACTGATTTGTACCTACTTATGAAGTCGCATTATATTACTTCAATCACATAATACCTTCACACTTTGATCATACTTAAAGCCACACTGAAGTATTTCATCATATATATGTAAAGCAACCGTAGAACGCATGCGTGTTATGTGGAACCAATGAGAAATGGGGAGATGGCGTCAGTTGATCACAGCCAAGTGCCGAATTCACTCTGATTCAGGTTCAAGGACATTCTGAACGTTTCGAATTTAACGTTTCAAAATTTGCAGTTTATTTGAGTTCAGTATTTTTCCGAGGTTGAAAATTAAGAAAATGAAGCCAATCCTGATGAATTGGAATAGGAAGATATTTTGCATACTATTATAGAGTTTCGAAACCATAACAACAATAGGCTCAAGTTTCGTTTAGCTGAAATCAGTTATGAAAAAACTGTTGCTATGGCAACGATCGTCATAGTAACGAGTAAACAAAAACCCGATTCCCATGGTGAGGAAATGCGTGGTTGCCAAGTTGTATCGGGTTTAGTATAGCTGAAATCAGTTGTGGAAAAACTGTTGCCATGGCAACGATCGTCATGATAACGAGTAAACAAAAACCCGATTCCCGTGGTGAGGAAATGCGTGGTTGCCAAATTGTATCGGGTTTAGTATAGCTGAAATCGGTTATGGAAAAACTGTTGCCATGGCAACGATCGTCATGGTAAGGAGTAAACAAAAACCCGATTCCCGTGGTGAGGAAATGCGTGGTTGCCAAGTTGTATCGGGTTTAGTATAGCTGAAATCAGTTGTGGAAAAACTGTTGCCATGGCAACGATCGTCATGATAACGAGTAAACAAAAACCCGATTCCCGTGGTGAGGAAATGCGTGGTTACCAAATTGTATCGGGTTTAGTATAGCTGAAATCGGTTATGGAAAAACTGTTGCCATGGCAACGATCGTCATGGTAAACAAAAACCCGATTCCCGTGGTGAGGAAATGCGTGGTTGCCAAGTTGTATCGGGTTTAATTTGGCTGAAATCAGTTATGGCAAAACTATTTCCGTGGTGAGGAAATGCGTGGCTGCCAAGTTGTATCGGAGAATTATTGCTTCATTCATTAATTTCAAAAAACACTCTTCAATGTAACCATCCTTCGCGTGCCGAGCTATTCGACAGAATCAAAAAGAAACAGAGCCATTTTAATATTCATTACGAGGTATCGCGCAGGATATAGGAAGAGAGAGTACAGGTACTGATTGTCTAATACAGATGGAAACATCTCGTTAGGCCCACCCACATATCCATTTGCCTTCATTTTGATTCACCCATACCTTTCTTCACGCGCACATTTTGATTCAGCAACAGTCTTCAAACATACACGAACGATGCCTTGCTACCAAATCTGAACGATGTTGGAAAATATATGTTTTTCAAGAAGAAGGTTGATTTAAGTCGAGTAAGGTTAGATTGTTTGGAAAAAGTAGTGTCCTTTTTTATGCAGTCTTCAAACACACACGAACGATGCCTTGCTACCAAATCTGATCGATTTTGAAAAATATATTTTTTCTAAGAAAGTTCATTTAAGCCGAGTTAGGTTAGATTGTTTAGAAAAAGTAGTTCCTTCCTTATTCGCTATTTGTTCCGCACTATTTTGTCGCTAGCTATTTTGTCTAGCTCTGTTCAATAACGAAGCCTATTTTTTCCTGACATTATTTCCATATATGATCGTCAGAGAAGTAGTGATTTGGGAATTAATCAACGACGAACAGTCTTCAAGAAATTGATAAGAAGGGAATTCATTCGAATCAAGTTATTGATTGAATACTAGCAAGAACTTTTGTGAAACAAAATTTGAGGGTCGAAGATTGCGCTGATTTCAGCTATACTAAACCCGATACAACTTGGCAACCACGCATTTCCTCACCACTTGAATCGGATTCTTGTTTACTCGTTAACATGACGATCGTTGCCATGGCAATAGTTTTTCCATAACTGATTTCACCCAAAATAAACCCGATACAACTTGGCAATCACGCATTTCCTCACCACGGGAATCGGGTTCTTATTCACTCCTTACTCGACTCCTTACCATGACGATCGTTGCCATGGCAACAGTTTTTTCATAACTGATATCAGCTATACTAAACCCGATACAACTTGGCAACCATGCATTTCCTCACCACGGGATTTTGTTTTCTGTTTACCTGTTACCATGACAACGGTTGCCATAGCAACAAATTTTCCATAACTGATTTCAGCTAAACGAAACTTGAACCCAACAATAATATGAAGTCAGTTTTCTGGCAAAACAATTCCTAATATGGTATGATATTTATACAGGGTGGGTCACGGTAGATGGCACCTTGGACGTTTACGGAGAACGGGACATAAGATCATTCTGAAAATTTGGTTACTCAAGTAATTGCTTTTGATCTATCGATCTAAAATATTTTCAGCTCTGCGGCGTTGCCGCTTCTATCGAAAAGTAGCAACAACTTTGTTATTCTAAATGAAACACCCTGTATTTTATCGCATTTTCAGATTCTCTCTGAAGAGCTGATTTCATCGATGCATCACACTTGGGGTCTAGCGAAAATGATTACAGAGATATAGGGTGTGAAAAATCGACATTTTTCAACTTAAGGATTTTTTTATGTCGAAACTATTCATTATTGGTCAAAACGGCTCACATGTCCCTATCCCAACTTTTGATCAACTATCTACTGACATTTAATTGAAACAAATACAGGGTGGTGCAGAATTCAGATTCTTGATCACCCGGTATATGTCCCAATTAAATATCAGTAGATAGTTTATCAAGAGTTGAGATAGGGACATGTAAGCCGTTTCGACCAATAATGAATAGTTTCGACAAAAAAAATTCCTTAAGTTGAAAAATGTCGATTTTTCACACCCTATATCTATGTAATCATTTCCGCTATACCCCAAGTGTGATACATCAATGAAATCAGCCCTTCAGAGAGAATCTGAAAATGCAATAAAATACAGGGTGTTCCATTGAACAATCAAAAGTTTGGACTGTTTCTAGTGAGACCAGAAGTGATTGCTCAAAAATTGTTTTGTCATTTAATGAACAGTTTGGTAAAGGACCCCGCACTTTTTCTATATAAAAATGGCGTTCCGTCGAATTTCCCCAATTTTTGGTAAATGATAGTACTCGACATACTGATTGAATATGCCAAGTCCCAACTCAATCCTATGACTAGTTTACGAGATACAGGGTGTTGAAGTTGAAGAATACCTAATTTTTCTCGGCCTATATCTCTAAGATAGGACAAATGAATTCCAATTTTTCGGGAGCACGTAATAGTTATGCCCTTAGGCGCAAGAACTATATAGGTATTCGACCAAAACTGATTTTTATTACAGGGTGATTCTCATTTCAAATAATGTGTTTTTTTGAATATCTGAATATCAATGCTACAAATTGATAACAATTACAAAATGAGATTTATAGCCAAGTATGCTCTTCTTACATCAATTGAATTCGTAAAATATAATAATTATACATGGTGTTTCATTAATGCTGTTGATTGCATAATTGGTCTATCCTAAAGTTCATTGGGCCACCTCGTATTATCGGGTTGATTCCAGACATTCAAAATATTTTTGAAGGATGTATCCCAATGAGTTCCATGATATACAGAGTGATTCATCGATTGAAAAAATTGACAACCACGAAAAAATATTCAAAAACCACTATTTTTTTCATCACCCTCTAATTCGAAATTATTACCGTCGATGTAAGATTTTTTTCCACCAATATACTCAGTATGGATATTTCAATCAAATTGGGAATTTTCAGACCCATGCTATGACTAGTTTTTTTTATACATCGAATAATGTGAAAATAATTATGGAAAAGTAATTACATAATAACACGAAAAATTGCTCCGAATCGCAAAACTAGTAGTCACTAGTCAACTATGTCAAAAAATGTGATTTGTTCGTAAACAAAATCTAGTGGTCTTATTATAGGTCCGCTAGCAAAACATCTCGAAAATGTTTTTCAGAAAACATCAAACAAATCACAATATGCCCCCGAAAAAATCTCATCAACGACACAACTATTCTACGCACCCCTTTCATCAACTTTCAACTCATCAACGATCCCACTCATAAACGTGCTAAAACTCATGAGCGTTCGAAGTCGACAGCGGTTTTTCCCAACTCAATCCTATGACTACTTTTCGAAAAAAGTATGAAACTAAACTTCCGCAAACGCCTAGTAAGAGGTGCGTGTTAATATATTTTGCAACTCTCCTATATCCAACCAACTTCCAATCTTTTGACCATACTGTATATTGTTAGAATCGAAGTTAGTATATGAACATCGCAAAGACACTAAAGTTGGAGTTTTGGTTATGTAGATATTCGTTACCGGGTTCAGTATAGACTTGAAAGAAAAATGGAATACAGGAACATCAGTAGGTACCGAGGAATCAGCATTTATCCAACACATCAAAAATATAGTAAAATAATAATGAAACAATCTCGAAGCCTCTTTCTTCCACTCAATATCAATTCAGAATTGCAATCATAGATTTTGAAAAAATACATGAACCAACTCGTTTTCCAACAACATCTATTTGTTGGAAGAAATAGTGGCATTAGGTAATGTATATCGTAAGATATACATACCGTAATAGATCGATAGACATCCTCAAATAACTATAAAATTATATTTTAGGGTAAGTTCTAGTCCCAATTCAAGTTGACAACTGATATTTTCGGAATCGGCGGGGTCGAATTAGTCTAGAAACTTGGGTTGTCACGAATTAATAAGTATGTTTTACTTCGTAGAAGTCGAATTTGGATTATCGCAACCAGATAGAATATTTTTCAGTAGGCTAAGAAAACAAAATCATGATATCAATAAATGTGTCTGTCATCCAGCAACTTTCGGGTTGTCAGTATCTTAAAATATCATATCAGCGTATATCTTTATTCTGAGTGTTTTTTAAGTCGTTTTCAGTAATTGTTTAGTGAATTTAGTGCGCATTATGGCATTTGCAAATAGGGTAAGATGTTATGTATGCGAAGGGAATTTCATTCCTAGACTCACAATTCGTATAAATCGTGAAGATAATGTTGATTTTCTGCAAATTGCAACATTTAGAAGACAAGCTGCTGGAAATCCTCCAATTGACATTTTTGATGATACCAGAGTTTGTTTCAATTGTCATAACAGTGTAATAATTGATATCAATGAGATGGAAAATAACCCAAACTGTCTTCGCCTAAATGTATTGAGTCCAGTAATGAGCCGTGCCTGCATAATCTGTAATGCTCCTCAACATGTTCAGAGAATAACTCTTGCATGTAGGGGGAACATTTTTGTTGTAACGAATATTTATGTTCCGGACTTTCTGAGAATTTGTGGTCATCATCTTGACCCTCATGGATTTCTCTTGAATAATTTGCATGGAGGTTTGAATTTTATCAACAAACCCTATTTGATATCAAATATGCTTCAATTTCTACAGTGTATGAGAACAGTTGCCAATGAAAATAGACGTATTAGAAACTGGGATGATATTGATAGTTTTACAGAAGAAGAGTTCAAAGCTCTGACGTCGATTTCAAAAGAAGATTTTCAAGAACTTTATGGATTTTGTGATACAATCGAGCAAGGGGGAAATAGAAGGCATATCAAAAAGAAACATTTACTGACATTTCTAATCAAAATGAAACATGGAGTTTCAGATGAGTTTTTGAAAATCTTGTTTCATTTTTCTTCAAGACAAACAACTAGCTTGATAATATCGAATGTGAGGATATCTCTAATGCAAAGATTTGTAACTAATAATATTGGTTTCGACTCTATTACAAGAGACGATTATATTAATAGACACGTGTCTGTATACACCAATCAGCTATACAACCCTTCTCCCAATATCCCAAAAGCAATTGTGTATATAGACTGTACATATAACAAAATAGAAAAAAGTAGTAATTTCCGGATATTGAGACAATCCTACTGCTTCCATAAAAATGAGCACCTGGTTAAGCCTGAAATTATGGTCGCTCCTGATGGCTACATCTTGGCAATTAATGGTCCATACTTTTCTGATGCTAGAAATAATGATGCCACCATTCTGCAGCATGAGCTACAGAATGATATAAATAGAATGAGGACATGGTTTCAAGAAGGCGATGTAGTGATAGTCGATAGGGGTTATAGGGACTCTATTGGTCTTTTACAGGATCTTGGTCTCCATTACCATATGCCACCATTTCTACCACCAAACCAAAGACAACTCACAACAATCGAAACTAATAGGGCACGCTTAATTACTAGCACCAGATGGATTGTAGAGGCTAGAAATGGGCATTTCAAATCGATTTTCAAATTTTTCCGAGGAGCGATATCAATAACACATGTTGCAAAATTACGCGAATTCTATTTGATTGCTGGCGCCCTAATAAACAAATACCATCCTCCAATAAGGATGCCGGGCACATTGGAATTAGCTACACAAATGTTGCATGATATCGAAGAAGTCAACATTGTTCAGGCCCGAGTTGAGGCTGAAAACCTCCGTACAAGAAATGGTCGATGGTTTCGTTTGAACCATAGACATGTACCGACGTTTCCTCGACTTGACTTAGAATATTTGAAAACACTCACAGGGTCATATCACATTCACTTAGCTGCCTCCTACATACAAGACACGATACAAAGAGATGGAGGGGAACAAAATACACTCGATATTGACGAACTCATTGAGGAACCCAATTTTTTAAGATTTCGAGTATTTTCTCGGTTCAGAAATGCCACTAAACATATGCTGTGGTTAGTATTCAGAGAAATCGATGATAATAATTTACAAGATCCGCCCATTTTAGGGTACTACTGTACTTGTAGGTCCGGTGCTAGAACATTAGGGACGTGTGCACACGTAGCCAGTGTGGTATGGTTCCTTGGATACGCAAGAAACCAAGGAAATATTACCTTTCCATCTGATCGCCTTTTGAATTGTATCGACGATGCTGCAAATCGATTGAATCCTGAAAATATGAACATCGGTCCGGAACTGATTTGAATCTGGCGATTAGTTGATTTCTGTGTTCCTTGTGAAACATAATTATAGTAGTAGTAGTAGTATATGTCCTTCGTTGGTAGGTATGTACATACCAACCAACCATCGATCCCTAATGAGGTCCTTTAGCCCATAGTGTTCTGAACATGTATCTATATTGTATGTAGGCACGCAACAGTGAATCGTGCAGGACTATCCCCAGCCGATGCTCCGAAACTTCACAATATTTAATTCGTATATTAATATTCGAAAAATTCCTTGCGCTGTCTGGGAATCGAACCCACGACCCCGCAGTCCTGACTCGGGTGCTCGTCCACTGCGCCAATCCTGCCTACACACAATCATATTATAGGTATTGGAACTTTCACTTTCTAACGTGGACTAGGCCTACAGGGGATACCACAATAAAAAAAACGCGCCTGAAACTCTACCTCTCAGGTGGTGGGGAAACGAGTTGGTTTGTCTATTTTTTCAAAATCTGTGATTGAAATTCTTAATTGACATTTTTCTTTCAGGCCTATACTGAACCCGGTAACGAATATCTACATAACCAAAACTCCAACTTTAGTGTCTTTGCGATGTGCATATACTAACTTCGATTCTAACAATATACAGTATGGTCAAAAGATTGGAAGTTGGTTGGATATAGGAGAGTTGCAAAATATATTAACACGCACCTCTTACTAGGCGTTTGCGGAAGTTTAGTTTCATACTTTTTTCGAAAAGTAGTCATAGGATTGAGTTGGGAAAAACCGCTGTCGACTTCGAACGCTCATGAGTTTTAGCACGTTTATGAGTGGGATCGTTGATGAGTTGAAAGTTGATGAAAGGGGTGCGTAGAATAGTTGTGTCGTTGATGAGATTTTTTCGGGGGCATATTGTGATTTGTTTGATGTTTTCTGAAAAACATTTTCGAGATGTTTTGCTAGCGGACCTATAATAAGACCACTAGATCAACATTCACATTTTTTGACATAGTTGACTAGTGACTACTAGTTTTGCGATTCGGAGCAATTTTTCGTGTTATTATGTAATTACTTTTCCATAATTATTTTCACATTATTCGATGTATAAAAAAAACTAGTCATAGCATGGGTCTGAAAATTCCCAATTTGATTGAAATATCCATACTGAGTATATTGGTGGAAAAAAATCTTACATCGACGGTAATAATTTCGAATTAGAGGGTGATGAAAAAAATAGTGGTTTTTGAATATTTTTTCGTGGTTGTCAATTTTTTCAATCGATGAATCACTCTGTATATCATGGAACTCATTGGGATACATCCTTCAAAAATATTTTGAATGTCTGGAATCAACCCGATAATACGAGGTGGCCCAATGAACTTTAGGATAGACCAATTATGCAATCAACAGCATTAATGAAACACCATGTATAATTATTATATTTTACGAATTCAATTGATGTAAGAAGAGCATACTTGGCTATAAATCTCATTTTGTAATTGTTATCAATTTGTAGCATTGATATTCAGATATTCAAAAAAACACATTATTTGAAATGAGAATCACCCTGTAATAAAAATCAGTTTTGGTCGAATACCTATATAGTTCTTGCGCCTAAGGGCATAACTATTACGTGCTCCCGAAAAATTGGAATTCATTTGTCCTATCTTAGAGATATAGGCCGAGAAAAATTAGGTATTCTTCAACTTCAACACCCTGTATCTCGTAAACTAGTCATAGGATTGAGTTGGGACTTGGCATATTCAATCAGTATGTCGAGTACTATCATTTACCAAAAATTGGGGAAATTCGACGGAACGCCATTTTTATATAGAAAAAGTGCGGGGTCCTTTGCTACCCACCAATTTTTGCAATCCGATCTAGAATGATCCAAAAGATACCGCACTGGCCGTTATTTGTGCACTTCTCCGTATGTGAACATCATTTTCTCCAGGCTATTCCAACGTTTCTAAAGTGAAGGACATATACTATAGTTTTGGTGGAGTCGACTGTGAAATTTGCTTTCTGTGCTATCTTGCCATTATTTCGAATGACCCTGTAGGAAACTGCTCTCGTTTTTTTCTCTCCAGAACGTGCAACTATCATATTCTGATCTCCAACTTCTGATGAATTCAGAAGGGTTTCAACTTACCCACCCTTGAAAGGGAGTGGTGAAGAGCGAGTATATCTCGAGATGCAATCTCTCGAGAACATTTTCCGTGAAAACGTGGCCAATTTCTCATGGGTGTCATTTGGGGAAGGGCGGAGAAATTACCCCCCACTTGATTTTCTACGAGAAATTGATTCTAATTGGAACTTTCCTGTAACCACATCACCACGATATACATGAGTTTTGCATTAGTACTCAGAATTGAAATCCCAAAAAAATTAGAGAACATTTACCTGTTTTTTTTTCTGATTGACTCGGCCGTTACTTGATGGAACTGATTGAGGTCATTAATAATGAAAATAATAATAATAATCATAATTTTAATTTCATTAATCTAAGAAACACAGAGTTTATTTTTTTTATCGATTGGAGCGCACGAAAGGGAATCCCTATAATGTTCAAGGAACATCGTGCGTATCTAGGGAGGATAGGGACAGGAGGTAGGTATTGGATTTTTTTTTGAACTTTTGGAGATTATATGTTGTCGGGAATACTTCCACAGGCAATGAATTCCAGAGCCTAGCCGTTCTATGGATGAAGGAGTCTTGATAAAGTGCTGTTCGACATCTTTCGAGGTTGACAACGAAAGGATGTGCTGACTGGGCTTGTCTAGTTCGTCTGATTGGTATTGCTAGTGAAGGGATGATAGCAGAGATTTCCGAAGAACATTTCCCGTGGAAGTATCGATAGAAAAGTGAAAGGTCGTCGACCTTTCTACGGTGTTCCAATGATGTCAAAGAGTGAGTGAGTGTGGCGTCACCCACCAGGCTCTTCTCTGGATGGAATCTAAGAGCATCAGCGTATGTTTTGGTGCTGAACCCCATATGTGGGAACAGTATTTTAGAACAGGCCGTATCTGCGCTTTATAGACACGTCACGAAATATGAGATCACTTACTACAATAGCAAAGTTTATAAAATTACGACAATAAAGTACATCAATTCAAAATATAAAATACAAATACAGATATACGCTCAAATTCTTTGGCGTTACTGAAATGGAATACCTTATAAGAAAATAATGAATTCGATGTTTATGTTTGACAATCATTAAAATCCAGAAAATATGTAAAGAAAAAGTAATTCACGATACTCCAAAAGCATCCCTATTTCTCACAACTATTTCGGAAAATTCATGAATGTCATACAGTAAGTTTTCAATCAAAATATGCTTCATGATCTCTTTGCATTTTTTTAATGACAATTCTCGAAAATCAGTTGGCAGTGTATTATATAGTTTGATGCCTATATTATCTGTTTTTCTCAGTCCATTTGCTTTCAGTACAAGGTCATATTTGTTTCTTGTGTTATATTGGTGCACATCTGTGTGAGTGGAATATTTTATCAAATTCAATCGAATATTCAATAGATTTTCGTAGACAACAGCTGAATATAATGTCATAACTTTGAGATTTTTGAATAGTGGTCTGCACGTTTCATCAAGTTTAGCAGATGCTATACTTCTTATGGCAAATTTTTGTAGCACAAATACTCTTTCTACATGAATTTTTGATGAGGATATTATTCCATACTTAAGAACTGAATGGAAAATTGAATGATAAGTCATAAGAGCTGCATTAAGGTTCACAGATTTTTCAATCAGTCTGATTGCATATGTTGACCTGCTAAGTCATGTACGAAGGTTATTCATGTGTTCTTCCCAGGTTGAATTTGAATCAATTCGCACACCCAAGAATTTAACAGCTGCTTGTTCTATTTGATCCATGTTTCTCGTTTCGAAAGTTGATGTTTCATTTTTTTTGTTCATTCAGTATCAGCTCATTTGCAGTGAACCAATTTCTTGCTTTCTCTACTACTATACTCAAAATTTGCTGAGGAGTTACCAAATCGTCTAAAGCTATACTCAGAGTGGCATCATCTGCATACATTGTAGTTTTTATATTAGATGAGTTTATGAAGTGTGGTAGATCATTGATGTGAATAATTGAAAGGAGCGGTCCTATTATGGAGCCCCGAGGGACACCTCTTATCGATTCTATTTCATCACTACGAGACTGACCAAATTCTACAACCTGGAGTCCCTTTTCTAGATATGATTGTACTAGTATATCACCTGACGAAGCTACTGTGTTAGCGAAACATGTGTGTTTGAGAATCTTGTGGAAATCTTATCGTTTGTGAAGTTTTTACATTTACCTGCTAGGTTATATAATATACAGATAGTTATATCATACTCTATCATAGAAAAATCAAGTCCGATTCATCGCGTAAGCCGCTTTACTGAAACTGGGATATTTGTTTCGTGCAAAAAGCTACTTTACACCTCAACAGCTTATCATGATCTACAAAGCACATATACTGGCCAGTTTCAGGATTCTGTTACATACGCCGATGCTCTTAGATTCCATCTAGAGGAGAGCCGTTTGCCTGGTGGCATCCACTCACTGGCTCTTTGACCTCATTAGAACACCGTAGGAAAGTCAGCAACCTCTCACTTTTTCATAGATACCTTCATGGGGAATGTTTCTCAGAAATCTCTGCTATCATTCCTTCACTAGGAAAATCAGTCAAGTGAACTCGACCTGCCCAGTCAGCACTTTCGTTCGTTGTCAACCTTGAGAATTTTCGAACAATATTTCACACTCATACATCTGTGGAACGGTGAAGCTTTGAAATTCTTTGCCAATGAAAGAGTATTCCCACGAACTTGTAACCTCCAAAAGTTCGAAAAAAAAATCCCATACTGTAACGAGCCCTAGAGTTCTAGGTAGGTGTAGTATCACCCTGTGTTTCAGGTAGTTATAGTATCACCCTGTAATAGTTTTAGTTTCAATATAGCTGATAAGATCGCCTTGTACTGGAAAGGTGATAGTTGCGTGTGATGGATGGTTGCTAGGAGAAAGTAGAAAAAACAGAGAAGATAAAAAGATTGTCAGAAGATGTCAGAATTTTTTTGGCAAAGGTTTCAACTGATGAAACTGTTTTGAAAACCTTAAAGTTAGCGGAGTAGCAAGAAGCAAGACCTCAGAGTTGAGGAACCTGTAAGCGGAGTATCAAGAAACCACAGTTCAGGGAGTCATCGTTCCTTGGAGCAAAGTGCAACTATCCACACATCTAGAGACTGATCAAAGGCGAGTCTATAGGGTACGATAGTTAGAGATAGGGACTTGTTCTGGGATTTAATAAATTGTAATTTTGAAGTTGGTTGTTTAATATATATATATATATACAGGTAGATAGTTTTGGTTGTCCTATTTAAAAGAATTCCATTTCCCTATAGAGTTTACTCTACAATACCTACCTCCTTTTTTTTTCCTCCCTAGGTACGCACGATGTTTTCCAAATATTATAAAAATTTGCTCTCATGCGCTCCGAGTGATGATGAAAAATAATTTCAACTTTATCTTCGTATTGCTCTGATTTTCACGTCATTTTATATCAATTACAAGGACCAAACGAACTAAGAACATGAAAACAAATAATTGATGACAATGTTGTTTTAACTCTGAAAGAAATCTCATTTTCGATCTAAAAGCATTCGACCTTGAACCTAAGAAAAGTTTATAACAAAAATTTCACCTGGGGCGCTTTTTTACCTCACTTTTTACCATACCATGATGTTGTCTGAATTTCTCGACTCACTCTTGGTTTACACTGGAACAAAGTTGTTAACACTATGGAACGGATTTCATTTTCAATCTGAAGGCATTTGACTTTGAACCAGAACCGCGAACTTTCACTGTACGAAATAATGAGGATGTTTCCTTCAGATGAATTTTTATTAAATAAGTTCGGAACTCTCCAGTTTCATGTCTACGCTGTACAGAATAGCGACCGATAGAGTCCAAGTCGTTTTCATTCCCAAATTGAAGCAATTTATAATTTTCGGAGCGGCCAACCCAATCAGCCAAAGTACGTCTTGAAGGCGTCTTTAAGACGTACATGTCGGGACATAAGTACGTCTTAAAGACGTACATATTACGCCCAAGAGACGTCTTTAAGACGTCTTTAAAACGTACATTTTCCACTAATATGTACGTCTTTAAGACGTCTTTTTTAGGTGTTTTTGGTCCATGACGTCAAATTGATCTTTCAAATTACGGAGAAATCACATAGTTTCAGTTGATTTTCACCTGTGCATTGAAGTTAGCAACAAGTGCAGACGAGCAAAAAAAAGGGAAATAAACGACTTCATCAAACGGTAGACACAAGCGGTCACCCATTCAAGTACTAACCGCGCTCTTTGTTGCTTGACTCCGATGATTATACCATATTCACTTCTTCTGTTACCCTGTTTGTTCTATATATCACATAACAAGCTTTTACTTAGTTCAACATGTCCTTGTGTCTGTTTATAATCAAAACGTGCAAGTTAAATTTGACTCACTTCAAATCGTCCGATTGATTTGAAATTTGGCAAGTGAATATTATTCCGGTGTCAATTCGTTGTGATATTATTATTGAATGGAAAAAACAGAATGGCGGATCGAATATGGCGGACGATGTGGCATATGGTTTTCTGATTATGGTCTGATCTGATTCAAAATTGGCATCTGAAGGATTTCGGGATCAGAGATTATAATTCCTTTTGTCGAAAATAAAAAATCCAAGATGTCGGCTTCAAAATGGCGGACGAGTTTTGTGATTATAGTCCGACTTTATTCAAATTTGACTACTATGGGACTTTTGGGGTCGGAGAATATGATTTTTTTGTAAAATTTCGAGAATCTAACACGCAGGCTCCAAAATGTCGGACGAAAAAATTCAAAAACATCACTTTTGTTGAAAATAAGAAAAAACTGAACAATTGAAAATAAAAAACGTGAAGAGATGACATTTCGTTTTTCTTCAGGAAATAACTTACATTATTGTTCTATAAGTCGAATTGACGTACTGGAATGTACGTCTTTAAGACGTCTTTTATACGACATGGGAGGTACGACGTGGATACGACCTAAAATGTACGTCTTAAAAACGTAAATTCGTGTACGTCTTTAAGATGTACATGGATTTACATCTTAAAGACGTACTTCATACGTCCCTGGTCGTAAAGGCGTAAGTAAGTCGTAAAATGTACGTCTTTAAGATGTCTGGTGCTGATTGCGAACTGGTGAAGTACATTTTGAATCTAGTCTGAAAATGGCTGATGTTGAAGAATGAAGCTAACGGATGAAGAACGAATGAACAAAATGGAAGAAGAAGGATAACTGGTAAACAAAAATATACATAACCACGAATGCACTCGAAGCAGGACTTCAGAGGGTAGTTGGTTACATTCTGACAGGCTACATACAATTATACTATCCTTTCTAATTTCCTGTCATCGGTCAGAACAGAATGAAGCCGATACCCATGGCTCCTGCCTCTTGTGCCTGTCAGTATTTTGAGTGGTGTGAAAGGACTCGAAGTATTAGGCGCTGTTGCAAGATAAGAAACGAAGTCATCAGCAAAAAAATGACTGACAAGTTATGAATTACATATTGTGATATAACGATAGTGGAATATTATAGATACTATGGAAAAATATCATAATTTATCATTATTAGTAATCAATCTCATTCAGCCAATGAGAGATTCATGGGAATTATTCATAATACTTGACAAAGTAGAATTGAAGAACCTATCATATCTCATTGCTGTTATGATATAGTTATTATGCATTCAAAGAACAATCTCTGGAAATCTAGACATATTGATGATGTCGGCAACGTCGTACTGGCACAGGAAATCGTATTTGTGTGGATGTGGATTTTCAGAAAGTACGTCCAAGGAATGGTGAAGGAGCCAAATTCCTCTTTTATTCGTTTTCTCTGAAGTGAAATTTAATCCTACGAAAAAAAGGAAAAAATACATATTCATAAATATTTTACAAACTTCACAGTGAGATAAGAACCTCAATAAAGAGAACTTCCCCATGTTCTGAGAATCTCGACCCCCCTGGTATTTACTGAAACGACGCCCCTGCAATTTCCCGCGTCCGGAAATATCGATTGCGTTTGACGCCTCGTTATCTTCCGGCTGTCGGGTTGATAGAGTCGGTAACTTCAATAATCATCATCAAAGATTAAAAGGCCGTGATGGAGTGACGAGAGATCTGATTTTCCAGTCGGAAGTTTTTATCGTGCGATGAATCGATATATTCAAATTTGGGGCGAGGACACAACATGGAAACCCGAGAATATTTGTTCGTTTGATGTGATGAGGTTGACAAGTGGAGCTTCTATAGACTGTAGATCAGTTTTCCTATATAACACACGAACATACAAAATCAGCACAAGTAGGTCTTATGGACGTTTCAAAAACGTCCACTCTGGACATTCAGGACGTTTTGGGGACGTCCATTTCCGGACGACGGACGTCTTATGGACGTTTTGAGGACGTCCATTGTTACTAATCAGGATGTTTTGGGGACGTCCAGTTTTAGGTCCAGACGAGGAAATTCAATATATCGATACAGCTGATATATAATATATTTTTTGACATCATTTATGTCCATATTCAATTCAATGATTCTAATTTTAAAATTAATATATACCTACCTACTTATATTAATTTAAACTGATATACCGTGAGAGTCTGTGAATTGGACGTTTTAAAGACGTCTTTTTCTGGACGTCCATGGAAGGTCCTGGACGTGCAGACCAAAAATGGACGTCTTCGGGACGTCCCGTGCTATTTGGGTACAGTGGATGTCCAATGGATATCCACAATGGACAGTACGAATATTTATTGGACGTGCGATTATGTCCAGAGGGATATCCAATGGATATCTTCAGGAAGTCCATTTGCAACTCATATCACTTCTCGATTCAGGACATATCTTGTAAGTGAAAAAAAAATTGGTGGTTCCAAGAATTTTGAAGCAGAAAAAAAACAAGGTGTGATTAACGATTAGTTGAATCAGATAGGATTAGTTCTGGAAATCGATTCCGATAAAGATGACCAGTGGGAGTTGCATGCACATGAACATGTAGAAGTGCCGGAGTAATATTTGTTGAGTGGGTGGATGAAAATGCCAATAAACCAACCGTTCTTCTTGCAAATAGAGAAGCTTCTATTCCAACAAATGGAAACCGATATGATGGAATTGACCACTGGCCTATCATTGATTCTCCGAAATCACCACGGACATGCTGACTGGAAAGTTGCTGTAGCCGTTCGACGACGATATGTTGAAAATGCAATGTACGCCTTTGCCAGTGCTTGAACAATTAAAGTAATTGTTTCGTAACTTTTCATAACAAACCATAAACAATAAATGCATATTCATCCATGATTAGCGTTCTCTTTATTCTGAGTTGAATTCCCATTTCACTTTCAAATAACACGATTGTGAGGGTCCTGAAAATAATATCACATCATCCTGAGAAAATTCGAAAAACATTCAGGAAGTTTCTGAGGTTACTCTGAGTCACACCTGTTAGAAAAATTCCGACTATACTGTCCAAATTATTGTCGAGATTGTAAAGGATTTGCGATAGATCGAATAGTTGAATGAGTATTCGGAATATTGGAATATTTTGAGTTTTTCATCTCTCATCGTAATATAAGTCGTTACGATACTTTACCTAAATAATACCAAAAAAAATCGAAGGGTGATTCGGTGCTGGATAATAGGGTGAGAATCCGGTATATATATTATTTTAAACCCCCCCTCCCAAAAAGTTACACTCCTCCGAAGATTGGACACAAAAAAGTGAGAGTTTTCCATTCTCCTTGTATATTAAGCTGAAGAATATTTTTATCGCTATCGTTTTAGTTGTGAAAGTCGTATAGCCTAGTAGAATCGCAACTTGGTCGGCTGTTGTTCAATAAAAGAACTTGAAATATAATTTTTTTTCGTTAATGCTCAAGTTCTCGAAATAACTTGTCGATATTGAAAAGTTAATGAATGAATTGAGCTCTTCAGCCATGTTATTTTTTCAAATGAAAATTTTTATCCAGAAGAAGCTATGATAAATTTTGACTTGGGGGTTGACCATTTCAACTCATTTTAAGTTTACTTCAGGGTTGAAAACATTCCAAAATGTATGGTTTCATCCAAGAATAATATTCACCTAACCTGAGTCTCGTGTCTTCAGCTCAATATACACGGAAAATAAGAATGACACATTTTTTCCTTTCTTTGGAGGGTACAACTTTTCCTGGAAGAAATTATACACCAAACAATTTTCATCACATAATCATACCTTGAATTTTCTATGTGTTATTAGGTTACATCCCTGTATATCTATTCTGCTTCCCAATGGAACATCATACATGTATAAACAGTGTAATTTTTGTTTCAGAATCTGAAGAATCAGATCATGACTACCAACCTTTGGGTGGAGCAAGTGAGTATGAAAATTCAATATTAATTATTATCTCTTCGAAACACTCCAGTCTTCCATTATCATCAGCGACCCTCGCTCAACTTTGGATGAAAAGAGTTGCCCTTACGGACCATTAACCCGAGCATTAACCCAAAGAAGCGTTCTTGAGATATCAACGTCTCGCACTAAATTAATACTGCATTATCATCGGCCGAAGAAAAACAACTATACTGGGTGGTTTGAGTAGCTCATAAGTTTGCGAACACTATGATATACATCACATTTGAATCTCTGGTAGTAGTCCATGCTCAAATTAGAGTTGATGAGATAATTAAGAGAACAAACTCAAAGTCTCGCTCCAAGTAAATTATAATCAAATCATATATGCTACATGTTTCGACTCCTAGGAGTCATCACCAGGCTAAAATACAACACTTATAAATAAAAGAAGTTCCATCCCTATTGAAAAATGGGTGACATACCTTGCTAGGTAGGAAGAGAAAAGAAACTATAAAATTGACGACATAGTTCGTAAGGGTTTTAGGCCCCAAATATTTTTAAAAAACATTTTTAAAAAACATTTTTAAAAAACATTTTTAAAAAACATTTTTAAATTTTGGTTTTTTGAACCCCCAAGTGAACATTTTCCTAAGATGCTTCTTTTTGGATCAAACAAACATAGTGCACAGAAAATGGCGTAAGTATGAAGTGAACAAACGACAGACTACTTGATTTGAAAGATAAAAATGGTAGATAAAAATTATTTTTCGACAAACAAGTGACAAATGTCATCTATCAAAAACACAAAACATTGAAGTTGACTTAATGGGCCATACATCAAAGTTCATAACAAACAAGAAAAAGTGTCTAGATTGACTAAGTCGGGTATTTAAAATTGTGTTTTTTGAATTAGGAATAACAACGTTGAACAAAGGGATTGGCCAATGCAACCAATGAATGGAGAGAAAGATTAAAAAATGGAATTGAAAGTGGATAGGCAATCAAATCTAACTTGTGCAGCTGGTTCCTGTTGATAAATTTTGATTGGTGTTTATAAAAAAGTTTGTTTATTGAATTTAGTGGAAAACCGTTATTATGTGTAATTCGTTTTATTATGTTGAGCTTATTATTAAAAGAACTTACTGGAAGAGGTAAATTGAAGAGTCTGTGGAACATACTATGAAAACTAGCAAATTTCTGTTGATAGGGGTGATTGGAGCTGAACGGTATAGCTGTGTCTGTATGGGTGGACTTTCTGTAAATGTCGAAAGTGAGGTTGTTGTGAGATCTATTAATCTTCAAGTCCAAAAAGGGGATAGAACCGTTAACTTCAACTTCCATGATTAATTTGATATTGGAGTGTAAATTGTTGAGAAAGAGCAAGAAATAGCATAGTACCATCGCCATCAAACAAAACTATAGAATCATCAACGTATCTGTAATAGAACTTAACATTATTTTGAAAAATGGGGTTCTTGTGGAATTCTTTTTCTAGAAATTTTCATGAGCAATTTTCCACGAGTACGCCATAGATAATGTCGAATCAACACCTAACGAGCTGATCAAATGAAACGTTACCATGAATGTAATGGTGGAATCAGATGACTGATGTACTATCCATCTGAAAAACCAGTTTGGGACAGAGTGGATTGGAAATTATGGCCCTATAAGATGTCCAGCACGATCCCCAGATTTATCCTCCTCATATCTTTTTCAGTGGTATCATTTTAAACAAGAAGCCTTACAATCAGGCTTATTCTGATGAACATTAGATATTGGTTATTGAAGCAGTTCCACAAATCAACACTGGATATTTGCTGATTACCTGGTACAACAAACACTGATTGATATGTCAGATGAGTCAGATATTCCTATTCTAGTGACCACGATTTCTCAATATTACCTACCCTTTCAGATGTCTGTAACTGAAATAGTGGTATGAAGAACTATTTCAGATTCCAATATTGTGTATCTCAAAATCCAACGCTGTCAATAAGTATACAAAATAGTCGATAGGTTCAAAGGTCCACCAATAATATTGATAAATTCATCACTTTTTTTTATCGCTTGGATCGCACGAGAGGAAATCCCTATAATGTTCAAAGAACATCGTGCGTTCCTAGGGTGGATAGGGACAGGAGGCAAGTATTAGAATTTCTTTGGATTTTCTGGAGATTATATATGTTGTTGGGAATACTTTCTCAGGCAATGAAATCCAGAGCCTAGCCGTTCTATGGATGAAGGAGTTTTGATATAGGGCTATATTGAGTCCGTTGTGTAGAATGAGAGGTGTCGAATTTATTGCAACTTCTCATTCCCCACCGTCAGACAAATACAAGCTAACAAGCCTGATGTAGTTCTCCTCGACCATCAAACCAAAGCGATGTTCGTAATCGAGCTTTCGACGCTAGCCTAACCAAACATCGTTTTGAAGGAGGAGGAGAAACGGACTACATATCGAGATCCCTTCGAACTTCGCAGGCTCCATCCAGACCAGTCTGTGGAATTGGTCATCCTGATAATCGGCTTCCTAGGAGGCACACGACATACGCTGCTCTCTGGAATCCAAAAAATCCCAGCGTGCAGTGATGAGGCACACATCCTGGCTGGTGGAATGCAGAAGGCCATCATACTTGGATCATTGCGTCTATTCAGGGCAGACGGTTCTCGGTCGCAGTGATTATTCACCCCACAGGCGGTGGGGAGTAGTCACTGAATTTTATCCAGCGCGACTCTGCGTGGCGTCGGAGGCCGAGAAGTCGTGACTGGAATAAGATAAATTCAAATAATTATGTTAATAAAAATAATAATAATGATATGATAATGATAATAACATCAATATTAATTTACTAGGTATATATAAGGACTTATAGAGAGTGTAAATGATTATGATACACAAAGAAAGACTTGAGGAAAGTTTGTAAATAAATTGATGCTCGATAAGTGTGACACACTGAGACTTGTTTCGAGAGAGGTTGAAATATCGATAGAACTGTAAGGAGGTGACTGAACGTTAGATCAACATATTATCATATCATGAGGAATATATACACTCACTTATTCAATCACGCGTATACTAGCACATTGACGAAAATTATTGATGATGATAACAACAACAATAATAATAGTAACTTCAAAACACCTAATTAAAGGAAACAAATAGTGAACTCCTATATTCACACGCAGTGAGCTGTCACAGTTCTTGTTGAACAGTTAATATCAGATAAAAATGATCGAATGAGAGGATGGAAGTCATAAGTTGATAACGAATCAATATGAAGCAAGACAGAAACATTCATTTCATTTTGTAATGAAACTGTGGATTCTTTGATATTCAAACGGGTTGCTTCGGATCATCAGATTACTGGACAATCGGAGGATTTTTTGAACTGGCTTATTGACTGTGAGACTTGAATGAGTCAGCAATTCTATTATATAGTTTCGGTGCCAAGTACAGTCGTACAGAAAACATATCGCACATGGACGATGATATCATTCCTTATAACTCTCGCAATAAGGCCGTTGACACCGTCCAAATGCGATCTCTGAAGACGACTGTATGTATATGTTTTTTGTGTGGTGGTTTTCAACATCAAAGGAGCAATACACAGATCTTTCTGACGAGTGTCATAGTAACCTGTCGGTAGTTGAGGTGTGCCTTCAGACATTTTGGTATTTGCTAACATACTGTAGGAAGTACAATTCCGAAAGATAAAGAATTTGCGTTCCGGAGTAGAGTGTTTGTGTGGGGTATCAGGCTTTTTCGGAAATTGATATCAGGAACCTGCATTGTATAACTTCCAAGGGGTAAATATGTGTTTCTGATGCCCCTCATCACTTTTTCGTTGTGTGACGAAGATGGCTTACAACTAGTCAATAATAGATGGTTTCAAGATAACGCAAAGGTAATATGTGTATTCTTCATAACTTTGAATTTATACAAAATATTTCTTTATTTTTTTATAACATACAGAATATGTAGGTCCCATATTGATGAATGTGGGTTTATTATCAGTCCTAGGTATTCAATTTCTGTTTTAGGTAGTATAATGAGAAGTTCTGCCCCGACACTGATGTCGATCCTGTTGGAGTGTGGAGCGCTAGTGTAGTTGCAACTGTTTCCTCTATTGTCATAGGTTTCATTCAATTCAATATCATCTTGAAGTCCTTTTCGAATACCTCTCAAAAACAGAGCAAGTTCACGATCTCATATAAACATGTGTCCTATAATGAATGCACTCACTTGAAACTACTGCCACTCTATGAATTGGGTAACCAAAACAATATCTAAAATCATGATCATGATAAAGAATTGAGGGCAAGTATTTCACTACTGCATACACCTGAAAAAGCAGTGTCAAATGAGTTTCTACATACGATCTCCTCCGTATGCAAGCGTTCAACCCATTTTGCATTCGAAAACAATTTCGTGATGACTTTCCCTTTCTTTGATTACGATTTTCTAGAAAACGGTTAGTTGTATGAAAAAATGCATGTGATCGAATCCTAACCTTTTTTTATGACCCACTAGATCATACTTTGCAAAATCAGAGGTTCTCTTTTGAAACATAATATTTGAGCAAATAAAAGTGTGGACACATCTCCAACTCCTCCAAAACTGGGTTCGAGTACATCATTTTTGAAGCAAGAAGAAAATAAGGTGTTAAAAAGGCATGCCAATTTCCAGAAGAATTGATTCGTCATTTTTGTCTCAATTTTGGATAGTCTTTTTTTTACTTTGCTAACAGTGGCTGTAGCTCGGAGGAAGTGTACTTTGGGACACATGTGTTCATAAACAAGTGAGGTACGTAGTTTTCGAAAGGTATCAGATTAGTATAGATGTAGTTTTCATCAGGTTTTAGATTAGTATAGAGGTCAGATAATTTATACAACGCGATAAAAGCAGATGATATTTAATCATTGCTCATGTAAGATGGAAGAAGAGGCCATGGCACCATATCATGAGCATATTTTTATATCGAAACTATCATTGGGCACCAAAGATGTGTATACGACCAGAGATTTAATCTCTGATACGACGCTATGAAAGTTCAGAGAACTGGAGATTTTTCCCACAAACTACGTACTCAGCCCACTCGACTGTCTTGGTTTTTCCACACAAACTACGTACCTAGCCCACTCGACTGCCAATGGGGACTGAAAAAACAAAAACAAAAGAAAGTTGAAACAATGCCAACATATTTCTTCTTTGTGGGAAATCAAGACAGTCGAGTGAGCTAGGTAAGTAGTTTATGGGCTAAAAATTAAGACAGTCGAGTGTGCTTTTTTTAGTTTCTTTTGTTTTCTATTGGCAAGTGATTATCTAGGAACTTGTAAATTTTTTAGTTTTTTCATCGTATCTCCCGAGATTCAGAGGAAAATGTTATACGGATTCTTTGTAGATTCTATCAAAAAGAATAATTTTGGTTTCATAACATTTTCAGATATTTTCAGTTGTTCTCGAGATATTTGTAATTATCTGAGAATACAATTTTCAACACTTTTGTTCCATCTTCTGAACAACAAAAGGAAAAAATATTTCATGATTCAGTGGAAGTCGATGAGCTTCATCTATCGATAATCTTTGTTTTTCAATATATCTTCATGGTACCCTATGGATCGTTAAATTTTTTTTTTTTCATATTTTTTACTTCATTTCCTGTACTATTGGGTTCACAGAAAAAAATATGGGTTGAATTTTGTAGGAAATGTTCCAGTGGATAACTTTGCACTTATGATAATCTTCGATTTTTCCATTTGTTTTCGATATATATTGAATTGAAAGGATTTCAAATTTTGATGTTCTGATTTTCATTTTTTTTTCATTTTCCGATGGATGCACGAAAAAATGGTAATATAATAATTTGTTGCGTTATCGAAGAGGCATAAGTGCATTTTTCGAATTTGGATTTAGTCTATTGGTTCAAGTGATATGTCGTTTCAAAGCGAACCGTGTGTTTCGGAAAATCTCCTTGAAGAACCCACTTGGAATTTTCCGACCCTGCTCAATTTCAATAGGCTTCATCTCTTCCTGATAGAGTTTTTTTTTCACAAAAAATGAAATCGATCGGACTACTTTTGCGATTTGTAGAGTGGTCACAAGAAACTTCCGGTGAAAAATCGAAAAAACCCGGAAAAACCACCTTAGAGTTTTCCGATTTCCTCCATATATTAATGACATAATATTGTTTTGATTACAATAAGATGGCGGAATTTCAAGTCGATATGTCAAAGGGTTCCGGAGATATATCGATTTATGATTACCACAAAGTACAGACAGACAGACAGACCACACACAAAAACCAAAGTTGCTCAAAATTCGATTGAGATCATTGTCTCCGAAGTAACTATACCTCTATCTCGCTTAGTTTCCGAGATAGCATTTTTGGCAAGGCCGTAGTATACTCCACTATAGGTATAGCGTCGTATAAAAAGGTCCTATGTTGATCCCTCCCACATGGCTATGAAATATTTACATCGAATTCTGAATCACCTTGTATGTAGAATGCGTTAACTCATAAAGTTGTTCAATGGAGATATAAATGATGATGTAGTACTACCATGAATGAAATGATTATCAAATTACTGTCAACTTTGACAGATAACTAACATTTTCAAATGGTTCATTCGAAAGTTTTTTATGTTTGTGTGGTTGTATAGGTCGCGTGCACGATGACCGACCCTGGAGATGAAACATCGAAACACAACCTCACTGTTCTGAAAAACTTTGAAATATAACCTCACTTTCCGTTTACAAAGAAATCGAAGGATAGAAATAATTTTCAACAATATTTTGTCATACGAATCGTATTTTTTGGGCTATTCATTAATTCAGGCATGCCATCACACTTTGCTGTTGTTCAATGCACAAAGAATGCAGCGAGAGACGAAGAGGAATATGATTCTTCAGGTAAATAGTAATCTCACATAGTTTTCATTATGAAATTCCATCATATCTAATCAGAATATCCTTCGCCACTGATGCAATGAAAGCTACTGCTAATAGAGTTGAAATATCTACAACACATACGATCATATTTCGTCAGCATATGTCAGACTAGGGTCCCTTGATGGAAATTGACGTTGCAGTCATCTTAACAGGGTACGGACAGATCCTCGTCTCCTCTCACTCTAAAGTGTTTGTGAAACAGTTATATAGTTCCATCCTTATTCAATTCTGGGGATAAACACTAGATTTTTGACATTAGTTGTTTTTTAGGTTATATTGAGGTCACTGGCGTATCATACGTAATTTCCATATGGAATTCCTGATTCAACTATACCAAGATATAGATGAACAATCCTCTAGTTTTATAGTTTACTACTCCAGCATAATCTTTGCGAGGTAAAGAACATATAAATTGTACTGAAAGTTTAATTTCACCAAACGAGACTGGTCTTAGACTGTATTCCAGGGTTGACTGAATTGACTAAATGGATTCTGATTTCAAGCTGAGAAGTAGTTTATCTATGAGCTGAATGAGCTGAGCCTTATGATTGAGAAATGGTGGAAACCACGATGTGAGTATCTAGACTATACTGTACTCATGTAATGTGTGCTAAATATATTTTCAGAAATCCAACTCGGAGGAGAGTTTATGGAGTTATTAATATCACACAATGTATGAATCTTTGTCTAGGACGAAAAGTAGGCTGATAAAAATTAATACGTAAAATGTGTAGGAAAATAAAGAATAGAATATATTTCACCCCTATGTTATACATATGATATTTTCGTCTCTTTTGAGTAAAAAGTCATTTTCGAATAATTATTGATGAAAGTAACAAAGAAGTACACGCAGTATAACTTATAGGTAATTACAGTCGTATTCAATAAATAAGCGTACAAGTATTAAAAAGAGAGGATTTCGGGATCCTAGTAATTCTAGTTGTGTAAAACTGGCTCAGCCAAAATGCTTTGTGTTTTTGAGAACCTATGACAACTTTACTGTCAACATTTGGTATGCAATCATTCCCGATATATAGCCCGTTTTATGCAGAATAGGATGACGTTAATTTCTCTCTGTAATATACCTACTTGTACGCTTTTTTTCTGAATGCGACTGTACGTTATTTTCACTCTACATCCTGCAACCTGCATCCTACATATTTTCTATTTGTGGTAGAGTAATAATTATATAAACTCTAATGTCTTTCGCCATATTGGATCCGTCATCTTGAGTTTTTGAATTTTGACGAAAGAATCATTATCCTCTACCCCAAAAACCCCCAGATACCAATTTTGAATAGAATCGGATCTTCATTACCAAACTCGTCCACTATATATAGGATCCGCCATCTTGAATTTTCCAAGTTTGACGAAACAATCATCATCTCCAACCCCGGAAAACCCCACATACCTTCCAATTTTGAAAAGAATCGGGTCATAATTTCAAAACTCGTTCGCCATATGATCTTCCTCAACAAGTGAATTCCCTGTACATACCTATTATTAAAATTTTTAATGATTTTCTGTAGCGCCCATGGATGTGACGTGACAGCAATGTCAGGGATGCCAGTAGACAAAACTAAAATCTCTAGATCATTAAAAAAGAATGCAGCTATGATCTGTCCGTACCCTGTTAAGATGACTTTAACGTCAATTTCCATCAAGGGACCCTATGTCAGACCAGTCCTCCCGTTTGATTGCATGAATCGAATCTTTCATTCTTCGTGCATTCTTTTAGAAACTTCAGGAGTATTTCTATCAGATCCTATTGTAATAAGAATTCCAATGAAATATGACAGAATTTCATAATGTAAAGTATATGTGAGTGACTATAGTACTTTTAAATCATAATCGAATAGATATAACTTCGTCTCTCGCTGCATTTTTTGTGCATTTCACAACTGCACAATGTGATTGCATTCTTGAATAAATGAATAGCAGAGATACACGATTCGTATGCGGTGATTGTGAAAAACTATATTAATCTTTCGTAAACATATTAGAAAAGTGAAATTCTGTGTCAATGTTTTGCCTCCAGGGACGGTCATCTGACAGATCTTGCACGCAACGCAACTCATTGAACTAATTCTCAGACTACTATACTACGTCATCATTCTGGGGAACATCAATTCGATTTTTCCAAGAATCGATAAGATAGGTGAATCAATTCGAGGTAATTCAGCCTAATTTGTGGTTCCTCAAGTTTTGCACAATATTAGAAGTGAAGGTTAAGTGATGTTGATTTTCTGGTATTCTAATTTTAGCTCATTATATCCAATTAGTAGATACGAATGTTCACGATGTACAGGGTATTTCCAAATGTGTGACTATAGAAATGACCTGTTCATCTTACTAGTTCTCCACGTATACGAAGATTTATGCGACGGAAAATATTCAAATGTGCTATCAACTATTTCTTGTAGTGATAGCCGGAGCCGTCTCTATAGCGCCCAGACTGAGCAATTATTAGCTTGTATCAACCATTTCGCTATATCGATCAACACTTCCAACCATTTCCATCACATACCCCTATTTTTTTATGTTCTGGTTCCCACAAAAATGAATACATCGTGAGAACCGAGGGAAATAAGAAAAGGATTGGTGTTTTCTATTTCTGGAGGTTATATGCCTCGGGAAACACCTTCCTTGGCAATCTGTTCCAGAGCCTTTCTGTTCGTTGGATGAACGAGTCTTTGAAAAGAGATGTTCTGCAGGTCTCCAAAGTGACTACGAAGGAGTGCGAAGCCTCATCTCGACGGGTTAATCTCGCGGGGACTGCCAAGGAAGGAACAGTTGTTGATATTTCAGAAGACAACTTTCTACAGTGTTACAGAGGAGTGAGTGAGTTTGTGAGCGAGGCATCACTCACGAGATGAATTGCCCTTTTTTGGACAGAATCCAACAGTTCCAGGGTATGTTTGGGTGCTGAACTCCAAATATGGGAACAGTATTCCAGAAGAGGTAGGATCTGTGTGTTATAGATCATAAGCAGCTGCCTGGAAGTAAAATAGCTCCTGACTCGAGACAGAAAACCAAGTTTTTGGGATGCACTTTTAGCAATTGATCTCACGTGATTTTCCCAAGAAAGGGTTTTGCCTCGGGTTTTGCTGATATTGATACCAAGCATCGAAATGAATGTCTTCAAAGGTATAGTTAGGTGTGCCAGAGTACCGAATTTGAGTGAAATATCAAGTTTCAAAGTCACAAAGCAAAACCGATTTGAAAATTGTAACTTCAGAGACGTCTAGCGCCCAAACTGAGCAACTTCATACAGAGGTAAATTTGCTCGTATACCTAGGGTGCCCCTGAAAGGTATGTATAATTCAAAAGTATAAACTGTCTTCTGGATTCAAGGAAACAATTGAGTGCGAACCTACAATAATTCATTAGTTCTGAATGACTAACCAAGGCATACTCACGCATAAAATTGAATTTGATCAATTAACTTGCAAATTATTAAAGATATCACAAACTTTCATGAGGGCTGGAAGTCGGTTTTGGATGAGACATGGACAATTGGCAAGGTGACGATTCCGATACGGCACCTGGTGGGCAAATTTGAACCAGTTTAGGACGTAATTCAAGGTCATGTTTGTTATTGTGTTCAGTACTTTCAGTAGGTTTCATATTTTATGAATACCATTCAACAAATTACGTTAATTTTCTCTTCTTCCTTCTCTTGAGTACAAGACATGAACTTTATATCAATTGCCAAATCAATTCTATATAATTTTATAAATGAGTATCAACAAATCTCTGATAATACTCGAAATCAACTGTGTTTGGTTGCTGTTTGAACTAGTAGAAGGTTCCAATGGAAAAATGTAGGACCTATAATGTTCTCTAATATGAATTTCCTGCACTCAAGAAGTCTTTTCTGATGATGAAAAATCAGTTCAGTTGAATGGAAAAAATGGATAAACGTTGAGAATCCAATGTATGCAGCTCCAACAAAAACTTCCTACCTTTCTTCACTTCATTGGTCCAATGCCAATGATGATAACAATAAGGTAAATTTGTGATTCATTGATATATTCATTACTGATGAATAACTCTCATTTGCAGTGCCTATCTGAGAGAGAACATGATTGAAATAATCAATAGTTCATACCTATTTCGTTTATGGGGAAATGTCTCCAGAAACTAGGACTTGGAATAATAAGTATGGTTGTTTTTATTTCGAATATTTTTATAAGAAAAATGAAGCAAACTCAATGCCTTTGACTTTTGAACTGCAATACACAAAGCTGGGCAAGAAAAAAGAAATTATGAACATGTGCAGGTGGGTAATTAATAGTTTTATTTGTAATGCTTGACTCATATAAAAATCTTGTTCATGACATCCTGCCTGCCATAGATTCCTATTTTTTTTAGTATCATCTTTGTAGTAAAATCGCCAATGCAGATTGCATGTACTTCCAAAATGATTAAGTTAAAATACAGCTCCAATTACATTCATATGAGCAAAAACAGTAGCATATTTTATAGATATATAATAACCCTGTTACAAGCAGGTCATTGTAGGTAGCTTACTTCATAGCTTGAATTGAATCTTTGAAGATACATTGAAGTGACACAATCTATTTCTATTTGAATATTTAGATTGTGTAATAGCTAATAGATATGGTTTATTGTTCATAGTAGGTACTAATATTTCTTGAATTTTTCAGCAGGGGAGGAGTTGCCATCCAGAGTATCTTGCAATTGAGTGCAATTAGTTACACAAATTGAAACCAAAACCCAGATTCCTTGAAGTTGAATTCAAGTTTTTAAGGATATATCACTGATTATTTGGGTACTTGAACATATCCATGACATTTCAAATTGTATCTTGGAAAAATGTATTCATAATTATACTGCTTTTATGATATTATTAAACTGTATTTATTCATAAGTAAATGTTCTACTTTTTTTTCTGTTTTGTAATGTTTTATTGTAGGTTTTCAAAATTCATATCTCAATTCCACAACTACCTCAATCAACACCTCATTCTATTTTGATGCAATTTCAAAGTTTCACTTCATAATCTTTACTGATTCCTTTTAAAATAGGTACCTATACCAGAAAGATACTTACTTTTGCTCATTGTTAATATATTTCTACATAAATGAAAGTCCTGGATTTCAAATTCATTTATAATTGTAAATTTTTATGAAGGTATCTTGGTAAAATAATTCAGGGGAAAACAGTATACATGAGCACTGAGGAAAGGAGTATACTGGACTATCCTTCTATTTGTAGGTACTTCTTTCTGGACTTCTTTGGAGTGGCATAAGTACAGTAAAACACATGTTATGTCAATGTACTTTCATTTTCAAAAATTATTATTAATTCAGTTCCAAAATATACAAAACATAATGAACCATACAGATTGATGATAGAATATATTCTCAATTAGATGAATTTAGGATTACAAAATGATATCAAATCACAAAATTTATGATAATATAATGTGTAAATACATAAACTGAAATCCTAGGTCATTTGATCAATGTTTTCCTCAAAGCCTGGAAGTAATATTGTTGTATCTACTATTAAATCCACCATAATGTCAGGATGCTGTTGGTGTTGAAATATTTCTTGGTTTAGACTCATTAGAGCTGGTTGCTGCTGATTTCTATTGTATGGATCAATTGCACATGATTCTGATGGCTATAATATTTAACACAAAATAGTCCAATAACACATTGTTCAGGGATGGTTTTCAATATGTTCACAGAAGGCTGTTCACTGTTGAAAAACTTCACTCCTGGTATCACCATTTGTGGTCTGTAGGATCCTTTTGCTTGAAGAGTGGAGTTATAGAAGTATGATGGTGATTATATCAGCTTCTGATGATAGTGGATATGCTTGTAATTTTTGATATCCCATAAAGCTGTCCCACAGAAATGCACTGGTTTGAAGAAATTTGGTCCACGATTCAGTCAGTAGGTAACAGTAATTTATAATTTTCCTCACATAACGATGAAACAGTAAGATCCAACAAATATAATTATGATTTCAGTTAAAAGTTCAACAATTAACACAAATAACACGATGAAATATCAAGAAGAAAATGTATGCAAATCTCAAGAAATTTTGTAAACAAACTACACACTCTTTGCCGCCATCTTGTTTTGAAACAGCGCCCCCAACGGTCGATCACCTTGCCAATAGAAAACAACAATGGGATTTGTTCAGTAGCGTACCAAGAAAAAATTCGATCAAGTTTTCGAACAAAAGTACTCCAAATATGTAATATCCTGTGTATCAAATAACAAGTTATGGAAAGTATGTGATGCTGATTGTCCTTTTAGTGTCACTACAAAATGTCCGAATGATATGTACTTCGTTGCTATTCTGTATGAATGTTTCATATTTGATGAATCGATAAGATTTCCTGAGTGTTCAATTTCGATAGTATCAGGCCAAATAAAACACTTATGCCCAAAGGAAAAAACACAAACGCTAAGTCGGTCGACCACAAAGTTTAATTACAACAAGATTCCTTTGAAAAAAATCTGGACCACTTTGAGAAGGATGGATGGTTTCCATGACTTAAAACACTTATGGTTTAAACAGAAGTGTTTTAATTTTTTTCGTTTCAAATACAAAATATAATTTTTTCTGCGACGGGAAAAAAGTTTGGCATTTCATCTCTGTTGGCAGGTTATAAAATGTCACTTTTCATAAATTACTTTTTTCCCGTGGGAAAAAAGTGAGTACTTTTTTCCCGGATATATATCACATATATATACTCTGTTAATGGCTTTTGTTGTGCTATAGTTCCGAAAAATGAGTCAATAATACCGTCTCCGAGAAAGAACTGCAAGTCCTTTTATCTTCCATTCGACTTCGCGGTTTCGTATATTACTAAACAACTACTGAATTCGCAATTTTTCAAAATCAAATCACAGAATTGAACTGACAGAAAGTGACATCATATATTTGATTACTTCAAAAGAATGATGAAGATGTCTATGAAACGCAGGTGTCCCTACTGTTAAAAACTTGAAATTTCACGTCGATAATTTTCAGATTTCGAAATAATGTAATATCTTCTCAATATTGATTCGTCCTTCCTTCTGTCACAGAAAAAAATAGTGTATTATACACGGGAAAAATATTAGATTTTAGCTCACGGTTTTTTGTCTCCCTCCGCTACGCGTCGGGAGACAACACAACCTGGAGCTAAAATCTACTACTTTTTTCCCTTGTATAATAAATAACTATTGTTTCTATAGAAGTAGAAGTTACGATACAGAAAAAAAATCTCTTCTCACCGATAAATTACAATCATACTTCCAATCTACAATCTACTTATTGAGATTACATGAAAAAAGTACGCTTTGTATTCCCCTCGTGACTTGTAGGAACATCATCAATTCAAGTATTTTGTAATGTCAAATTTTGCAGTTCCAATAACAATTTTGAATCCATGGAAAAGATTCGATGGCACAGCCAACTTATATGAACTTGAAAGGCTAAATATAATATAAGTAGGTGGTGAGTATAGGTATAACATGGAGATTATCATCTTCAAAAGTAAATATATAGGACATTGAAAATCGATTTTCTTCTTCCGTAGTTCATCACATATAATATGTATAAAAGTTTTGAACCAACTTCGAGATATTCTATAATAGCATTTGAAAAAAATGAATAGTTTATTGACGTCGCAAAATAAAGAAAGACTAAAATTGTATACAGTTAGTGTCCATAAAAATCATTGTGTATGAACTAGACATCAAATTGTTGGGGTTCACATGCTGATGTCCCATTTTCCATAGCAAACTTTCATGCATATATTTCATTACGAGGGGAAACTATCTTTTTGTGAATTCTCAATTGTATCACCAGATTGTGAATTGAAAATATGATCGCAAGAAAGGTAATTTCATACTGAATCGTTATATCCAGGTGAAAAACATTCTTCGTATTGGAAATTGAAAAATCTGATGCAATTCCGGTCAAACCGGATGTGTCATAATATCTCGTCTGATAAGTACTAGCAGAATCATACACTCATGCAATCCAATCGATGTACCAGATTTGAAACATTCATTCACAATAGCAACAGAAATACAAGGGGGTGGATTGGTGACGACTCCGAGACACCCAATATACGAACTAATATGAATATAAAATGCGACTTCACTTTTTCTCAGAAGTCTAAGGTATCACTTTGTACAGACCTTTCCTAGACATCCTTTATAGTGGTTTTCATGTCATCAAAGTGTCTCTTTAAGAAGGGAATGGTCGTCAATTTTCCTGAAAATAGATTCAAAATTGTTTGTCTTACAAAGAATCGCGATATCTGGAGAGTAATAACTTGTTACAGACAATAATGACGCTCCCGTCAATATTTCTATAATATATTGTATATATATAACACATAATTATTTCATGAACTCCAGTATCGATAACACTCAATTATTATACGGAAATTCAAAACCTTCCAGTGGTTGAAAAGAATGACTTATTTTTTTATGGAGCATATACCTGTGAGATGAAAGAGGTGTTCTGAGGAGTAGTTCTGTATTGGATTGAGAGCAATTAACGTTGCAAATCCAGTCAAGTAGTCAAGTAGGGCAAATGCCTATGGAATAACATCACTCTATCTCGCTTCCATTTCAGGATATTCCGTCATAAATTGGCCTATCCAAATCAAAACTTTCAGTACAGGGTAGTTTCGTTCCGGTCAGCGGAGATCATAGACTTTAATTCCTGTAAAACTCGCAAAAACGTTAACCATGCCAAACTACCCACAGTGTGTCTCACTCCTAATGGAAACACCCCTGTATCTCACCTAATCGTTGAGATAGGATCCTGAAATTTGCTGGACCGAGAGATATACAAAAAATGCATATTTTGCCTGGAAATTTTTTTGTTCTGAAAAATCCATTTTTTGTCTCACTTTTCATGGAAACTCCCTTCATCTTATGTAATTATCCAGTAAGGATTGTTGAATTTTCAGAAGCAAGAAATATTCCTAAGATAAAGTCAATGGTCAACTGAGATTACCATCAGTGATATACACTGCTTGCCGGCAGCCAAATGGAACCACCTACATGTCCCGAAAATCATATTAGCAGACAAGATAGGTTGGAAATCACTTCGGATTCGAGAACGGAAAACAGAATCCGAAGTGATTTTCAACCTATTTTGCATCATCTGCATTTATCATAACCATATCTACCAAGATTCTCGTATTTACAATGATAACAACGATGTGATTCTTCTCCGCCTAGTCCTAGTCCTAGTTGTTGCTAATCTGTGTCCTAGTCGTGCTGTGTAATGAAGATAGATATAATAGTCTGTGGACACAAGCAGATATTTCGAGGAAATCATGACACGAGTCGTCACGATTCATTTGGGCAGAGAAGATATACGCACTCATGTCATGAACTAGATCATTAAACAATATCGGTTAATATTCGACATATCAAAAGTTGCTATCCCAGGCGAACAAAGATATCATAATTTCTCCTGATATCGTGGCACTGATTCATAGTATCTGAAATAATTGAATTCTTCAAGTCTGATGACTGAAATGATCATGTTGACTTGATGGAAAATATTAGAATTTGATCTTTTGATGCATATTGATGAATCACCAAATACTATAGTATCATGGAGGTTATTCAGTCGCGTCAAATATATCAAGAGGTGTGATTACTTCACCATACTTCCACCACCACATCTGGCTAGCCGTCTCCACCAGGTGCAAATACGAATAGACGTCCAAAAAACAGCATCCAATGTAGAACATAAACACTATGCCCGATATTGTAATGTCTGGCTCCATCATCCTCACCAAGCCCACCATATCTATGCTCGGTATTTCCATCAGCAACACTCAAACAAAAGCTGCTCCACAAAAACTCGGATTCTTGTTCCGTGCGAAAAGCTACTTTACACCTCAACAGCTTCACATGATCTACAAAGCGCAGATACGGCCTGTTCTAGAATACTGTTTCCACATATGGAGTTCAGCACCAAAACATACGCTGATGCTCTTAGATTCCATCCAGAGAAGAGCCATTCGCCTGGTGGGTGACGCCACACTCACTCACTCGTTGACATCATTGGAACACCGTAGAAAGGTCGGCGGCCTTTCACTTTTCTATCGATACTTCCACGGGAAATGTTCTTCGGAAATTTCTGCTATCATCTCTTCACTGTCAATACCAATTAGACGAACTAGACAAGCCCACTCAGCACATCCTTTCGTTGTCAACTTCGAAAGATGTCGAACAGCACTTTATCAAGACTCCTTCATCCATAGAACGGCTAGGCTCTGGAATTCATTGCCTGTGGAAGTATTCCCAACAACATATTATGATCTCCAGAAGTTCAAGACAAATTCCAATACTCATCTCCTGTCCCTATCCCCCCTAGGAACGCACGATGTTCTTTGAACATAATAGGGATTCCCTTTCGTGCGCTTCAAGCGATAAAAAAAAACTATGAAGACCTCGGTATGCCCTTTGATCTGAAAACGCCCCAATTACTTCCCAAAGAGTTATATGGACCACTTCCCCAAAGGACTCAATAATGATATATGTCTCGTTCACATTGCCGATATAATTATTCATTTGACTACATCACAAGAACACATATTGAATCTCACAAAAGTATTTTGCCTTCTTCGCAAAGCTAATCTGGAAGTTCAGTTGGATAATTGTGGGTTTTTGAAGAAAGAAACAGCCTAACTTGGACATTTTATAACCACTGAGGGTATACAACCCAATCCCGACAGAATAACTTTTATTATAAAATTTCCGATACCTGAAACTACTGAAGGAATTGAAAGTTTCCTAGGTATGTCAGGGTACTATCGCGAGTTTATTCCGGATTTCGCCAAATTTACTGAGTCCATGACGTCATATTCAAAGCAAGGAAGTAAAATGTATATAAATAATCCGGAGTATATCCAATGTTTTGAAACTTGTGAGGAACCTTAGCACGGACGCCAGTGCTTTTGCCATCGGAGCTGTATCATCACAGGGAACTGTTGGTCAAGATAGACCTGTTTCATATGCAGCAAGGACGTTGAATCAAGCGGAACAGGAATATAGTGTGATAGAACGATAGCTTCTGGCCACTGAGTATTTCCGGCCGTACTTGTATGGACGGAGATTCTCAATCTACAGTGACCATAAACCACTACACTGGCTCTTCTCTATTGAATATCCTAACGCACCCCTCACCAGATAGATACTCAAAACTTGATGAATTTCGAATTAGATAACGAATTATTATTAGGAAATATTGATGAATTCACCAATTTAGATGATACCATTACAGAAAGCGGACAAGGCGATGACATTCATGATAGTGATGACGATTAAACCCTGTATACGAAGTCTCAATCTCAAAAGCACCCATTAACAACTTTCAAAATCAATTATTTCTGACAATTGTCACACTATCCAGTTGTCCCTAGAATGAAACGATTATTTGAAAATAATACAAGAAAGGAGATTCAAATTTCCTCGAATAATTTTGAGGAGGACATCATGAATACCTTCAAAGATTTCATTATGACAAAGAAAACGTTTGCAGTTAATTTCTACCGACCAGAATACATTCCTCGATTTTGCGAAGTCTTGAGAAACACGTTTATGAACTCCCCTTTTGAAATCATTCTTTGCAATAACGTATTGAAATACGTGATATCAGTCGACGAGAGGCAAGACATTGTTCAGGATTATCATCTAGGTAAAACTAACTACTGCGGAATAATCGAAACCAAATCGTGAATGTAACGTCATTATTATTGGCCAAATATCAGAGGCACATTCAAGGAATACATAAATAATAGTGGAAGTTGCCAAAACTGAAATACGACAGAAACCCACCAAAACAGAAGCTTGAACTCCAAACAGACCTTTCGTCCTACATGCTGATACATTCACAATTAGAGAACAATTTTTGACAATAGTAGACCAATATTCAATTTTGGCAATAGTAGACCGATATTCAAAATATGTTCAAACATACCCATTGACAGGACTCACTGCTATCCCCATAGCAGAAGGATCCATAAACTTCATGACTTATTTTACTTGGTTCTTTGGGATTTTCTCTCCTCGTTTCTTTGGACGTTTCGGGACCGATTCTGCTCCCGTTCTCAACATGTAAATGCAAATTATTTTTCTTTGAAAGTTGTGCTGCGTATATAGTTTGACACTTTTATATACGCAGCACAACTTTCAAAGAAAAATAATTTGCATTTACATGTTGAGAACGGGAGCAGAATCGGTCCCGAAACGTCCAAAGAAACGAGGAGAGAAAATCCCAAAGAACCAAGTAAAATGAATGTACCACCTCCTCGATTAACCTACAGACAGTATTCATGACTTATCTTAGGACACCAAAAATGTTAGAACTTCATCAAGTCACTGATCTCAGAAATGATGTCATACAAGAATTTACAGGTCTACATAAAATACAAGCTCATTACACCACTGCCTGGAACCCTAACTCGCATTCAATTGTTGAAAAATATCACTCAAACATCTCAGAATCGTCCACGAAACGCGAAACAATCTAGATATTTTTGATGAAATGCCATATTTCATATTAGGCTCTGACCACGTCATACATTCAGACACAACACAACGCCCTATAGAAATAATCACAGGCCATTGAGACAGTAATAGTCCATTTGACGTAGATATTAACGAATAATTTTACGAAAACAACAGCAGAAAACACAAGGAATCTACAGAAGAAATTCACATACAACTCAATAACCAAATGTCCAAACGAAACGAAAATCTTTCTCGAAAAAATGAATTTAGATCGTCACAATTCACTCACCTATGATCCAGGTACCTTGATGTATCGCGGAACTGGATTACGAAACGAAACTAGTCCCAAAATTATGTCTTGACGCCTCAAGAAAGACAACGAAATAACCATTCATGCCGTAAAACTTACAAAAAAACTACCTGGGCAGAATCAGTCACGAAACTATCACCTATCAGAAAAGTTATTTGAAGCGACCTCTATCTAATCAGAAGAGTGGCCCATTGCATGATACTCCTTTTGCTCCCCCTAGCCAAGACCACACAAAAAACCAAGGTGACTTACCTGGAAACCAATTGCTACATCACCATCCATCGATACAACAACATCCATTTCACTAAAGAAAATGGTAGCTCTACAGTCTACATCTCAAGGACCATCGATACCGACGCAGACGAATAGCCAATAGGCGATCCACCCTCCGTATGGATCTCTTCAAGTTGGAGAGATTCATATCAAGAGAAACAACATTCCGACGCTCACATAATTGAGATGCAATTCATTGTCATCAAATGATTCAATAAAAATTGAAACAATTGTTGGTTCAAACTCATCATGCTCAAAGTGCATCTCAAAAACTTGGTTTTCTGTTTCGGGCCAGGAGCCATTTCACTCCCAGTCAGCTGCTTATGATCTATAAGGCACAGATCCGACCTGTCCTGGAATACTGTTCCTATATATGCAGCACCCAAACATACCCTGAAACTGTTGGATTCTGTCCAAGAAAGGGCAATTCGTCTCATGGGTGATGCCTCGCTCACAAACTCACTCACTTCCCTAGAACATCGTAGAAAAGTTGGCAATCTGGCTTTATTTTGAAGATTTTTTCAGGGACGATTATCTTCTAAAATATAAACAGTTGTTCCTCCCTCGACAGTCCCCGCGGGATTAACCCGTTGAGTTGAAGCTTCGCACCCCTTCATGGTCACTTCGGAGACTTGCAGAACATCTCTTTCTAACGACTCGTTCATCCAACGAACAGCGAGGCTCTGGAACACATTGCCAAGAGAGGTGTTCTCCGGTGCATATGACCTCCAAAAATTTGAGAAGAACACCAATTCTTTCCTCATTTTCCTTGGTTCTCACCATGTTATCTGAATATCGTGAGAACCAGAATATAAAGAAAAATCTAGAGAAACTCAATTCGCCTACATAAATGTCCTGTAATACTCCCAGAGCACTTCTCTCCTTATGATCCTGAAATACTCTGTATAGGTATTGTTATGTAAAATTATCAATTTCAGCTAGTCAAACTGAATTCTGTTCAAGCTCACTCAGCATAACTTGAACACCAATAGTAGATTTGGTAGGTGTCGAATCACCCCGTATATTTACGAATATATCTTATCTTCCTTCAAGTCATTATATGGGTTTTCGAATTTTTCATTAAATTCGTATTAAATGGGTATCTTGAACTTTGTTTACATTCATTAGTAAGTAGCTGTGAAATGTTGCCGAAAAAAATTTGCGAAGATGTCAAGATTTTCAATAAAAAACATCATTTTCCACAGATCTTGGCGATATTAATTGGTGAGTCATATATCTTTTTTTTGTCCGATCAAAATGAGGATGAAATAAAAATTCATTTGATTATTCTTCGAAATACTACAAGGAGAGACTGATCAATATTTTTCGAACGCCAACTTCAATTTCAACAGGATTACAATGAATGTTTCAAAACTATTTATTCGTATTCCATCACCTCAATAGCGTTTTTTCGCGAAATCATAAGTGGTAGAATATTCAAAAATGTGATCGATATTTCTAACGTTGAAGTTTCAAACCTCATGCTCCAATGAAGAACAAACAGTGACTTTCAAAAGTCTGGGAACGGCTCATATTTCATAAACGCCTCACAGGAGATTCATGAAATTATATACAGAATGAATATTTATTGACGATGCCCCATTCAATGATGATATTGGCAATGTTCCCAAATCAATTTTTTTTTGATATTGCAGGTAACTTAATGTTTTCAAACGAAACACGATATTTATGTTCATTGCAATCCATCCAGCGCCTTCTCATCACTTATGTCTCCAAATATCAGATTATGAATTCATGTGATTCTTGGAATGACAACATCTAAAAAACTGTAGATTCTGAAATATGATAGAATTCTCGGACTTTTGAGAGACACTGTATGATCTACAAAACTATAAATACTTAGCGCCATGATAAGATCTCATTTCCATTATGACAAAAAATAAATGGAAAAATAACGTAGCTGAAAGAGTACAATATTGAGAAGAAGAGAACATTTTGAAAGAATGAGTATGAGATTTTTCGATACTGGGAAAATATGGAGTCAACATCCTGCCATGATTCGTGCTATTGGGGATTTTTAGTATAGAAAGTTGTTCTTTTGCAAACAATTCATCTTTTCCGCACGATCTTTACCTTTCCGCCGTGCAGAAAAGTTGTTCCATCGCACTAGTGCTGAAATAGTTATTTTCCTAACAAGTGCGCAAAGTGTTACTTTTCCACACTCAAATACAGTTGGGCGAATGACGCGGAGCGGAGTTCGAATTAGTTTTTGCGTGCGGAAAACACACTTTGCGCACATGTTAAGAACAACGTTTTTTCTACGAGCTTCATATTATATAAGAATGATAATAAAAACAATATTAACTTATTGAAAAATGGAACTATTTATACAACAATCACTTATACAGATTCAGATAACAACGAAAATGAGAAAAAACCAACTCAAATTACAATTTTTCGAATAATTTTCAGTTGAACTTGATTGAAATAGCTAAACAACGAACAATTAATTACATATCAATAAAATATTATGATAGAAAATTATATCATTTGTTCCAAATATCTATATTGAGATTCAATACAAATATCGGGAAGAACGGTTAAAAAGTTGAAGGGATAACGGCTTCTTATAGTGCATACAATCGTCTACAGCTACTGAAATGAATATAAATATTCCATACCAGTGGGATTTTCGGGTAGTTTTACTAATTCGCACGCCGTGTGGATAGCACCCATATCCGCACTGAGTGCGGAAAAGTATTACTTTGCGCACCTAACTGAGTGCAAAAAAGTACTACTTTGCACACACTCGTAGGAAAAGGTATTTTTCCGCATGATTTTTGATTTGTTGAAAATGAGAATTTGGGACTGACTGAATGATCTTTGTTACTATTTTGTCTTCTGTATCATTTTGCAGCATGATTATAGAATAGTGTTTATTTGTTTATTAGAAACCATATTTTCATATGATTGATAGGAACAGAAACACTCGAAATTATTGTACCTCTAACTCTCGCAGAAAAGTACCACTTTTCGCGTTTGTATGGTAATTAACTGTGAACGTTTTCGTCAATGAAATTTCGATATAATGAAAACCTTACTGGTGACACCGTGTGTTCAGATAATCGTATCAATAGCAATCACTATTACTCAGCTCATTATTTTTTGCAGCCGCATTATGTTCCCTTTCTGATGGAATCCTAATGTCGTGGACATCTCCCTTCATCTTGAAAATCTCCGAAGACAAAACCAATTACGACATCACAGAAAACCAAGCATCAATGTTAACCACCATCTCCCCAGTCTGCCTGATGATCACCTCCTTGCTCTTCTCAAACTCTTGCGACTTTTTCGGAAGGAAGAAGATCCTGATGTCCATAGCCCTGCCTCAACTGCTAGCCCTGGCCTTAACAGCTGCGTCCAACAGCTTCTGGACCTTGTGCTTGTCCAGAGTTTGCGCTGGAATAGCAGAGGGATTCGTGTTGACAGTGTTGCCAATGTACATCGCTGAAATTTCAGAGCCTGAGGTACGAGGCACTTGGGGCAACGTGGCCACCATCTTCGTGTTGCTAGGCTCCCTGCTGATCAACCTAGCTGGCTCCTACTGCAGCGTCAAAACAGCTGCGTATATCTTTATGCCTGTGCCTGTGATATTTTTCGCCTTGATGTTTCTATTACCGGACTCGCCCTATTTCTACATCAAAGTGTCAGATCAGAAGAAGGCTAGAGAGTCTCTGTGTTGGTTGAGAGGCGTTGAAGAAGTGGATCACATTTTGCAGCAAATGAATAACGAGTTGGATCAACAGGTGGCAGAAGCTGGCAGTTGGTGCGACCTGTTGCGACTGCCAAACAATAGGAAAGCTTTGACAGCCGGGCTTTTCTTGAGGTTTTCCCAACAATTCGGAGGGTCTACTACCATTGTTGTCTACGTGAAGTATATTTTCGAGAAGTTTGAAATAGATTTGGGTGCTGAAGTGCCTACATTGATCTTCTCTTGTCTATCGATAGTGTTAGTAACGGTTTCTGCTAGTATTGTGGAAAGAGTAGGGAGACGAAAAACTTACATGTTTTCTCTTCTAACTTCCGGACTGGTTTTGTTAATGATCGCGGCATATTTGATCGTGAAAGAAACTGTTGTCAGTGTGGATGTGAGCTCGTTGGAATGGTTTCCAGCAGCGTTATTGATATTGTACCTGATTTGTACTTCGTTCGGTATCTCGAATGTACCGACCTTAATGACAGGTGAAATATTCTCCTCTAGTATCAAAGCTAAAGGAATCAGTGTGCTGGCATTGTCTTACGGATTTTCAGTGTTCCTCACCTCCATTATCTTTCACTTCTTGAATTCTGAAGTGGGACTGTTTTGCCCCTTTTTGTTTTTTGCTATCGTGAATTTGGTTTCGTTCTTCTTATCGTCTCGAATTGTGCCTGAAACGAAGGGTAAGACTTTGGAACAAATCCAAGATGATTTGAGGTCGTGATGATGAGATAGATGAACATGTAAAGTGCCATAATCGAATAAATAGGTGAATCTTTGAAATCATTCATACTCTGAGTGGTCCAATGTATTTGAAAGAGGAAACACAAATTTCAAAGTCGGTCGACCACACTGTATATAAAAATAAGATTTGAAAACAGTGCCCGGTTTCGGCACAACGGCCATCATCAGACTGTGCAGTACCTAAAATACATCATGAATGTGGAAATTGAAATTGTCACTATAAAACAAGAACTCACAATAGTCACATTCAAATCACCGGAAAAAAGATTTTACAAAATCAAGAACATCATCAGGCGGAGAAGTCAGATGAATAAAATGTATCGTTCAAAACGGCTGCAGAGCCAGAAAAATTTCAAAGAATGGAACAACAATCAATTAACATGACATGCTGACATACTGACATATGAGGCACGAACATCATGGAACAAGAGATAATGATAACCTAGGTTCCGAAAGTAGAGAAGAGGGAGCTCTGTGAAGGAAAAGTAAGAAGAATAACTGAAGTTTTATTGAGGAAAGAGAAAGAGAGCCAAGAGGATCGATTAGAAGTGATGTGTGCTATTTGCACACCACAGTTCTTCTTCTTACTTTTCCTTCACAGAGCTCTCTCCTCTTCACTCTCGGAACCTAGGTTGCTGATATTGAGGGCATTTGTCATTCGCCATTATTCCTTGTTCCATGATGTTCGTGCCTCAAATGTCAGTACGTCAGCCTGTCATGTCAATTGTTTGTTTTTTCATTATTTGAATCAATTTCCTCCAGTCAACATGTGACTCTTTGAATTTAGACAAGAAACTTTGTTTTTTTCGATGTTAGACTTGGGCCAGATTTTTTCTGGCTCTTCAGCAGGCTCAAACGGAACATTTTATTCACCTTACTTCTCGGCCTAATGATGTTTTTGATTTTGTAAAATCTCTTTTCCAATGATTTTAATGTGACAATTGTGAGTTTTTGTTTTATAGTGACAATTTCAATTTCAACATCCATGATGTATTTCAGGTACTGCACAGTCTGATGATGACCGTTGTGCCAAAATAGGTCACTGTTTTTCAATCCTATTTTTATATAAAGTGTGGTCAACCGACTTTGAAATTTGTGTTTTTCTTAAGAATAAATAGGTGAATAACCCTGTAGTGCGAAAAATCCGTACACATTGTTTGTATGTTATGAATATTTCAGTGTTGTATTTTTGTATTCTGCTGGGAAAACATGCTCATGTTGAATTTATTATGTAATTGTTATTTAATCATCCACGAATTGACTAACTGATGATGGTTCGATGAGAATAGCACTGTTTTTCTGAGCTATAGATGTTCACACCATTTTCACAGCATGCATACCGGATTAGCGGTATTTTTTTAAGTAATTCTCATGTTCATGAATTTGGATACTCGTGAAATTTATATTTTCCACAAGGTGGCCATGACTTCGGAATCATTTCAGGATATTTGCGTTTCTATACACGTTTTTCATAAATCGTTTTGATAAGGTAATATTTATATTCATTTTATTTATGCTACCTCTCATTTTGAAGGTTGACTGTATAGTAACAATAATTTTTTCATACCTACCAACGGTTCATCTGATGATAGAGCTGTCATATTTGTATCATCATTCATTTTTCAACATGACATTCGATATTTTGAAATTATGTTTAGCAATTTCTTGTGGTGAGTGAATACAAAAAATCATTTTGGTGAAAGGTAAAGTTTTTAAGCAACAAGAAAATCGACTAGAATTGTGAGATAGTATAGTATTCAAGTTCACAGTAGCAATGTTTCTTCAAAACGATCTCCTATACATTTATATATATATAGGTATCCTGGAACGAGTTTTCGAATAATTTTTGGTTTTCGTCATATTCGGACTCTATCGTTCCTCGAATTGTGATTTCGTTTGTGACACATAAAAAATGAACCTCCCTTGTATTGTAAATACTGACATTTTGTATAATAAATTCTGTAGAAGGTACTATCAGTCTCATTTTCTATTCGTTAGCAATTCTAATAAATATTATGGAAGATAACGTGCCATAGAAAATTACTACGCAGTATCTACTAGAAATCACAAGTGTTATCATATAGTAATATTTTCATATTCGATGAGCTGTGAATAAATGAATCAACTTGCAAATTTGATGACAATTACCCACTTAGATGATACCACATTTGTGATACCATCATTGAGTGATGGCTTATTGAAAAACATAATTGATAAGCAATTCCCACCGATTCGAATCTATAGGAATTGGTGTTCTTCTTGAATTTCTGGTGCTAACATTCCTTGGCAATGTGTTCCAGAGCCTCTCTGTTCGTTGGATGAACGAGTCTTTGGGCAGAGATGTTCTGCTGGTCTCCAAAGTGACCACGAAGGGGTGCGATGCCTCAACTCGACGGGTTAATCTCGCGGGGACTGCCAAGGAAGGAACAATTGTTGATATTTCAGAAAAGCGTCGTTCATGAAAAAATGTATAAAAAAGAGCCAGATCACCAACTTTTCTACGGTGTTCCAGAGGGCTGAGTGAGTTTGTGAGCGAGACATCACCAACGAGACGAATTGCCCCTTTTTTGAATTCAACAGTTTCAGGGTATGTTTGGGTAATGCACTCCGAATATGGAAACAGTATTCCAGGACAGGTCGGATCTGTGCCTTATAGATCCCAATCAGCTGACTGGAAGTGACATAGCTCCTGGCTCGAAACAGAAAACCAAGTTTCTGAGATGCACTTTTAGCAATTGATCTTACGTGCCCAAGAAAGCTTATTGCTGATAGTGATACCAAGCATCGAAATGGATGTCTTCATAAGAATGGTTATACTCCTGACAAGCTTATGTTCGGCACAGTGAGATCGGCTTTTCTATAGAGAAGTCATGCATGTGTTTTGTTTGCATTGAAATCTACCAAGTTATTGGGTCCCGATTCGAGAATTGCTGCCAAGTCCATATTTATGTTGTCAACATCTCTCCCTCGTTCGTTTCTGATTTGCCTGGCTGGTATTGGAGCCCTGGAAGAGGAAGCGGTATGGAGGGTACAATCATACGCGAGGCTGTGTACTGAACATGAAGTTGCTTCTAACAAATCGTTGATATGAGGTGATAATATTGTTGGTTCTAGAATTGATTCTTGCGGAACACCAGCATTCATGATGAGAGAGTCAGATGAAAATCCGTCGACCACTACATGAAAAGACCTGTTTGAGAGAAAACTAGCTAGCAGAGAACATAGCTGAGAAGGCAAGCCATAAGATGGAAGCTTGGCGAGGAGTCCGTGGTGCCAGACTCAATCGAATGACTTGGAGATATCATGTGCCACGGCTAGGGTTTCATCATATCTATCAATAGATTGCTGCCATATATGTGAGACGTAGGCAAGCAGATCACTTGTCGATCTCTGATGACGGAAGCCATATTGCCTATCGTTGATAATATCTGAATGTTCCAGGTATTTCATGAGCTCGCTGTTGATAGCTTTCTCCATGATCTCTGAAATAATAGATAGCAGTGCGATCGGTCTGTAGCTGCTAGGTAGGGTCTTTCTGCCTTTTTTAGGAACTGGTTGTACTTTCACAATTTTTCAGTTGTGCGAAAATATCCCCAATATGTATGGGTAGTGGAACGACTTGCAGAGAACAGGTGTTAGTTCGGGAGAACTTTTCTTGAGGACAATCGGTGGCATTCCGTCGGAGCCACAAGCTTTGTTGGTGTTGAGTTGAGGCTTTTTGCAAAACTTTGATGCATAAAGGTTAACGACATAATCGATATTTCAGAAAATCTCGGCATTGACTCTAATAGACATAATGGGATGGAATCATTTCGCGGAATTTTTTACGTTCAATAATTAAAAGTGTTTATAACTGGAATCAAAACTAGCGTACTTTACCTACCTAATTGAGTGAAAGTTCACTTCACTTTCTGTTAAACAGGGTGAGTCATGACCAACCAGTTATAAAGAGGGGTAGACTAAGTCAAGGTGAGTTTGATATACAGGGTCCGGATGATTTAATATGGACAGTATTGCTATTTCCTGAACGATAGAAGATAAAGAGTCGATTAGATCAGACAAAAGTTTTTGAACCTCCTCAATATGATGTTTAGTGATTAGGAAAGATTCCAACCGTTGCAGAAACATTTTGAAGAAAATGTAAATCACTGATTCAGTTTTAATTAATTTTTTTCATACCAGAAGAAAACAGTTGATATTTTGTGTAATCAGTTAAATAATTATGACGAGGCGGATGAGATTGTTGATATTCTATCTCCATTATTTCCAGATATTCCACAATGCAATTTTTGTTTTTCTCATGGGCACTATATGAATAGAAAATAGAATATATCAGTCGTCATGATAAGAATCAATACTTTTTCATAGTACCTACCTAATGGCATGCTAAATTATTATGCAAAAATGGAGGAGATGTACAGAAAAACCCAAAATACAAGGTATATAATTATCAAATGATCAAGATACTATAAATATCATTGAAGGTTTCCATTCAGTGTTAGACTTAATGATACTTGACATGAGTTTTAATTTGGTTCAATTTTTAAGATAAAATTAACTTTTCATCAATAATCATTGATCCGTTCTTAATATTTCATGTGATTGTTGATAAATTCATATCATATTGAAGACGTCTGAAATTCGCAAGTTTTGTCTGATTCAATCAACTTTCTATCTCTTACCGTTTGGCAAACAGCAATACTGTCCCTATTGAATCGTCCGGTTCCTGTTTATGTGAAAACATAATATGTTTAGGAATTGGATAATGACATATTGAAAATCTTCGTTGAAGAAAAGGATACAAAAAAATCTATTTGTCTAATCTAATGTTTCGTAATTCTTTCCAAAAACAAAGACTGGTCCTAATTTTTTCAATTGAATAATATTTTCTCTCAATACTGCTGCTATATCAATGTTTGAAGTAATGATTCGAATACTATATGTCGAATGTATATAGTAATGACTTATGTACCTGGATGGAATCAAATAAATATTCATTAGAATTTTGTTTGATATTTTTTTACAAAATCGGTTGAAGTATGCCGTACACATTGGAGACCCTGACTTCTGACGTTTCTTCTGATTTTCCTGATTCTGATGGAAATTTTTAAAAAATACGATCTAGTGAGGCAAACTTCTGAGGTTTAAAAAAATAGTTCTCCTCTGGATTTCTTCACCGTAGTAGGCTATCCTGTGATGTCAGTAGAGGTAATTTGCTAGTGAATTCCAGGCAAAAACATCGAGAAATTCAGTTCATATATACGTGGGCCCAGAAATGCATAGTTTACAAGATACACTGTGTTACACTTTTTTTTTTAATTCAGTTTTTTATGGATATCTCAAATATACCCACATCGATTCTCTTGGAATTTGCCGATGATATTGATTGTTTGTCATCAGCGGCTGATTCGGCAATAATTGAATTGAAATTCTGAAATCCAGTGGTGTCCCGAGGGCATCCTACCGAATATTATTGTTAATAAAATGTGCGCCACTGATTTTGTTGAATTTTGTATCTTCATATCCAATTGACCAACTGGAAATTCAACATTTTTTAAATATTTCGCTTCGTTTCCATGAAAAAAAAACAAAACAAATTCATTGTGAACATTTTCGCAAAACATTCCTTCGAAAACTAGGGTAGGAATAAATGTGTGATCAATGTCCATAGAAGAAGAATGAGGGTGTAGATTGATGTTCTTCGAATATTCCATAATACATGTTCGACACACTATACGCCTTCCTGGACCGAGAATACATAGTGTAGAGTGTGTCAAACATGTATCACGAACTATATGAAGCAAATGAATCTTCATTCTCATTCTATGTATATGGACATGGATCACAAGTTATAGCATAAACAATGAATGCACGCGGTGTATGTTTGGCTGCCAATCGTGCATTAATTGATAAATTGATCATTAATAGGGGTCATCAATGAACGATCCCGGAAAATAACCATTTGAGAATTGCTTTCGTATCACAATACACTTTTGTTTATAAATTCATTTATATATATGTTTGGGATCACACGTTAAAAGGTAAGGCCCCCATCATTCCTTGCTCGCACAAGACTTTCGAAGGCTCCTGAGGGTTGCTCGTAAGGAGGCAACCGAATGACGGATAGAACAATTTTATAATTTTTTTTTTTTTTAATTTACCTTCCTCTATCGGTTTTCGAGTTTGAATATAATTGTTCGGTAGTTCTGAATTTTTGATATGTTATCTAGGATGATTATGGAGTGTTTGAAATGCAAAATGTACAATTCTCCCTCCTCCACGCCATTTAGTATTGTAGAAGATTGAATTTCCAATAATTGACGTTCTGAATTCTGATCCAAGGACTGATAGTTACGGAGGTATGCACTTTTTAAAAAATGTGAAAAATCGCATTTTCCAGAAATTTGTCAAACTTCACACTTTAGAACGCTGTAGTTCACAATCTTCATCCACTTCATGACCTGGTGGTATGTCCTTAGGAAGTGGAAATGTGCGGAGTCATTGGTTGGAGGTAGTTTAGCCAGATTGAGTTTGGTGGTACTTGTTTTCAATCTGCTATAGCAAAGGGAAAGAACGATTGTTCTTTACTGCCACCAGGAATGGTGCTGTGGTGTCGCAGCCCGATATTGCGTGCAGGAGCAAGATACAGCCTTTGCAATTGTACTTGTAGGAGAAGGCGGAGTAGATTGCGTCTGGATGTTTCCCTCTCGCTGTTTTTTCTTAGGAAGACATTGTTCACCGCAGGTGCTGTGCCAGTCAGTAGGACGAGTAGTTCAATGTCTTCTCCGACAATGATGACGGAGTCGTACGTGGGGGACAGACATTTAGCTGTGGCAACTATCAACCTTTTAGCATCTTCGAAAGCTTGGACTGTGACTATATTTGACGCTTGCATTTCATTGCAGAGCAGCTTCACAAGCCAGTCCTTGTTTCCCACATTGGCCAGGAATTTATCCTGAGGTACGGTGTTGACAGTGGTTTTGTCAAACACCACGTCTGATGATGAGTTCGCCTTGTACCTTCTTGCTCGTTCAGCAATCTAGGTCCCTTGCTGAGAAGAATCTGTTGTGTAGCCATCAAAAATCAACATCACATTGGTGCCATAGTGTCGCTGAACGTACTTGACAAAATTCCGGAACATGCGTCCTTTTTATTTTATAAAAAAATCATATCTCCGTAACTATCAGTCCTAGTAACAAAATTAGAAACGAGCATTATAGGAAATTTGATCCTTTTCAACATTGAATGGCATTTGTAGCTAAAATGCACCAAAACAAAGATATGAGCGAGAATCTGGAAGAAGTGCCGATTTCTTTGGGTTTTATCAATATGACGGAGGGCGCGGAGGAGGGAAAATTGTGCATTTCGCATTCTGAACACTCAATAACCATACTAGATAACAAATCAAGAATTCAGAACTACCGGGCCATTTGTAAGGTGAACCCCCTCTATGTGTCTCTATTCACTGGATTTTGGTGAGTCTGTTATTGTATTCTGGATGTGGGTAGAAAATGATTTCTCGTGCAGGGCTATGCTCATCAAAGGTAACCTAACATATACAGAGTAACTCACGGTCGATGGTAAGTTACGTTTTTAGAGAACGCAACGCATGATTGTTCTGAAAAGTTCGCATCTTACATTTTATCACCTGTTTCATGCGATGTTGCCGTTCCTATCAAAAAGTCTTAGCAACTTCATTTTATTAAACGAAACAACCCGTATATTGATATATTTTCAGAATTGCCTTCGTATCACAATACCCTTTTGTTTATAAATTCATATGCCTTTCTCTATCGGTTTTCGAGTTTGGATATAATTGAACTCGAGTATAAATCAGGGCTCTCATTTCACTTAGTGTTGATATTTCAGTGGTACTTTGGACAGGCTCGATGTATTCAATTTTCATCAAGAATTCGCCTCCATCAGGGCGTGCTGAAATCATTATTATATTCGTTGTTCATACAAGTTGTTTGTTGTACTTTCACAGTGAATCTAGCTGTTTACCTGAATATGCTAGATGAGCTGATTTCTGATGGAATTGTTGAAAACTTCGAGCCATAGATGATAACAGTATTTTGTAATCTAACAAAGTTCCTCTAGTTCATTGGTGTCAATTCAGGATACATTTGGTTGAATTTTCTGCAAGTTCTGGCAATGATTTGATCACATTGTCAGTGTATAATGAATAACTTCATAACAACACTGTCAATACCCAGGTAGCACATCATATTGGCTGGAACCCGATTTCATATTGGGCCGATATAGATATATCGTACATGTGAAAAATAATATAGGTCCAATATGAGAGTATATTGGACAAACAATATTGAAATGATAATATTGGTGGAATATTGGCTCAACCTGAGCTGAATATGGATTGTCAGCTACAATATTGGAGCAATATTGGTTGTAAAATTCGTTAACAATGTGTTGAAAAACATATCTATGAATGTTATATGATATTGTTTTACGAATGTCGATACAATAACATCGTATACATATTGTTCCCGACATTTACAACCAATATTGCAATTTGAACATTTTGCCCATGTCGATTCTGAAGCGGTTATGCAATATTGTATATTCAAGTTAAACGGCATATCGGTTGGATATTGTTTTGACAATATTTGAAACATTATATTCACCCATCTTGATCGATATCATTTTATCTATATCATGCGGAAGATATCGTATACAATTTGCTTCTTACATTTATAACCAATATCGCGATTCGAATATTGTCCCTATGTTGATTCTGAAGCGGTTGTGCAATATTGTATATTTGAGTTCGACGGCATATTGGTTGAATATTGTTTCAACAATATTCGAAATATCATATTCACCTATCTTGATTAGTATCATTCTATCCATATCATGCGGAAGATATCGTATACATATTGTTTCCAACAATAATAACCAATATAGCAATTTGAACATTCTCCACATGTCGATTCTGAGGGGGTTTTCAATGATTCGAATATGAATATCAATAACGGCAATTCAATATGTATCTTATATCGGACATAGAAGAGGAAAACAATATTGTATTTTCAAGTTCAATTGCATATCGGGTGAATAGTTTTCTAGCCATATTCAGAAAATAATATCATCTTATATTGGCTGATATGTGATTCACTATATCATGTAAGCAATATTGTTCACATATTGTTTAGAGAATACATATCGATATCGAAATTTCGATATTTATTCCATATTACGCACTCCTAAACCGATTTCGATAGATGGCGCTATAAATGATTGGTAACGTACTCTCATTGCTGATCCGACGAGAGAATTTAAATATTGGCTCTAGACGATTGTAAAGTATTATAACCTGGAGTAGGGGTTAACCGTCATCAACAAGGCGGCTTTCCTAGGGTAAGGCCCTCCCATTGCACTCCGGCTGGGCTGACCTTTGTGATTATTCCTGATGCGAATAACTCGCAAATATTGGTATGAAAATATTCCACCAATATTTTGAAGACAACATAGCTACATAATGATTTTAAATAATGTACCAATATTTCCAACCAATATTGCACCAGTATATTGATATCACATTTCGTGATCAATATAACTTCACGAATATACCAGCAATATTGGTATGAGAATATTCTACCAATATTTCTGAGACAACATACCTTCATGATGATTTCCAATGATTCACCGATATTTCCATATATTACACCAATATTGCCGAATGTTCACCATTAATTTCTCGCCAATATTGATATTACATTTTGTTTCCGATATTACATTTTTTTTCTCGCCAATATTACTTTCACAATATTTTGCCGATATTTTCGTAATATTGCACCGATATGGTCCCAATATATGTGTGCTACTTGGGTAAGAGTCACTGAATTACTCATTAATGTCACCGAAATGTCATGAGTTTGATATTTCCATGGCTATCTAAAATTAACTTCTTCATAAAATTATATTTTCCACAAAAAGAGGCTTTGTTAGGTAAGTTTGATGATTTAGGTATATTGACATGCTATGTCACCTTGTAGCAATTTTCCTATTCCTTCAATTCATTGAGAAAAAAACAGTAGGTTCCATTTGGAATGATGAACTTTTGACCACTTGTATGAATAATAATTTCAGCACGCCCTGTATGATATGGAGGCGATTTCTCAATATGAATTTACTGAATCAAGCCTGTACAAACCACCACTTGAATAACAACTCTTCATGAATTGAGAACCCGGATTTACTTAAGTTCAATTATTAGGGATATGTTTTGGATCATATTATAATATAACACACATTATTTTCTATCTCGAGAACCGATAGAGATAGGGATAGGGATTCATCAATAAAATAGTAATGAAATGAGTGGGCAATTCTAAAAATGTATCAATATACGGGGTGATGCTCTAAAATAATAAAGTTGCTATGACTTTTCGATAGAAACGGTAACGTCGCTATTTTAAAATATCTTAGATCAATAGAATAGGGGATGAGATGTGAAATGCAAAATTTCCAGAGGTATCCTGCGTTGCGTTCTCCATAAACGTATAATCTACCATCGACCGTGAGTTATCCAGTATATAGTATGTGCGCCCTTCAAGAAACCTTGTCAGAATCACGTGTTCTAGAATGATCGATTAACCAACAGACATTTTGACATATTGATAGTGAAACTTGAAAGTATCTCATGCTTGTCAACTTTATTTTTTTCTTCTAGTCCTGGTACGATTACAAACTTCGATGGGAACCAAAGGAATATGGAGGCGTCCACATGCTCCATGTTCCATCGGATCACATTTGGAGACCGGATATAGTTCTTTATAACAAGTAGGTTTTGTTCACACTATCAATTTTTTTAATCTTTTGGAGCACACGAAAGGGAATCCCTATAATGTTCGAGGAACATCGTGTGTGCCTTGGAAGGGGTATGCTCTTTTTACGCTGTCTAGTAGCATCACTTTAGGTGTGGTATTTGTTTGAGAATGTGTTTTTTGTGTAGAGCACGTAGGTAGTAGAACTACTAACCATTTATTTTTCAGAAACTGTAGGAACAAAGATTCTGTTTTCATTCATCTGGAGCGTATTTATCAGTTTGTGAGCATGTTTTTCGATGTTTTTTTGTTTGTGTGATTATGTCAAAGTATCGTGAAAGTATTCACCCTATATTATGACGAAGTTTTTCGAATTGTTCGATGATCATATGATAGACTGAGCAATAAAATTAAGGATGATGTTAAATTCAAACGACATAGATAGTATCAGCTATACCAGACACATGAATAGATGATATCTACAAATGTTTTCTATTAATTCATTTGGGATAGAAACAAGAATGTTTGCAGATATTCGAAATCAACAGATCGATTTAAACAATCAATAGAGATGAAGAGACGAATATTCCGAGATCTATCATCAAACTCTTTGATAGAGTATAAGAAAAACGAAAGGAAAACTTTCGAACGACACGCTATCAGTCCAAATTCGATGCAAGTTTTCAGTGTGCAATTTCTCGGTCATAGAATTCATGATTTCTAAGACCAAAAAATAAGCTTCTGAACTCTCAAATCAGAATTGGCATCGGTAATGTTTTTTCGAAATTATAACCTAACGTTGTTGTTTTCAACGATGTAGCCATGGATAGCAGAGCAGAGTCTATCAGTGTTGACATATCTAGAAGAAATAAATAACTGTAGATGTCAAAATGAATCGCATTGGTTGAATATGACTCGTTTATTTATAACAAATGTTCCTCATGGTTCGTGCAATAGTCTAGAAAAATAACACTTCGTTCTGAAAAATCACTTTATGATTCTGTCTTTCATTGTTAACTCAATTGTGTTTGCTTGTCAATTTTGTGAACAACAAAACTACAGAACTGTCTCGAATATCCAGAATATCGTGATATTATTGTTGAGGATTATTATATTATGATCCTTGATTTTTCCACTCATTATAACACGAGTTCTCCAATTATTATAAACAAGAAAAAATCATTTTACCTCGTAAGTTTTCAATTTGTTCCTTCTTATATCATCTAAACCATCGTTTTCCAAATCATGGTGCAGACGTCTGTGTCTTGTGTCATTTTATTGTCTAAATTATCAATTTTTCAACTCTTTCATCTCCATGTGAGTAAGTATTCATTGTATCCTATGTCATTGTTGGTTTTTCAAAAACATCATCCTTGTATTCGGCTGATGATGGGCATATATCAGCCCGAAACATGTACCTCTATGTGATTGATCTCTGATCGTCGAAAAAGTTTTGTGGAGATGACCTTGGGTTTCTTCATCTATGAAATATACCACCCCACTTCGAGTTACCATGGACTTCTTCCAAAGATTTAGTTGAAGTTTGGTGAATATTCGGCTAGGGTACCTCGGGTTCATCATTTATGTACTCACATGTTTTGAGCCCTCGAAGACTCCACTAAAGGTGGTTGAAATATATTTTGTTACAAGGAACCCGACAGTATGTAGAACCTATTGGGATAACTCAAATCCATATAACATTGTTAGGTTGAATAAAACATATTCAACTTCATTCAGTTACACAAAATGATGGAAAATAAGTCGGAAGTAGCTCAATTCCTCAGTATTTCGTGAATGCATTTCATGTATACATATACCGGGTGAGACAGGAGACATGTAAGAGCCCGGGAAGGGATGAGAATTTTGAATTCGAAATGGTTATATTATTAATGATGGCGCTTCCATTTAACCCAATGACAATTTTCTTCAACCACCAGTTTGATCGCAAGCAGACCCAACTTTTTTTTTGCAAAAGGCATCCTGTATATTTCAGCAGCTTTTCTTATTTGCCTAAAAATTATCTATCCAACTATGTATCACAATTTGATATCCGTTCATTATTTGGCTGTTAAAATGCATTTTAGTGAAATACATCAAGTTGGCTGTGGCACGAATACAATGACATTTCGATGCTTGATAGAAATCCAAAGATCATTACTGAGACGATATCATCAGAATACTTTCCATACCCTAATCGGACCCAGGAGATTGCCAATGATTTCAATGAGTTCAAGAAAATCATCCGAAAGTAACTCACGATATTGAGGAAACTAAGATCGAAACGCAGGTTTTTTCGTTTTGCTACTTGTGAAGAAACTATTTGTCTTTCATTTTTGCCATGTGGTCATATTATTATTATAATCAACCATTCGGATACATGAAATTGAAATTTTTGTAATAATTGATGAATCGTCTTAATACATCTGTTCATTAGTCCACATTAGTGTATTTTTAGTATCATTTCGCCTATCGAATTGTGATACATAGTTGAATAGAGAATTTCAAGGCAAATAATAAAGGCTACAGAAATATACAGGATTCCATTTGAAAAAGAAAAAGAGTTGAATCTAATTCCGATCAAACAAGTGGTTGAAGAAAATGGTCATTGGGTTCAAGGGAAGCGTCATTATTGATAATATAGCCCTTGTGAATTTCGAATTTTCTTCACTTGAATTAAAAAAAACTAGAGGCGTGTCACCCGGTAAATTGTCTCACAAGGAACTCGAAGTAAGAACTTGCACACATAATATTATAAGGTTAAATAAAACATGATTGAATATTTTCAGTCAAATGAAATGATAAAAAATACATCGATAATAGCTTTCAGTTTTTCACGGATTCAATTAGTTGAGGTTGATAGGAACATAATATCCTCTCACAAGGAACTCATCAGCTTATGGAATGAATCCGAGGTAATCTGAAGTTGAGTGTAAACGCCATTTCACACATAAACGTGGAAAAATACAGTGTGATTTCATGCTCTCTTCTCCAAGGAAAGATTTCAAAAAATTGTTCAGTTGCTATGGTAACGATACAGAGAACAGGCTATCAATTGGTCGAGAATGTTAGTTGTGAAGTTTTCAGTCCAAACACAGACTTCTGTCGAATGAAATTCTCGTCTCAGGTCCAAGAAGCTATGAACATGATTCGTTAGATGAAAATGTTGCAAGTGACATACATATAAATTGCATGAGCTGGTAGATAAATTAGTGTTCACAACTCGCTGGAGAGATATATTGTTCGTTGATTCGACCTTCGCGTTTGACCAATCATGTTCTCATAATGAATAGAAAATTCTTCACATCACTTCAGACAAAAAAATCCAACCTCATCAAAGAACTTCATTCAGTCAGTTCAAAGGAGAGTGCCATTAGCACTCTTCCATAGAAATAAATATTCAATTCCTTTGATGTTATTCGTAATATCTGGATTTGTTTTCCAGCTTGCTATTCAAATTCCCTCTTGAAACTCGAGTGGAGAATTCTTGCATTACTGTAATGTATTATTGTTGAGAAGGCCCTTGTAATGGAACGGTTGACACTCCTGATAAATGACAACTCCGAGTGGGTCCATTTAAATGTTCAGTGAAACACTTTTCCGTAGCCGATAGCCATTATTATGCCAGTTCAGCCAGTAAAACTTCGATTTTATGTCGGATAGAGTGTTACTTTGTTCGATTGCTCTCGTAGTTTATGTGCCGTTTAACTTCGATGGCAAAATGAAAAATTGCGTAGGTATAATGTTTAATCCTCATTTCGATGTTGAAGGTATCGTAGTATTCGACAGTTAACATGAAAATATTGAATCACTAAAAATATAAGCCTATGGATATATCAAAAACTGTAAAACGCAGTTAATGCACTCGCGAGTGGCGATTTTACTAAATATACTGTACGCTAGCACATACCACACCCACCGTTATATCTCATCTTCAAAGTACTTTACTCAGGCAAATCTCAGGGACTATTCATCCTCAACGAACTAATCTATCCCTGATTGCAATATTTTTGAGGATGGAAAACCGAATGGGGTGTAGAAACACAATGATTAATAATATATTTCAAAAGTTGAGTTCGTCAACAAAATTGAATGAAATGAGACTGTTTATCCTAAACGCACTAACCTGTTTGACTTCACATATTTCATGAAAAAGGAGAACCAGAATGAAGTAAAGAAACATTGGTGCAAGAAAAAAGTTGCAAAAAAAACTTCAAGTTCACAGCGATTCGAACCATGGACCTTCAGACTTAAAGTCGACAGCGCTAACCAGAATACCATTTTGGTATATGAATTTACTGCGTACAGGAGATTGACAACGAGAGAGCTTCAGTCGAATTCGTGTCAAAATCATAAAAAGTGTATTCTTGCGTTGGAGCACAGTATATTTAGTGCGATGTGCTGACTCCGAGTATATCGGTAATGTTTGGAGATATGACGTATTATGGTGGGCGTGGTTTGTGCTAGTGTGCAGTATATTAAGTAGAATCGCGACCGGGTGTGAAGTAGTACTTCATCGACCGGCGTATAAATAATTCGTGATAAGCATTCCTGGATGATTCAGGAAATCTATGTTTCTGATGTGTTAGTTCATCGCTTGATGTCACAGTTCTCGTGATATCTCTGAGATGTGAAATGATATCATCGAACCCAAAATGAGTTATGCGATGGCATAAACTGACAGCGAATGTAAAAGTACCCAGGTAGCACATCATATTGGCTGGAACCCGATTTCATATTGGGCCGATATAGTTATATCGTACATGTGAACAATAATATAGGTCCAATATGAGAGTATATTGGACAAACAGTATTGGAATGATAATATTGGTGGAATATTGGTTCAACCTGAGCTGAATATGGATTGTCAGCTGCAATATTGGAGCAATATTGGTTGTTAAATTCGTTAACAATGTGTTGAAAAACATATCTATGAAGGTTATATAATATTGTTTTACGAATGTCGATACAACAACATCGTATGCATATTGTTCCCGACATTTACAACCAATATTGCAATTTGAACATTCTCCCCATGTCGATTTTGAAGCGGTTATGCAATATTGTATATTCAAGTTAAACGGCATATCGGTTGGATATTGTTTTAACAATATTTGAAACATTATATTCACCCATCTTGATTGATATCATTTTATCTATATCATGCGGAAAATATCGTATACAATTTGCTTCCTCCATTTATAACCAATATCGTGATTTGAATATTGTCCCCATGTTGATTCTGAAGCGGTTGTGCAATATTGTATATTTGAGTTCGACGGCATATTAGTTGAATATTGTTTCAACAATATTCGAAATATCATATTCACCTATCTTGATTAATATCATTCTATCCATATCATGCGGAAGATATCGTATACATATTGTTTCCAACAATTATAACCAATATAGCAATTTGAACATTCTCCACATGTCGATTCTGAAGGGGTTTTCAATGATTCAAATATGAATATCAATAACGGCAATTGAATAATATGTATCTTATATCGGACATAGAAGAGAAAAACAAAATTGTATTTTCAAGTTCAATTGCATATCGGGTGAATAGTTTTCTAGCCATATTCAGAAAATTATATCATCTTATATTGGCTGATATGTGATTCACTATATCATGTAAGCAATATTGTTCACATATTGTTTTGAGAATACATATCGATATCGAAATTTCGATATTTATTCCATATTACGCACTCCTAAACCGATGTCGATAGATGGCGCTATAAATGATTGGTAACGTACTCTCATTGCCGATCCGACGAGAGAATTTAAATATTGGCTCTAGACGATTGTAAAGTATTATAACCTGGAGTAGGGGTTAACCATGATCAACAAGGCGGCTTCCCTAGGGCAAGGCCCTCCCATTGCACTCTGGCTGGGCTGACCTTTGTGATTATTCCTGATGCGAATAACTCGCAAATATTGGTATGAAAATATTCCACCAATATTTTGAAGACAACATAGCTACATAATGATTTTCAATAATGTACCAATATTTCCAACCAATATTGTACCAGTATATTGATATCACATTTCGTGACCAATATAACTTCACGAATATACCAGCAATATTGGTATGAGAATATTCTACCAATATTTCTGAGACAACATACCTCCATCATGATGATTCCCAATGATTCACCGATATTTTTTTTCATATATTACACCAATATTGCCGGATGTTCACCATTAATTTCTCGCCAATATTGATATTACATTGTATGTCCGATATTATTCTACGAAAATTCAACCAATATTGATATGAGAATATTCTACCCACATCTGGAAACTGATATTGTACCAATATCTCCGAATGTTCACATTTTTTTTCTCGCCAATATTACTTCCACAATATTTTGCCGATATTTTCGTAATATTGCACCGATATTGTCCCAATATATGTGTGCTACTTGGGTATGCTTCTATCTTGGAAGAATGACTAAGTTACCATGGTACCGATGGTTCCATCAATGATTTTGCTATCTGCAACCATTGAGGCTTATTCTGGTGTCCATGTCCATTGAATATTAGTTATTAAAGCAGTCTCAATTATAATGGCGGATTTTTATTCTGATTTCCGCACATTTTCAACATTGGATATTTTTAGATTACCTTGGAAATTGAAAACTGATTGATATGTCAGATATGTCTATCCTAATGACAACGATTTTTAAATATGAATCTTTCAGATATCTGTAACTGTGCAAATACACTCAGTTCCAAAAAAAAAGTGACCCACTTGATATCTGACCTATTAGCTTCTTCAAAAAAAAAAAAACAATAGTAGGCCGCTTTCAATTTTCCTTTCTTTCGTTGGTAGGTGATGGATTTGTTTTGAAAAAAATGTAGAGGTGAAAATTTTTTCAAAGCCTCCTTGATGGTGGTGGAATAACTCAAACCATGATTCATTCTCAATTTTTGACCCACCCTGTTTGTTAATCGAGTAATGGCATAGAGAGTTCTCGAACTCAATACGAAAGTGGCTTCTTTTGCGAGCATTTTGTTTATTCATTCATTCATTTATCTCTGAAATTTTCCGAATTACAGCTTTTTTGCTGAATCCTTGCAGATTACCAACTTTCTGAATTTATCGAGAAACAATTTTCTAATGAAATAAACTGATACCAATAATTTCAAAAAACATTTTCATTAATCACAAAATTATAAATTGGGATGACTGCTTAATACTGTGTATTGCCTCTTCTAGCATCTCTAAGAACTTTTAATCTACGAGGCATACTGGAAATTAAGCTGCTTATCGTTTCCATTCTCCAACTAATGCATCTGCCAATTATGCAAGAGTTTCCGGAGACATCTCGCGAGAACGTACCCTTCTCCCTAATTCATCCCACAAATGTTCAATAGGATTCATATCGGGACTTCTCGCAGGCCATTGTAATGTGGTAATACCAGTTGCTTATAAAAAGTTTCGCACTATTTCTGCGGTGTGTGGTCGGGTTTTATCCTGCATCAATATAAAATAATTGCATACTTACTCTGCATAAGGCAAGACTGCCTCACCGGAAAAACATGAAGGGGTTTCTTTCCATTCATTGAAATCCCTCCCCACACCATAACGGACCCACTATTAAAACTTTTGCATTCTTTTATTAAATTTTTATTAAACCGTTCACCAGTTCTTCTCCACACTCTTCTTCCTCCATCCACCATGTTGAGGCAAAACCTTGATTCATCCGTGAACAAGACATTCGACCATTCAGGAATATTCCACTGTCCATAATTTTCAACAAAATTTCTTCTAGCAGCACGATGTTCGGGCAATAATTTGGGACCTTTTGCAGGTCTCCTAGCTTTTGAATTAACTTATTTTAGACGTCTACATACCGTCTGTTCACTTACTGCAACATCACGAATTTGGCGAAGATCTTGCTGAACATTTACCGCAGTATTTGATCTATTTCGTAGAATCCGCATCTCAGGAAGCGATCATCTCTTGGAGATGTTTTTCGGGGGCGACCAGAACCGACCCTCCGAGCGTGATCCTACCAGACTACAATCCAATCAATTTTGAGTACTCTGATCCTTCAATGAATTTAATTTGTGGGATAAGCGTAAGGTATCAGAAAAAAAGCTGTAATTCGAAAAATTCCAGAGATGAATCAATGAATAAATAAACAAAATGCTCGCAGAAAAAGCCTCTTCCGTATAGGGTGTAAGCAATCTGTATATCACTACTCAATTAACACACAGGGTGAGTCAAGAATTAAGAATAAATTATGGTTCGAGTACGAGAACAAAGTGGGGTACCAGAGAAACACTTTTTCACCTTTGGGTTCAAATTACTCTAAATCTGTCAGGATTTGACATGAACAATCGAAGTTCAACTTCAACTGTTCATGATTATATTGGAAAGTGCATCCTCCAAGGGTGACACCAGAATATGACATTTTGTCAATGTTGAAATCTGTCAATAACGAATTATTGAATATCGGAAAACTCCTATCGATAATTTATATGTTCATCTGAGTAATGAGAACGAATATACAGTATGATGGAAATGTATGGAATGAATTCATTTCGAAAAAAGACGAATTTCGAAAAAAAAAAAAAAAACTAGAGTTTAGAACTTTTTTTCGACGAATTTTTTCAACTAGACGACCCTTCGATGTTCAATGGGGGAGACATAGAAATAATAATAAACACTAGAATGCCAATGCAATGTAAACAGAATGGAACCTCAAGGACAGATCACCTACCACTGAGCTTGCGCAGTAGACAGTGTTATTGGACTAGTTAAAGCCAGGACCGGGCCAAGGATTTTTGTAATTTGCTGAACTAACTGCGATGTCATTATGAATCATGTATGAATACTACGAATTATGAGTCCGACCAGGTTAACTTTGGGACAGCAAGTGGTCACGTATGTGAGCGGGTTTGGCGTATTAGCCAGTGGCGTTACTATTTACATAATTAAATAATATGAAAATTTAATTGTAATACTTAATTTATTGTCAGGAATTTATTTCAAATATATTATTCAATGCATATCAAACTTTATGGTTTTGGACACCTCACATACGCGACCTATCATGCGTTTTCTAAGAAATTTATACCAAAAGATGTCATCAATTAAACTGTTCAAAAATTTTAATTTCACAATAATAAATAAATGGAACTCGATTAATTTTATATATATGTATGTACATATATTAATATACTTTATTCAACAATTCGATTTCATACAATAATTGTCCATTATATTCAACCACATATTGAAAGCATTTTTACCAGTTGAAAAAATTGCACTAGTATGATTTAAGGAAATCATGATTGGGATGAAGACGTGTCAACAAAAATGTTCATACATTATATTTTAGTTTATGAATATCAAAATATATATTCACTATCAACAAATAAAAAAAAAACTCTACTGATGTGAAAATAATATTAACTTTGTTAGAGTTTTCCTCTTGAGTTCACCTCTAATTCTTCCAGTTTGTGCCATTGCGATGTTATAAAATCGTATTCTGGAATACATCCTAACTATGGCTTTAATCATTTTCAATTTATGATTCATTTCATAGGGGGATATATCGAAAATATGGTCACCAATAGAACTGAACAACTTTTCATCTTGAAATAAATGTGATGATATTTTATGTATGAAAGTTTCCATAAAATTCATCTCAGTGGGCATACAATTATTAGTGATCCTAAGAACCTGGCGAATTTTCTTCTCCAAATATATACAAGTATCAACTATATCTTGTGACGGCTTTATGAGACCACCTCTATTTTTTCTATTCAATAATTTGAAATTCTCAGCATCCACTGAACATTCTGATATCTCTTCTGTAAGTGATAAGCATATTCTACATTTGATTACTTTTTTGATTGATTCAACCACGAATCCTGACATGTAAGTGACAACATTTTCTGTGAGGGAACTCAAGAGAGGAAGATTTGAAATCAAATGATAAAATTCTCTATCTTCAACCAGCATGTCATTGATATCAATGTCATATTTTTTTATGATAGACATATCGTCCAGATTCAAATCTGCAAATATTTTCGTTTGCCTCTGGGTTGTTGTTAAAATATTTGTTGCATCCAGATTCACACAGTTTCCCTGAATATTCTGAATATCATGTCGCAATGTTAACCTCTTGAAGGTAAAGTAGAACTGGTAACATGTTGGATTATTATTCCATCCATTCCTTCCTCTGAAATATGAAATTATGTTATCATGGACATGAAAATAATCATTGAAACTCACCTCATACAACAAAAAAATAATTCTAAATGGTCCTGGCTGAACTTATAGTTTAGAATATACTTCAAGAAATTGAGTTTTTTGACATATTCATCAAAAATTCCCAATACTGATTTAATTGTTGTGCACAATCCAAGAATGGGAGTTCTGTTCTTTGACCTATGGATGACAGCACCATTATTATGTTTTAAGGACTTCAGATATAAAATTGTTTCTTCAAACATGGGTCTCCATATACACTCGTTTTCCAGTTTCATTGGTGTCTTATAACCTTTTCCGAATGGGTTCCTGGTGTTTAGTAGGTCAAACATCCTGTCGATAATTCTTATGAATTCAATGGTGGCTCCAGCTCCTGCAAATCTTGAATCCTGTATATCCACCATAAGGAACTCTAATGTATCTGCCACACTAGAACTGATGGTTTGTACTGCCAAATTAACCTAAAACGGCAAATCATGGAGATTACTATCCATATACAGTGTCATCCCCAAAGTATGCACCACATGGAAAATTTATTTATTAAGGGTTTTTCGATGAGAAGTTATTCTTGATAAAAGTTTGTGCATCCCCTAAAACTAAACATGCACCAACAAAATACAGTAAAACACACGTAATGTACGAGGAAAAATCACTTTGCACCAAAAAATTTGAAAATTATTATACTCAGAAAAATTCACCGTGGTTAACACCATAGTTGTGTAATTTGTAATATTACAGGCTTCTAAAATGAACCGTCGTGTACAGGATGATGTCTATTTATCGTTACAGCAAATTTTTTTCGTAGTCCCCATTCAAAAAAAATTGGTAAAAAAATAAAACTTCACTTGGATGGCCATGACTTCAAAACTAGATGTATTTTTTAATGCTGAACAACTTTTCTAAATAACATTTCCCAAGATTTTTCAAAATAAGAGTACTTTACTATTGTTTCAATATCAAATATTTGAAGGCTCCTCGTACATTACGTGTGTTTTACTGTATTTTGTTGGTGCATGTTTAGTTTTAGGGGATGCACAAACTTTCATCAGGAATAACTTTTCGTCGAAAAACCCTTAATAAATAAGTTTACCATATGGTGCATACTTTGGGGATGACACTGTAAATGTGTGAAAGTGAATAATTTATGTATACCTTCATCTTCTGTTTATCCCATTCAATGTGGCTTTTCCTCAATTTATTACCAAATCTACAGAATTCATCTTCTTGCAGGGAATGAAGTTTTTCTATATATTCAAAGTTGATCTGTTTGTTTTCTGAATTCAGAAATATTCTACACTTTGCCCAATTATTCCTTACCAACTTTACCATATGACAAGCATCGAAGATCACATGAACCTTGGAATTATTTATGGGGTGCTTGAAGGAAGGTTGGAGATTTTCAATGTCTGTTACTTTTGCTCCAAGTTTTTCTGCCATTGTGAAATGTGCATTAGGTCCATCACATGTCACTGAAGTGATTATGACACCAATTTCACAAAGTTTTTTCAATGATTCTCTCACTATGTTTGCTTTCTCGGCTCCAGTCAATGAATTTATCAGGAAATAAGCAATAGGGAGTTTCCAGCCACTATTCAGAGAGACAACCATCAAAACAAGGGCTTCAGTGGCATATTTTGAACTGGCATCTGCAATATCAGCACCCAAATTCTCATACCCCCAAGTTTTATTTCCCTTAACTTCAATTTGTTTTTTTATTGCCATTTCGTCAAGCATTAAGGCACATATAGTTTGCTTGTTTTGTTGGACATTTTCAGCAACAATTATTGCCAAACTATTGAAGGCACTTTGACAAAAACCTGGTTCACAATCAACATTGGATAACCAGCTTCTGATTGTAGATGGTGCTGGCAAGGCTAAATTGAAGGTGTTCCTAACATAAGCATAAGCCTTGGATGAATAAAATTGTAGAGTCATGGCAAAACTACGAATTTCTTCAGGAATTTTGGAACGTCCTTGTTTTTTGTCAAGTTTTTCATTCTTCATGTTATCAATTGCTCTTCTCATCAGAGTCAATGGCATTCCTGAATAACTTCTCTCCAAAACTGTCAGTGCATCTTCTGAAAGTAACTTTTTGTCCCTCAGCTCATGTACAATTTGCTTTAGACTAGAAACTTTTTTTTTCAATCTGGACACACGCTTCTTACATATTTTCAACTTTCTTTGGGCAACATTTTTCAAATAATTAGTTTTTTTAAGTTTCATCAGAATATCCCTTGGAGATGCACTAAAAATTTAAAAAGGAACCATAAATATTTTTTTCTGGACATTGAATTACTGATTCAACTATTTGTAAATATTATTTTGATGAAATAGGTATGTATCTATTCTTGCAGCTACATACATATACTACCAACATGTAAGAAGATTTTGGGAATGTTTCAAAAACATACAATATTCAGATTATTAGATTATTTTGGAGGAAATGCATTGTGAACATAACAGTAATAATATGAAATTAAATAAGATCAGTGAAAATACCAACCTGTAGTTGTGGAATTTTTTTATATCTCTCCTGGATTTTTTCACTGTTCCTTTGAAACCCTCACTGTCACTTGAAGATGTCATGTCTGGAAGTTTTCGTTTTAATCCAGTAGTAATAGAACTAATAGAAGGATCTGAACTTGAGGACTCATCCAAAGTTACTGAACTACTAAAAATATCATATTTTACAGTTTATTGAATTCTGGTCAGAAAATTACTGATTTCTATAGAAATATAATGAATACATTTTCAAACAGCAATTATTGCTTCTTGGCAAATTTTCTAGATTCAATAAATATTTGAAAATTCCATAAAATTGAATTATTTCACAGTTGAATAAATGTAGTACTCATAATTAAATGTGAATGTTTAATAAATGTGAGAAATAGATCATTTTCAAATGTCTGAATTAATGCACTAACTTATATAAGTTATTTTGACCCAATTTTATCCCATAATATCATGATTCAATGTATTCAATGTACCTCAATGTATTCAGAAGTGAGAAATTTGTTCAAATTCATGTAATTAAATAGAATCTATTCAATATTTATACCTTTCCAATGAAGAAGAGATGTCATCTATTGGACCTGACACAATACTGGTTATGAGGTTTTCTTTGTCTTCATATGAAATATCTGGGAGGTCTTCCTGAGTTAATGCCAATGGTACAGGACTGATTTTTATCTCATCATGATGCTCCACTGTTTGGATATTTTCACCTCTGTTCATTGATGTAGATGGTAAGACTTCGAAACACCTAAATTGAAGGAAGGGGCTGTTTATATTTTGTAGTTATCAACGACTCAAATATTTGGTCAATAACATAATTATTGTGACATGTTGAAATTGATCATTGATGGATTAGATGACTACTGTTTGACCGAGTGTTTGACTAGATATACCTACTAACCTAGAGCTCCTTTTCTCAATTTTGAATTTTGGAATGGATGGTTTCTGTAAATTTAGTTGGGGAATAGCATCAGGCATCAACCTCAGCCTATTTTTCACAACAAATTTATCTTCCTCCCTGAAGTGTACTTCGCCCAGTCAACACACGGACATTCGATGGACATCCATTGGACGTCCATTTAGGATATTTGGGATATCCAGCGAATATCCAGTGATATCCGATGTATATCTTATGGACGTCCAATGGACGTGCCGAGTGGAAGGAGTTGGACTTCTATAGGATATCCTTCAGGGACATCCATAAGACATTTTTCAGGGATATCCATAAGATATTGTCCACAAATATCCATAAGACATTTTTCAGGGATATTCATAAGATATTGTTCACAAATATCCATGAGATATTTTTCAGGGATATTTACTAAATATCCTTAACAACATAGAACACCATGTATATTATTCCATAATGAATTAGGAACTATTATAACGAATTCAACGGTACCGGATTGGATAGGGTTATTTCAAACGATTACGAAGATATTTGCATTCGAAGTTTTCATATGCTCATTGAGGATATGGAAATGTGTTTCATATGCTCATTGAGGATATGGAAATGTGAATATCTTCCTAATCGTTTGTAGAAATCCTATCAAACTCAGTATCGTTGAATTCGTTATGATAATCCTTAACCGATTATGGAATAAAATACAGGGTGTCCCGTTTGAAAATGCCATCCTCGGTTAAACCAAAAGTGCGGTAAAGCAAGTAGATATGTCGAATAATATAAAATGAACTATAATTCATGACCCCAATTGACGTTTTACTACCTACAATAATGAAAAAGTTATAGGAGTAAACCACCTTAAAAAATCACCAGGTAGGAGTATGTAAAAAAATAAAATTTATTCAATTGTTGCAAACCGAATAACAAATGTTATAATGTGAATATAAATCAAACTAAATAAAATTTTTTATATATAAAAAACCAAGTATACATTCAACAAAGTATAAAATAATAAATATTCTAATTGAATTTGCAAATAACAAAATATAAAACAGGTCACTATAAGAGAATTGAACAAAGGAAATAAAGGAATACTGTTATGATGTGAATATAAAACTAAATTAAAATATGTTACATAAAAAAGAAGTAAACATGCAAAAAAGTATAAAATAATAAATATTCTTATTGAATTTGCAAATAACTACAAATTAAAAGTTATTTTGACATAAATATGATTTTATGTTTTCTTTGGATATCTTATGGCTATCCATAAGATATCTTCTGATGGATATCCGCTATAAATCCATGGATGAATATCTCATGGATGTCCATCTGAAGACCACAAAAAAGTAAATATATGAGAGCTATTTTCGAGTGATTGTATATTTTTGTACGAAAACATTGAACAACAGAGAAAAATTCCAAACTGTGGTGTTGTTATTTATATGAATTCATATTTGCATCGGATATCTTAATTGTGGCTATAAACATATTATACCTACATAACAATAGTTATATGATGGAAAACTACCTTTGAATTTCTAATAAACATGTGATTTGCATGTGATATTTGTGATGATTCGTATTGTTTTGAACCATTCTCAATTAACAATTTTTGTTCGCTAAACGAACATCTTATGGACGTCCATAGGTGATCCGCATCAGAATATCCATTTGATATCCTCTGACGGATATCCTATGGATATCCATTTCATGTCCCAGGATATCTCGACCTGAAATGGACTTGAGAAGGATATCCATAGGATATCCTGTGTTATCTGGGCGCAAACACAGTTTTTGTCACTCAAATGCTCCTTGGTAGGATCTCTTCCTAAAGCTCGCATCCACGAGTCATGCCTTTTTGAAGTCAGCCTGAAAAAGACAATAAAATGAATTACTGACATTGCTACTAATTACTATAGACACCTATAGACATGGTTTTGACATCATTGATTCAACAAAGTAAAAACAGATATTTTCTGTTTAAATTTGTGTAGATTGTAGGTATTTCAATAAAAGCATTTGAATATCAATTAATTTTGCAATAACTATAATCAAATCAATGATAGTGTTTAATTATGGATTAATTTAATAAATACTTACATGAAATAGGTCAGTCCTGGAACATTTTCTTTGTTCTCACAAAACAGAACCATGCACTTCATATTTACGCTGTAATGTCCAAACACTTATAGCACTTTATAGTCAATAATAATCGAGATGAAAACTCTTCAATTTACACAATCAAACGCAGATAAACAAATTAAAACCACTGAAAACACAATCCAAATAAAACAATAGCCAACGCCTACAGCTTAAGCCGCTTCTGTTCTTTGTTTGGCATTTTCTGTGCTTGTCATTTGTCATTAAACGCTTTCACAGCGGAGTTGCCATACTTTTTATGAATTTTGAAGTAGTTTTTGCCAGTTTTATGGTGTATTGAAAAAAATCATAAAAATGTAACATTCATGGGAACTATTCAAAATAAGGGTGATTTGTTTGATGAAATCTTCCAATAAATACAAATCTACTAAGAGAACATCGCACGAAAAGTTATTGAATATTGAATTAAATGATTATAAACAATGAAGATAATAATAATCGACAATGTCAATGCTACAATTTCACTAAAAATCACTAATTTAAGTTTTCTGATGTAGGCAGAATATGCTGATAAGTGTTGCAAACTTTCATAATTGTATGCTTTATGAGGGTGAAAACGTAAATATGGCAACGATGGGACGTTATATCTGTGGTTGTGCGCAGGTGCAGTGATAGGTATTACTTGCCATAGGGGTCAATTAAAGATACCTATTTTTAGTAGGCATCAGCATTCTAGTGTTTATTATTATTTCTATGGGGGAAGACCACTGATTTTTTTAAACGACATTATCGTGAACTCTATACTGAAAAACTACCAGTGAATAAATTTAAAATTTTTTCATTCATGCTAAGACGATGAAAAAAATGAATTAGTATATGTCCATTTCAAAACACACAATTCCTGCGCCATTTGAAATTTCATCAATTCATTGGTGTGACTGGTGCGACGTCTTAGTCCCAACACGCCTATTGTCCTTGAACTGACCAATTACACTGCAACACTGCAGAATGACGAGGTATCAGAGAGAGATAGCTACAGTTCGGGACTAATACGTCACGACTCCACCATCATATTTGGCTGTTAGAAATATCGAATGAAATATGCTGATTTCAAAACGATATAGATTCGATTCCCTTCAACTCAAACTCATAATATTGATTGTACATAAAATGTGAATCATGATTCGTCGATTGAAAGAGGTTTGCACGGATTTCTTCTCTCAGTGGTCTTCCCCATTCTCAGTAGCAGACCTCTGCAAGATTCAATTAATCACATGATAATCCATTTTAATTTCAATCTTTCTATGCAACATTTTGACTGTTGAATAGACGATCGGTAGACCTTTCAATCAAGGTGTCACATGACCCCTATTTGTATTTGAAAAAATCGTCCATTACGTCTTTACTCCAACACCGGTGACGTAACATCTCTCATATGAATATCATGAGATGAGGCTTCAGAAATTAAAACACATGTTTTTGGATTTTTTTCAAATGTCGCCCATTTCTGAAATAATGAATTCATTCCATACATTTGCATCATACTGTATGTTCCAGGGAATATAATTTCATGAGATGTCATGAGTGGAACGTCTCATGGACGTTCCAAGGACGTCTACGGTATGTCCTAGATACGATATATTCGTAAGATGTTTCAGGGGACATCCATCGGTGGTATACAGTGGCATCAAGACTCTAGATAGACATCCTATATACAGAGTGACCCATTTGAAAGCGGGCCACCCCTGTATCTCACGTAATCGTTGGGTAAGGATCATGAAATTTGCTGGAGCGAGAGATATACCAAAAATGCACTCTATGACCAAGTGGGGTCATCTTCAGTGATATACACTGCTCGCCAACAGCCATGGAACCACCCCAATTTCCGGAAAATGATATTAGGAGTCAAAATAGGTTGAAAATCACTTCGGATTCGGAATCAGGACGCCCAATTCACTAACTCTTCATATTTTTCCTTGAAAATTTTCAGTTCTGAAAAATTAAATTTTGTCGCACTTTTCACGGAAGCACCCCCGTATCTCACGTAATTGACTTTATCTTTGCACTTTCCGTTCCTCCTGCAAATTTTAGAACCCTACCTCAATAATTACGTGAGATACGGGGGTGCTTCCATGAAAAGTGCGACAAAATTTAATGTTTCAGAACTGGAAATTTTCAAGGAAAAATATGAATAGTTAGTGAATTGGGCGTCCTGATTCCGAATCCCAAGTGATTTTTATCCTATTTTGACTCCTAATATCATTTTCAGGAAATTGGGGTGGTTCCATGGCTGTTGGCGAGCAGTGTATATCACTGAAGATGACCCCACTTGGTTATAGAGTGCATTTTTGGTATATATCTCGCTCCAGCAAATTTCATGATCCTTACCCAACGATTACGTGAGATACAGGGGTGGCCCGCTTTCAAATGGGTCACTCTGTAAATGTCCTTCACGCAAACCAATGATCATTTTATTCCAATGTTTCGGAAACAACGACCAACGGACGTCTTAGTCGGTATATTCAAGTTCCTACAAGGACCTCCACTCACACCTTGCCGACGAATGGCTGCTCATAGGCTATAAATACTCCCCCGTCAATGTCCTTTACGTGAGTCCTTCTAAGAACCATCAACTCAACTGGGGTAACCAAAAAAATATCGTTCAATAATAATTCGTACGTCCCTGGGACATCCTATGGACATCAAATTGGTATTTTTCAGCGTTGCTGATAGGTTGTCCTACAGATGTCCTACGGATGTCCCTCGAAGTGCTTCATGAGCATTACTATAGGACTTACGTATCCGATAGTAGTTGTCCGAGGAACAGCCCTCAGGGACGTTTCTAGTTGATCCTCAAGTGGAACATTTTTGCGTCTCACAGACGTCCAATGGACGTCTGCCGTACCGAATCTAGAATGTCCTGAATGTCTTGACAGGATGTCTTGAGAGTATCCATTGGACATGATTGTGATATTAAGGTTGGTCTGGAAAAAGTGTGCTTGTTGCTGGAATTGTTCCGAGAACCGAAGTCACGTTTCTTTTACGCATGTTCTGGACTAGCAGCTTGCAATATATTTTCGATATTCTGATAGTTCATTCGAATATTATGCATATTTTCCATTAATCATTCAATCAATAAAAGAAATCATCAATCTTGTTGTCCCTTGCTTAAGCAACATCCAGAAGAAATAGACCTCAAGATATTGTACTATATCCCCAAAAATATATTCTCTATCTCTAATCACGATGGAGCTATAAGGCTTCTCCACATTACGTGGACGCTCAGTATATATATATTACAAGCAAGATCTCACTCAAAACATTCAATGAACATTCCCAAACCTTCAGTTGAAAACTTCAGCTAACTTCTGATGTCTTTCGGGTCTCCACTGGCGGCCATTTTGGAAAATGGTCACTTACGGTCGCCAGGCGGCAGTTGACCTGTGGCTCAACTTCCAAATTTGTTCATATTATATCGATCTACCTCTGTGCCATATCTGGTACCCCTATCAGAAATTGTTTAGCTAATCTGCTGTACTATTAGGTATTTCGGAATGCTGTCAAAATCAGATTCAAGATGGTTGCTGTACCCAAACAAATAGCTGTCATTCCGTGACTTTTTCAACCATATTTTCAATTAAATTTAAAATGTGTTAAATGCTGGTTTCTTCGCTTATTTAGTTGATAATTGAACTTTATATACTTAGTTTTATTAGGATTGCATCATCTTTATGAAAATTATTGAATAGTTGATGTGTATTCCTGTGGTGTATTCTGGACACTATTTGGATAGATTTTGCTTGGTGTTTGTGTTATAACAATGTTTTATTGTGGAATAATCAATTGTAAGAGTCGGTAATATCGTGATAGCATGAAGTTTCATCGAATCCTGAGTGTCTTGAAATTTAGACATAAATTGGAACAATGAATTATCAAAAGAATAGACAAGTGGATAAATAGAAATGGTTTGATGGAGCAGAAACTCAAAATGTTGAGAGTTTGCAGCAAACATTTCCTACCTACTTGGTGAGTTCACTGAAACAGGTAATGAATAGAATAGTAGTAAATATAATAGGTATAATGGAAATTTTAGGGAAACCTACATATCTATGAGATGTTAATAATCCTAACTGGGCTCCCAGGGATATGATAGCTTAGCCTCTGACAACCAATCTAAGGAAACTATCAATGATATGGAAACATCAGAATGCCAAGCTGAGGCTGCAGGTCCATCTGATTTCAAACAGGCGCAGGGCCATCTAATGAACAGGCTGTAGGATCATCAGATTTTCAAGATGAGAACCTTAGTATAGTTCCTGAATGTGATAAATATTCACAAACAAATATCAGAGCTGTCAGCCTAGTGCTGATCTAATTATAATTTGATAGGAATCACCCCACTAGCAACAGTATGTTTGATCAGTGAGGCTTAGAAAGAGCATCTGATTATCCCATAACAATCAATTCAAAATTAATAGATAATATTATTCCAGGTGAGTTTCTGTACAAGATCAATTGGATATAATTGATACCTACCAATCTTTATTGAATCCAAAATTACTGAAAGAGAATAAACTTTTTAAATTAGTTTTATTGACTAGAAGCTAGAAATCTTTTATATGCATGGAAAAACTAATTTTATTAAATAGCATGCACTGTTGAAAAATGTTCCACTTGTCTTGACTTTCAATCTATTTATGTATGTCTACTGTTCTAACAATCTTCCTGAACCCATCTGAATTTCAAACAGTATCTATCCAACTTTCAATTAATACAAATTCAATTTGTAGGTGATTTGATTTTAGGTGACCATGGCTTTTTAGTTGGTGACTATGTACAAATTTTGAATGCCCAAGTGAAGATTCAAGCTTTTACAAAAGGAAAGAAACAATTACATCCTACTGAGATTGTGGGAACTAGGAGCTACTGCCAATGTGAGAATTCATGTGGAGTGAAAAAAGATACAATATTTTATGTTGAAGTCACCATTTCAGAGTAAATAATGATAAGATTACATTTGCAAAATTGATATTCAGATATGTTTTTTTTGAATTTTGAACAAAACTGGTTTGCTTGTTTTTATTGCTCATGAGTGGACTTTCTTCTCACTCACAACTCACCTAAATAATGAATCATGATTGGTAGATATTTGGGAACACAGGAGTAGAAATACTCAGTTTTTTTTCTAACACACTAATGAACAAGATTGAAATTTATTATATTGTTGTGAGACATTTTTCTTTGTGCCAACACTTTTGGTTGGTCAATTTTCACAAACTCTTCATGAAACATAAATGAACAGTGGATTCATATGTTAATTCATAATCAAATTGTTGAGAAAAATATTCCTTGTATTTTGTATTTTGTGTATTGTAACGTTTTCAACTTTCTATGGAAAATTGAAAAGTCACTGCACCGTTAGCGTTGTTGTCTAGAGAGCATGGAGGTCGGGGTTAACAATTCATTATGTAATTTATTTAATATCATAAGTTTCCAGAGGAAGAAAAAAAAAAAAAAAAAAGGAGAGGGAAACTTACCCAGGCGCCACTTGACTTGAAGTATTTGGGATATTTGGCCTTGTCCAAGTCAAGAAAACAAGATCCATTTAATTTTGAAAAGTTCTTTACAATACAAAAAATTATATATACTTATTTAAATTTTCATATGTCAAACCAATGTTAACCAACTCAGGAAGAGGGGGAATGTATAGAAATTATATTCACCCAGATATTTACATATATTTACAAAAAAAACAATCAATTAACAAGTACATAATCTGACCTGAAGCCTTGTTGAACCGACAAGATCACCCTGTATATGACACACTGAAATTTAGCTGAATAATATGTGGTGATATTCACACCTTTATACTACCTTCTCACCATGGTAACTCACCTGAGTAAATCATAATTGACAAGTTAAAGAATACTGTCAACAATCATAAGTAATGTTGTGTATGAAATATTATTCTCAAAATAACATTGAGGATGATGATCATAGCATTCGCACAGTACTGAGCGAAGGCTGTACAGCTTTGAGAGTAAATTCACATTTTACAGTCTAGGAGTTAAGGTTGATAATATGGTTCCAGGTGAGGCAAATGTGAAAGCTAAGTTATGTAAAAGAAAATGACAACAAAATATCATTAAAAAGGTTATATCTGGCCTTGTTATTGGTGATCCATTCCCATTCCAGAATTCATCAGTCCAGACAGCTCCACAGGTTCAGTTCAGCAAGAAAGAAAAATGACTTCTATCCTGGGTACAAAATTAACAGGACTCTTCCATGAGTCAACTTCTCATTGAGAAGCTGCAGGGCATTACTACCACCCGGGATGGAAATACTGGCAACAGCTAGGGGTTGATAATACTGCCCTTATAGTTTCCCAGCAAAAAAAACTACATCTACAAGTAACCAGGACACTGGCTACTGGTTAATATTAGCTTGGACGTAGTCCCACCTAAAACCCTAAATAACAAAAATGTTATTTCTCTGACATTCATGCAGAGAATGTCTACTTACCCCTTAAAGAGGGTTTCATACAAAAATGAACAGGAAAACATCATATTATTCCCCATATGATGTGAAGTTATGAAATTTGGCTTCACCAACTGTAAATAATGGAAAAGAAATTCATGAAGAGATTTTATGGGAATTTGAATGGGAAAGAACAGACTTACGATTCACAAAAAAAAAGCCGGCACGTGTTTGAAGTTTCTGGATGCCTGGAGCACTGGAAGTTTCACACTCGGTTTATGATCACCTCGTATAATGGCTGGAGACAAGTCCACAAATCAGGAGAAACTGTTCATGGGAAAAACAGGCACTAATCCCGAAAATATCGGTTCGAAGCCTTGTTTAGTTTCACCACAAGCTCCTGGAAGCCTATAGAAGCCAATCGAACTCCATCGAAATCAATCGAAGCTTTCCCCCTTCACCCCGAAACCTGTGAGGAAGCTGTTTACAGACATCGCTGTCAACGCGATGGTCGTGCCATCTATGAATCAGATTCTTTCCACTCATTTTCCTAGGATTTGGAAATACTCCGGAAAATAACAACTAGTGCTAGTGAAAAACGAAACGGAAGATGCTTTCTGAATCCTGGAATACAGGTGATACTAACAACAGAGACTGGACACAGAAAAATACTGATTTTATCCCACTGAATTTGGTAAGTACAACAGCTGAATATTGATATTTTCTAATTGTTTATTTCAGGTACTTTATAACAGACCAGGCTGACAGTTTGAAATCTCCAATCAGGAATAGATGGAAATTGACAGATCGACCAAGAGATTCACCTCAAACATACTAATTTGAAAGAAAATTGAGAATTTCATTTCCTAACCTGTAATTGAGACTATGATGATACTTTCTCAAATTCACAATACATTTGTTGCAAAACATATATGTTCAGGTAAATTATATAATTATTATTTGTATTCTTGAAGTTTAATAAACAATTGAAAAGATGATTTTTGTCTAATTCCTTGATTTTTTTCTCTGAGTTCGACTAGCGCCATCACTGAGCGAATAGCGAAACTAAGAGTTAGGTCTAGCTGTAATATAAAGTACTAGTCTGCACTACCAAATGTATCGATTCCTGCTTTATATGAGTGTAGGTGTGTTCCAAAGTTGAAAGTAGTGTACGTTAGAGGGCACTGGGTGCTCTGAGCATTTGCGAATGTTACACCACCCCCTTCCAATAAAGAAAAAAAGGTCATGCAATGACATTTTTTTTTCTCAAGTATCTACTTCATGATTATCATAAATAAATAAACCACTTCTTGCAAATGCGAAACGGTAACTTCGCGTACCATACGTCCTTGAAAGGATACTAATCAGGGAGAGTCATAATAAGTAAAAAGTCATAATAAGTGGAGGTCATAATCGGTAAGGGTCAATTTTGAGAAAAGTCTTAACGCAAAGCATTTCGAAATGGGTGAACAAAGTCATCTTATTCTAATTTAGAATAGACACAATGTAGGATTACCTAGGATAATATGTACAAAAAAAAAATTCGAGAATACTATATACAAAAGTATCTCGCGAGTACAATATACAAAAGTGCTTTATTGAATACACTATATCATGGTGGCCAACCATTATTGTGAAAAACTGAATTAGTGCACTAAAAAAATATATTAAAGAAAAATTGTTATACCTGAAATATCAACATTACTGCACCAATAGTAACATACAACACGTGCAGTTTCACCAGTGTGAGTAACCATTACCCCACTGAAATGTCTTCATTGGAACCTATGTAAGGTTTTAAATCCTTCACGTGCCAGTCACCTCCCGGTGTACCATTGGCGTTTCTCAATGTATATACAAGACGTGAAACTTTCTTTACAATCGTACAGAGTACGTATTTAGGCGCAAGTTTGGCAGTAAATTTGGAAGCAGCGTCGGAAAGGACTTTGTTTCTCCTCCAGACCTTCTCGCCTACTACGAACGAGTGATCTCTCCGACGAAGGTTATACTTGGAAGCATTCTTCTGATAAGAACGATGCAAATTTTGACGAACTTCTTCAAAAACGTCTCTCAAAGATTTAAGCTCAGCTGCATAGGAATTTCTATCACCTGGTAATATTTCTAAGTCATCAGTTGACTGTACTTCACCATAGTAATTTCCTGACAAAGGAACGTGTCGAGCAAAATTCAGAAAGCACGGTGAATGACCTGTTACTTCGTGACGGGACGTGTTAATAGCATGTTGAATCTGTGGCAACTGTAGGTCCCAATCCTTATGTTCCTCAACAAAACATCTAATCGCGGTTCCTATTGTTTTGTTCATCCGCTCAACAAAATTTACTTGAGGATGGTATCTGGCGTTAAACCATATCTTTTGCACTTGATATTTTTGACATAAGTTCTTGAAAATCGTACCAGCGAACTGCGTGCCGTTGTCAACTATGAAAAATTGTGGGACTCCAAAAACCAAAAACACATTGTTCTCAATGAATTTAACAATGTTTTGTGCCGTAGCTTTACGCATTGGAAAAGTCAGGGTGTATTTGCTAAACCAGTCACCGACTACAAGAAGATAGGAATTACCTCGGCTTGAACGTGGGAAAGGACCCATGATATCCGCAGCAATCACTTGCCAGGGAAAATCAACTGATTTCTCAGAACCCATCAACCCTAGGCGTCCTGAAAGTGATATCTTCTGAGAAGCACATACTTTGCACTTACGTACATACTTTAAAACGTCTTGGCGCATCTTGGGCCAGTAATGCAATTCTTGCAATCGAGCTAACGTTTTGAAAAATCCGAAGTGACCACTAGTCACAGTGTCATGCAATGACTTTATAACCTGTTTTCTATGAGGCTTAGGTACCAAAAGTTTCCACTCTTTTATATTTGAATGTAAAGGTAATGAACTAGGAATAAATTTATACAGTTTTTCGCCCTCTACTTTCCATTGAGGAAAAAGTTCTGGACTTTCTGAAACTTTAAATTTCAACGAATCATACCAAGAGTCTGGCGTATCAAAATCAACGTCTAAATTAGCTACCTGATCCGAATCGTGAGGAATTCGCGACAATGCGTCTGGTACGACATTTGCAGTACCTTTACGGTGTTTCAAATCGAAGGAATATTGTCGTAACTTGACCGACCATCTGGCAAGTTTTCCTGTGGGATTTTTCATGTTATTCAACCATAACAGAGAATAGTGGTCTGTAATTATGGTGAAGTGAGTACCTTCTACGTATGAGCGGAATTTCTCTATACAGAAAATAACAGCCATGAGTTCTCTCTGAGTGACAGTCCAGTTTCGTTCGGTTTTTGTAAGGGACCTACTGGCATACGCAATAACCCTTTCATTACCGTCAAAATCCTGCGTTAAAATTCCTCCCACACCCGTATCACTTGCGTCACATTGTATCGTGAACGACCTAGAAAAATCAGGACTACTAAGGATCGGAGCTGAAACTAAAGCCTCCTTGATACGAATGAATGATGATTCTGCTTCATCATTCCACGAAATGGTTTGACTTTTCTTCTTACCAGTTAATAAAGCGTTTATAGGTGAAATTAGAGTAGAAAAATTGTTAACGAAGCGTCGATACCACGAGCACAATCCTATGAATCGTTTAACTTCAGTAGCTGTAGTTGGTCGGGGATAGTTCACCATTGTAGAAACTTTTTCGGGATCTGTCCGAATTCCGCGTTCGTCGATGACAAAACCGAGATATTTGAGAGAAGGTTTGAGAAATTCACATTTCTTCAAATTCACGGTCAACCCGGCGTCTTCTAAACATTGCCTGACTTCATTCAAAATTTTAAGATGTTCTTCTAAAGTTGAGGATATGACAATAATGTCATCTAAATATGTGAAGACGTTCGGCTCAAACTTTGGACCGAAAATAGCATCGATTAAACGACAAAGTGTCTGGGCTGAATTTCTCAGACCAAATGGTACTACTTTAAAGTGAAAAAGGCCCCTACCAGCTACACTGAAGGCTGTCTTTTCGCGTGAAGCTAAATCTAGAGGTATCTGCCAGAACGCTTTCCGTAAATCTATGGAAGAAATGAATTTTGCGTTGCGCAGCATGCTCAAAATCCTATCTACTCGAGGTAGTGGGTAACTGTCGTGCTTAGTGAGCTCATTTAATTTTCTTCCATCGAAGCACAAACGCATCTCTCCATTACCTTTTTTAACTAAGAGTACTGGCGAACACCAGTCACTGCGCGAAGGCTCGACTACTCCTAAACGTAACATTTCATCTAATTCGTCGTTGAGTATTTTCAACATATACGGTGATAAAGGATACTGTCTCTGACGAACTGGGCGAGCATCACCCGTATCAATATGTAAACAGATTCTATCAGTGAGACCAAGTTTGTCTTCATTACTAATTCTTTCAAAAGACTTTATCACTTCATCTACCTGTGCTCCCTGTATCGACGATAAGTTATCTAATGTACACAAGTTATAATTGGATTTAAAATTTGGAAAACTATTAACAGTTTCAATTTCTATATTGTTCAAAGAACTCCGAATGTTCCAAGTATTTGCTTCGAAATCTAATACAATGCCAAATTGCTTAGCAAAATCGCTGCCTAGAATAAAAGGTTGTTTGATTGAAGGTACTACTAGCGCCTTCACCAAACGACATATATCACCTACGCATAGGGGTAAATCAACTAATCCCGTTACGGTATTTTTAGTCCCATCTGCCGTGGTGATATGTCTGATAATAACATTTTGCGACGAAACGTCGAGTCCTAGTTGTGCGAGGCGGTTCACACCGACACTCCCAACTATACTCACTGTCGAACCGGAGTCAAAAAGTGCCGTAATAAATTGGTCAAAAACCTTTACATTAATATACGGTCTATTGTCACTTTTGACATTAACAAAAACAGGAGCTACCTGATGTCTAACATTTTCCGGACGAGTTTTATAAAAAGTTTTAACTTTCTCCAACCAAAGTTTCCAGGATACAGATCTGCGGTCAGACGCATCAGAAACACTCAAATCAACGGCCTTCTTACTTACAGGAGATGAATGCCGGCCTAGAGAACATCCACTCCTTCCTAATTTACCGAACAATTTGTGCATGACTTCGTCATAACACCTTGTGCACCGCATTTATAACAAAAAATTGTTCTTTTCATGGTACATCCATGATAAGTGTGGTTTGGGAATCTGCAGTTCCAACATATTAAAGTTTTAGGACCACTTGTGGAAACATCACTATCTAAATTTCTATTCTGATTTTGAGGAGTTGAATCTTTATTTTTATCTGAAGACTTTCTGAATTTACTATTTTTATTATGGAATCTATTTTTATTTTTATTTTCAAATTTGGACGAATTTATTTTACCTACGCCACTGGGATTATTAGAAGATGGGACACTATGTGAAACGGCATTATTTGACGCCTGACATGAACAACTAATTTCGGAAATTTTTAATCTTGAATTGGTTTTATTTTTCAAATAATTAGCTTCCTCTAATCTCTTGCACATTTTTACTAGGTCTTCAACTGTGGAAATCTCTGAGAGAGCTAATTGTGATATATGTTCTGGAAGTAAATTTTGTCTTAAAATTTTAACCTTTGTAGTTTCATGAGGTGGACGAGAAAGTCTACTAAATAAATTGTCCATTATAGCTGTAAAAATTACAATTGATTCATTCTTGCCTTGTTTACGACTTTTAATACTATCCCAGATATCATCTTCTGCATGAGGAGGTAAAAAATCAATTTTCAAACGTTCAACTAAACTGTCCCAATTATTTAAATTTGATCGAACTTGTAAAAACCACATGAAGGCATTTCCTGAAAATAATTCAGCCGCTGACTTGAATAGTTCTGAATTGTCTAAACCACGAGCTTGAGCATATGCGGTCAACCTATCTAGAAAAGAATAAAGTTCTTTACTATCCCCACTAAATTTCAAACCCCAATCTGAAATAGGAACTTGGCGGGTATTGTATGTGACCACTGGTGCAGGAATATTAATGACAGGTTGGGTATAATTACTCGAAGGTCCAGCTTGTGTTGTACCTACAGCAATTTGAACTTTATCATTTAAGTCAGCCTCTAACAATAAACAGGAAGCTAAGGTCTCATTTTTATAGAGAGTTACTTCATCCCTCCGATTATCAGGTATGGGTATTCTTTTAACTCGACCAGTGACATGAGCAATTCTAGATACAGCGCGTTTATATGAAGAATCTTCTGTATTTCCCTCAAACTCTCTTATTAAAGCTGCTATAGATTCAATTGTACCATCAATTGCAGTTTTCTCTGTCTCAAAGTCAAAACGGTAAAGTGTCATAGTGATAGTACTTCCTGGTCTATTTCTTTCTCTATCAAACATACGACCTAAAATTTTACGTTTTTCATCTTGAGTTTTACTAGTGACCAAACCTCTAATAGCTAGTTCATAATTCAATTCTTCACACAACAAATGAGTTGGCTTTATAGTATCCTCCATTTTGAAAAAAATTTATATACAATAGGAAAGTTTTTTTTTGGAAATTTGAACACTCACTATCCTTAAATAATGCAAGTTCCAGAAGAAATTTCAATCTGTGCACTTCAGAAAAAATTGAATTTATTTTTAATTATATATGTCCACCCTGTATGTGAAATCAGATAGTGAATCTATCAATCACCAAGACCCGTTGGAAATCTCAAAGTGATCAGCCAAAAGAAACTGGGACAAAAAAAGGGAATTGTCCTAATGCATATGCAAAACCCAGTAAAACTTTGCTATCTGGATTGATAAAAAAACTGGTTTTCTTTATGAAGTTATTTCATCCTAACATCTGTTTATTTAATAATTTCTACAATTCATCACTCTCCATAAGAGTTGTATCGGTATTGACAATATGAAAATATTTCTGAAAAGTGATTACACAATATATTTCGGGCCCTCACGTTGGCAGCGCCACTTGTAACGTTTTCAACTTTCTATGGAAAATTGAAAAGTCACTGCACCGTTAGCGTTGTTGTCTAGAGAGCATGGAGGTCGGGGTTAACAATTCATTATGTAATTTATTTAATATCATAAGTTTCCAGAGGAAGAAGAAAAAAAAAAAAAAAAGGAGAGGGAAACTTACCCAGGCGCCACTTGACTTGAAGTATTTGGGATATTTGGCCTTGTCCAAGTCAAGAAAACAAGATCCATTTAATTTTGAAAAGTTCTTTACAATACAAAAAATTATATATACTTATTTAAATTTTCATATGTCAAACCAATGTTAACCAACTCAGGAAGAGGGGGAATGTATAGAAATTATATTCACCCAGATATTTACATATATTTACAAAAAAAACAATCAATTAACAAGTACATAATCTGACCTGAAGCCTTGTTGAACCGACAAGATCACCCTGTATATGACACACTGAAATTTAGCTGAATAATATGTGGTGATATTCACACCTTTATACTACCTTCTCACCATGGTAACTCACCTGAGTAAATCATAATTGACAAGTTAAAGAATACTGTCAACAATCATAAGTAATGTTGTGTATGAAATATTATTCTCAAAATAACATTGAGGATGATGATCATGGCATTCGCACAGTACTGAGCGAAGGCTGTACAGCTTTGAGAGTAAATTCACATTTTACAGTCTAGGAGTTAAGGTTGATAATATGGTTCCAGGTGAGGCAAATGTGAAAGCTAAGTTATGTAAAAGAAAATGACAACAAAATATCATTAAAAAGGTTATATCTGGCCTTGTTATTGGTGATCCATTCCCATTCCAGAATTCATCAGTCCAGACAGCTCCACAGGTTCAGTTCAGCAAGAAAGAAAAATGACTTCTATCCTGGGTACAAAATTAACAGGACTCTTCCATGAGTCAACTTCTCATTGAGAAGCTGCAGGGCATTACTACCACCCGGGATGGAAATACTGGCAACAGCTAGGGGTTGATAATACTGCCCTTATAGTTTCCCAGCAAAAAAAACTACATCTACAAGTAACCAGGACACTGGCTACTGGTTAATATTAGCTTGGACGTAGTCCCACCTAAAACCCTAAATAACAAAAATGTTATTTCTCTGACATTCATGCAGAGAATGTCTACTTACCCCTTAAAGAGGGTTTCATACAAAAATGAACAGGAAAACATCATATTATTCCCCATATGATGTGAAGTTATGAAATTTGGCTTCACCAACTGTAAATAATGGAAAAGAAATTCATGAAGAGATTTTATGGGAATTTGAATGGGAAAGAACAGACTTACGATTCACAAAAAAAAAGCCGGCACGTGTTTGAAGTTTCTGGATGCCTGGAGCACTGGAAGTTTCACACTCGGTTTATGATCACCTCGTATAATGGCTGGAGACAAGTCCACAAATCAGGAGAAACTGTTCATGGGAAAAACAGGCACTAATCCCGAAAATATCGGTTCGAAGCCTTGTTTAGTTTCACCACAAGCTCCTGGAAGCCTATAGAAGCCAATCGAACTCCATCGAAATCAATCGAAGCTTTCCCCCTTCACCCCGAAACCTGTGAGGAAGCTGTTTACAGACATCGCTGTCAACGCGATGGTCGTGCCATCTATGAATCAGATTCTTTCCACTCATTTTCCTAGGATTTGGAAATACTCCGGAAAATAACAACTAGTGCTAGTGAAAAACGAAACGGAAGATGCTTTCTGAATCCTGGAATACAGGTGATACTAACAACAGAGACTGGACACAGAAAAATACTGATTTTATCCCACTGAATTTGGTAAGTACAACAGCTGAATATTGATATTTTCTAATTGTTTATTTCAGGTACTTTATAACAGACCAGGCTGACAGTTTGAAATCTCCAATCAGGAATAGATGGAAATTGACAGATCGACCAAGAGATTCACCTCAAACATACTAATTTGAAAGAAAATTGAGAATTTCATTTCCTAACCTGTAATTGAGACTATGATGATACTTTCTCAAATTCACAATACATTTGTTGCAAAACATATATGTTCAGGTAAATTATATAATTATTATTTGTATTCTTGAAGTTTAATAAACAATTGAAAAGATGATTTTTGTCTAATTCCTTGATTTTTTTCTCTGAGTTCGACTAGCGCCATCACTGAGCGAATAGCGAAACTAAGAGTTAGGTCTAGCTGTAATATAAAGTACTAGTCTGCACTACCAAATGTATCGATTCCTGCTTTATATGAGTGTAGGTGTGTTCCAAAGTTGAAAGTAGTGTACGTTAGAGGGCACTGGGTGCTCTGAGCATTTGCGAATGTTACAGTATGAATGATAGGTAGTCATTATGATAGCAAATGTTTGTAATTATTAATAAGTATTTTGTGTGATTATGATATCTATAGATACTTTGAACTGTGATGATTGTCAAAATTTCTAAATTTCAAATTCAAGAAGAATTATTGATGAACAAGGTTGATCTGTTTTTCAATGAATTGTTGGTCAATACAGCAAACAAGACATTCTGTTGACTATATAATTATTATTACAGGTATTACATTGAAATGTGTTTGAGAAAACTATAGTTAAGAAGAATAAAATCATAAAGCATGAATATGTAGTGTTTTAATGAATTATAAGGTTGAAAGAAACTATTTACAATAAAGCTTAATTTTTGTGTAGATATGTGGGGGAATTGTGTCAATATCCTATTTGTGAATTTTCATATTTGTCTAGTATTTAAGAACAAAGTAAATATTTTTGACATAAATTTCCAGTAGTGATATTGCAGAGCAAGACTAACATCAAAATATTTTGTGGAGTTACTATGGTCAGTATACATTTTTAGATATTCAGAGTTGCATCATAATAGTTTGAATCCTTGCAGATCAGAGAGCTTACAAGAGTCTGATACAAATTTTCCAAACAGGATTTGCACAAATAGGTAAAGTGGAGGGAATCAGTGATATGCATTGGTATTGTCCTTGTAAGTAAAAGGGCATCAAAGGAGGAAAGTACCTACACTCACTATAATATGCCTCTTTTGTGTGAAAATGATTGAGAAATTAATATGATTAATTGCTTATGCATGGCAGGGATATCAGATATTTGCTAGGTCAATTTCTCTTAAAGATTTCAATATTTCTGAGAGCTGTTGCCTTCTATAGGTTGAATATGAGTTACTGTTGTCCTAACTTCTGACAGCCCAGCGATGCAGGTGGGATGGGCTCTGTATTTATTCCTTGATCACTTTTACACAATACCCATCAGACTTCTAGTGAGGGTAAAATCATTATTTCAAAATGTTTCATCTACAAAAATATCAAATATTTAACAGGTACTATCAATTATCCACTCATAGTATGACTGCCTAGAACAACAAACATATGCCACTGATTTTCTCCACTCCACATAGGTATTTGTACAAAACATGCCTCAGAAAATGTATGCCCACTCAAACTTTCATGAGCTTTCGTTTGCTCTGCAGTATAAAAACTAGGAGGAGGACAATTATATCATGTCAAGATATCTATTGAAGTGACTCCAGGAAACATCGGAGCCTGAGTTTCCATTATTCTGCAGAGAATAGGGATCAATAGAATCGATGACTTGGATTTTTACTTTGTATCGCTCTATATTATGACCATCAGAAATTTCTAATTTCAATAAATATTCACTTTATTCATGATAAAAACTATAATATCAAAAAATCAAAACAAAATCAGTGAAGATCATAACCTTAAAATTCGCAATTTAGGGGAAGAGGAAGTAAATTTTTGACGTTTGAAGTACAGACGGAAACGGGGCAGGTACAGCGGCCATTTTCAGGTCACGGGTTCTGGAATGCCTAATAGTTGGAAGTCGCTTGGAATGGCAAAAACAGATAATTATCTCGATGAGAGTCCAAGCTCTACAATATTCCTGAATATCTTTAATTGAAGTATTGCCATAACATTCCTCAATGTTTGTTATTCGCATAACACGACTATGTGAATTGGTTGCTGATATTGATAATCAGATTGAAAAGAATTCAAATTGAGTATTTTGAATGTTTTGTCAGGTATAATAATTATGTTTACTCGAAACTTTGTTCATTATGGAGTTGGTAGACATTATCGTTTCATTAGGAATTTCGTCATTATTTATTGTTATTCGTGATGGCATTTTTTCCTAGAATCAGTTGCTAACTACAAGCAGTATTGTTATCTGATAGGGTGCAGGACTCTGACATAAACTGAAGATCAATATATGTCAGTCAACTGAATCAATCAATAATGTTGCCGGGGTAGCAACGGGTGGGACCAAGTCTCACCCCCTCTCACAAGACTCCCATAGGAGATGACTGCCGGTCACCTGTCTCTCGACTTATACCGACAGCACTCCAGGGAGAAATGGAGGATTTGGATACGCTAGTGAGAACTACAGGCCAATCACTGTTCCTACAATACTTTGTAAAGTTGTTGAAAAATGCATATATAAACATTATGATGTCATTTCTTTGTGAATTCTATATTATGTCAAATCATCAGCATGGGTTTCTTCCTGACAGGTCCACAGAAAGTGCAACAACAAGCTTTTTCAATTATGTCCATGAACAACTTGATAAAAAGCGGCATGTGGGCGCACTATTTTTCAACCTGTCTGAAGCATTTGATCGCATAGATATTCCAATTATTGAAAACAAACTCTATGCACTGGGTTTTAGGGGGCAGTTTTTGAACTGGTTATTCTCCTATCTCAATATGAGGACAATATGTGTGGACATTGAGAACAGCATGTCTGAATTCAAAGATGTTGAGCAAGGTGTTCCTCAAGGGTCCATCTTAAGACCTCTAATATTCCTATTATAAGTGAATGACCTCCCTTTACATACAAACGCTTATTAAACCATACTGTATGCTGATGACACCACTCTGGCAGCAGATGCTGAATCATCCACCGAACTTGTCCATAAGCTCAATCTATCAGCTGGAAAATTCACTATGTGGTGCAAAACAACTCCCTGATAGTGAACTCTACTGAGACTGTGGTCATGCAGTTCTCTGCAAATAACTTCACTGTGAAAGTAGAAGGAGATGATATCCCTCCGTTGTTACGAGATTTCTAGGTGTAATGCTTGACAGTAATGTAAGTTGGGCCTCAAACATCGACTTTGTTTGTGAAAAAATAAAATAAACTGTGCATACTATGTTATACTACAACTCAAGACTGTATTCAATATCAAACAACTTCTCCTTGTCTACTATTTACTTGTATACTCCCATCAATCATATAATATCGTTCTGTGGGGTAAAGTACCAAATGTGAAAAGAGTTTTTATTGCACAGAAACAAATTATCAGATTGATTTTCAATCTGAATTTCAAGCAAACCTGTAGAGAACATTTGCATGAAAATTGAACATTGCCGTCGATATATCTACAAATGCATTTTATATGCAAAAAGCAATTCATCGAAATTCTCTAAAAACCATGACTTCCATAATTACTCTACAAAATATGGTGATAAATTCTGTGTCCTCAAACACTCAACATTATTCTATCAGCTCAGTCCACACTATAATGGAATGAGTTTTTTCAATCATTTACCATAATCCTTGAAGGAAATCAAAGATCATAATCTTTTTGAAAGATGTCTCAAACAATTATTTCTAGTAGAGAAGTGAGCGTATGACATACATACTGATTCTATGTGCTAATGTGTTTTTTGTAATAATTATACTAGCAGTTTTATATATATCCTCCGTTTCATCAGATGAATCAAATGAATGAATTTATCATTATTATTATAATTATTATTAAATCAGTGCGCTAGAGCCATCTCCGTTATGGAATGGCATGCTCTCCTGCTACCATTTTATTATACCAATGGTGAGGCCGTCTGATAAGACAGACTACTGGCTCTGCAGTGTCAGTGCCCGAGCAGAAAACGCTGCTCACCCGCCGAGGCAGGCAAGATATCGTCCAGCTTGACCCATGGTGGGATTCTTCTTCACCTCCTCTACCGTAGTAGTCCGGTGGTCTTTTTTTGGAAACCGCTGCCTCCTGGAGTCCATCCCTATTGGTGAGGCACCAGGCCGTGTGTACGGCCTGATGGGGCTATCGTCATCACCCCAGGTACCCATGTCAACAGGATTCCTCTTGTTACGTTTGATGGGTTGCCGTCGCAGGAGGCTTTGGTCTGATTGCAAATCATGTTGACAAGAATCCTTCCGTCCTGTTGAAAGAGTGATCGTTCGAGAACTTCCACACGTTCCTCTTCCTCGTTTAGAGGAGAGGACCCTGCTTTGCCTACGATGACTAGCGGTAGGATCGCTTGGGGCTGTCCCCTCCCTGACGAACTGAATGACAAGGTACATCAGAGTTCCAATTTTCGCTGAGCAAGCCGAGCTACCCATATCGACCGGAATCTTCCAGTCCCGTTTGATTGGTGTCTGTTCGCGATCTTTCCCACGTACCGCTACCATGACAAGAGTGGGGACCTCAAACTCTTAACCAGTGGTGTCTGGAGTCACCTGGGGCTACCCCCACCCCGACGCCGTGAGTACATGGTGGGCCCACGGCCGTTTGTCAGTCAACTATTGTTTTTGACTGTACGAACTTTCTCATTTGTTCCCAAGGAATTACTTTAAAAAAAAAAAACAGTCCCATTTTAATCTTTATTCGGAAATTTCTCGAAATGTATGCATCTGACAGAAAAAATTGCCGAATGAAAGTTGTATGGTTTGAAGGGGGACGTCTGGTTATAAACAAGTTTTACCCCCTGACCCCCAGGGGAGTGAGAAATGGAGGTAACATTGAAATCTTTAATGGAAACCCCTAATTTTTATTGCTGATTCTGGAAGAGCTTTAAAAACTTTGAAGCTTTTATCCGGGAACATCTTTTTTATTTTAACAAGATGGCGCTGCAATCTTAAAAAATAATATTTTACTGTGCAGTTTGTAGTTGGGAGACTTTTTATCATTAAAAAGATATCAAGCAGTTCGAATTAACACATTTCAACACCCTGAAAACGAGGAAGAGTGTAGGGTGTGGAATTCCCAGACAAACGCCGTTGGAGTGATATTTTTATTGCAAATTCACAACGTAAGTGATAATTTTCATTGTATGGTAACACCATGTAAAAACACTTTGAATCTGTCACTGTCTCGCGATGTCGGATTATTTACCAACGAGATTGTAAATATGATTATTTGTGTCGAACGTGCAGAGGGTAATTTCCAAGAGGCTGAGCGCGAATATCGACGTCGATTTCCGGATCGGAGATGTCCGTCCCAAGTTACCATCAAGTCTCTTGTACAACGTGCCCGCGAAGGTCAGCTCACCCGGAAAAGAAAGTCGGTTTTTGACGACGTCGTCGATACGGATGCGAGGCTGCTCACGGTGTTTTTAACGATAGCAGCGCCATCTTGTGAAAATAAAAAAGAAGTTCCCGAATAAAAGCTTCATAGTTTTCAATGCTCTTTCAGAATCTGCAATAAAAAATAGGGGTTTTCATTGAAGATTCCAATGTTACCTCCATTTCTCACTCCCCTGGGGGTCAGGGGGTGAAACTTGTTTTATAACCAGACGTCCTTCTCCAAACCATACAACTTTTATTCGGCAATTTTTTTTGTCAGATGCATACATTTCGAGCAATTCCCAAATAAAGATTAAAATGGGACACCCATATTTTAGCATCTTCTATGATGAATGAAGATGATGGTGATTGGTCATTGAAAAATGTTCTGTATTTGGTACGAGAGATTTTATCGATACACCCTGTTCATCCAGCAGCAGCAGCACTTTGCTCCTGCCTTTTCGGCCGAGGCGATAAATATCTTTATTCCAATCCAATTTCACGACAAACAAAGGCACATGCATATTGCGAAAAAAACTGATTTATCGTTTTCACGACGTTCCGCAGGAGAGACTTTCTCCACAATACTTTTCAGTTTCTGCAAGTCAGAGTCGGGGGTCCGAAAAGAGTTTGGTGCCGTACAGACTGTTCGTATTGAAGTGAAGAATTGAAATCTGTACCGGAATAATTCATCCTAATACTGGGTGGCTCTGAAAGTGAGTCTTGTTTCAACAGGATATATATCTCACCAGAAAATTGTTTGGCAACAAATTGCTTACATAAAATATTCAAGCTAACGAAGGTAGGTACATACATCTATCCAAAGGTTTGAAATAGAGCCCCATTATACAACATTATGTTCTGATTTTCTCAAAGAAAAAAACGCAAAAAGCCGTTATTAGTCCAATATTAGATACCCTACAATTGCATCATTTCATCTGAAAAATTATTCAAGATCCTTTTTTTTTAATTTTCAACCTATCAATTTTGATTTTCAGGTGAACCAAAAAAATGTGGGTATAGTAATGAAGCATTTGGCTGACAAACTCATTTCATTAGATATACATGATAGTAGTGGGAGTCATTTGCAATCCAGCTAACGGTATAATATATGGTTATCAAATTATTGATGGTCAAAGAGTTATTAAATTTTTCTGAAAAACGCGACCTATTCGAAAAAAAAAAAAATGGAAGAAAGGCTGTTCGGAATTACCACATATATATGTTATACCATTTCGAGATCTTCATTGGATAAGCAACTTTTTTATAATTTGTGATCCCGATTAATGATTATTAAACATTCATTTGATATGTACAGTGCTATCATAAAGTACTGAATACATTCATTTTTTGCCAAATCATCCATTTCTGAGGAGTCTCCTTAAACAAGTCCATTCTTTCATCAGTCACATTCATGACGGAAAATCGAATATACAGGGTAATCTACGGCAGCTCGATTCGAGAATGTATGAATCTTGTAGTTTGTATACAGTGCGTCCTCCAAATTCAATGATCTCGTGAAGTTGTGGATACATTCAGCATTTCTGAGAAATCTTCTGAAGCTGGCGGTATCTTTTTTTTTATCGCTTGGAGCGCACGAAAGGCAATCCCTATAATGTTCAAAAAACATCGTGCGTTCCTAGGGAGGATAGGGATAGGAGGTAGGTATTGGAATTTTTTTTGAACTTCTGGAGATTATATGTTGTTGGGAATACTTCCGCAGGCAATGAATTCCAGAGCCTAGCCGTTCTATGGATGAAGGAGTTTTGATAAAGTGCTGTTCGACATCTTCCAAGGTTGACAACGAAAGGATGTGCTGACTGGGCTTGTCTAATTCGTCTGACTGGTATTGCTAGTGAAGGGATGATAGCAGGGATTTCCGATGCTTATTTCCCGTGGAAGTATCGGTAGAAAAGTGAAACGTCACCGACCTTTCTACGGTGTTCCAATGATGTCAAAGAGTGAGTGAGTGTGGCATCACCCACCAGGCGGATGGCTCTTTTCTGGATGAAATCTAAGAGCATCAGCGTATGTTCTGGTGCCGAACCCCATATGTGGGAACAGTAGTCTAGAACAGGCCGTATCTGCGCTTTGTAGATCATGAGAAGCTGTTGAGGTGTAAAGTAGCTTTTCGCACGGAACAAGAATCCGAGTTCCTGTGAAGCAGCTTTTGCGATGGATCTGACATGATTATCTCATGAAATAATGTTGCTTTTTATTTTATCGCTTGGAGCGCACGAAAGGGAATCCTTATAATGTTCAAAGAACATCGTGCGTTCCTAAGGAGGATAGGGACAGGAGGTAGGTATTGGAAATACCGAGCATAGATATGGTGGGCTTGGTGGAGATGGTGGTGCCAGACATTACAATGTCGGGCATACTGAGTTCCGCGCATAGACCTCCGCGCCTTCCTAGAGAAAATACAGGCTTGAGTTTCGGTGGCGTTGAATTCAACTAGGTTGTTGGTTCCCTAGGCTGTGATTTCAGCAAGGTCTTCATTGACAGCATTGACCTGCCTGCGTCGTGAGTTCTTAGTTTCCTGGAAAGAAATGGGAATTCTGGAAGAGAACGCAGTATGGAGGGTACTATCATCTGCCAAGCTGTGGATGGGGCATGTTGTTACTCCTAACAGATAATTGATATGAAGTAGGAATAATGTTGGTGCCAAAATTGATCCTTGTGAAACGCCGAAATTGATGCCAATGGTATCAAACGATACACCGTCCACCACCACATGAAGCGATCTGCTTGAAAGAAAACTCGATAAGAGATGGCATAGCTGTGGTGGTAAGCCGTATAATTGTAGTTTGTGGAGGAGTCCTTCGTGCCAAACACGGTCAAATGCTTTCGATATGTCCAACGCGACAGCTAGAGATTCCCCGTGTTTTTCTAATGAGGCTTGCCATAAATGGGTGACGTAGGCAAGTAGATCTCCAGTAGATCTTCGATGGTGAAAGCCGTATTGTCTATCATTGATGATTCCTGAGCTCTCTAGATATTTGATAAGCTCAATGGTGATGGCTTTCTCCATCACTTTGGAGATTACTGATAACAGGGCAATGGGCAATGAGACGGTAAAGAAACTGCAGAGAATCGGTGTTAATTCTGGTGCACAGTTTTCGAGGATAATGGGTGGAATTCGATCAGGACCGTCAGCCTTATTCGTTCTGAGACCAAGCGAAAATCGTCTGATAGTGCGTTGACGGAAGACGATTTCGGGCATTCGACTCCCAACCGGTGGAATGTCTGGCGGCACTTTTCCTTGGGAATCTAAAGTAGAGTTTGATGCGAACATCTCTGCAAAAATATTCGTTTTCTCCTGCGATGTTGTTGCTAATGTGCCGTCGGATTTGGACAGTGGTGGAAATGAACTATTAGTGAAATTTCTTCCGACCGCTTTAGCAAGGGACCAAAACGAACGGGAGCCATTAAGACAATCTATGGGTTTCGATCTTATCTTGGCATTGTATTTTTCTTTCGAAGCATTTATTGTTTGGCTGCAGTTATTCCTGGTATCAACGTATTCTGCTCTTGTCGCGAGGTTAGGGTTTTCGCGCCAGCGATGGTAGGCTGTTTGTTTCAAGGCAACAGTTCTAGAACAGTTTTAGAATAGGTGGAACATGTCATGTCTAGGTCTTCTATCGAAGTATTTGATTTGTTATCAGATTTCAAGATGAACGGACGGACCCCCAATGCACTTTTAATTCAGAAAAAATATCATCAATGTTTGGAACACTTTCATGACGGATTAACATGGTTATGTAGTTAATTTTTCCATGGTGAGTTTCCTCTATTGAACATTTTATGAAGTTTTTGTCGATATGTGGGAGATGACATTGACCACGGATCCTGATGAAATGTCATAATATAATACAGGAAGTTTTATCATTGCAGGCCGTTATATTAAAGTAACTTCCGAAGAAGACTTCAACAAAATCAATTTCAGTTTTTGAAGGATTCTCCTGCTATTCGGCATTACAGTCAACTTTCAGTGAAGTCAAACGATTAAATAATATATCTAAACTCATATACGGTGAACCAACGGTTTTTTCCAGACATGAACTTTTACTCTCAGGGTTTATAAAAGAACTTATCTCCAACCACCAACTCAATTCTCAACATATCTCTAATGAAGAAACAATGAACGAACTATACCCTCAAACTACATTGGAAACTTTCAAGCACAGAATCTACGACCGAAAATGATGAAAATAGTTTATACAGTGGCATTCATGGAGTCGGTATCCTAGGGGAAAAACTGTTGATATTGATTTATCTCTTAATTGGGCGTTGGGTTTATCTCGATATAATATCAAGAATATATTACTCTGTTGGGGTCAAGTGACTCTGGCTACATTTCAGGAGTTACATTTTGTCAATTCAATTGCTAGAAATGGGCTCATTAGTTTGAATTTCAAAAAAGTTCAGAAATAAAAATTGTTTCTATTCCAATTCAACATATGTGTCTTAAATTTGAACCTTCAATTATAACGTTCAGTTCTTGATATTTCAGCAGTTTCTACGAAATGTCTGTGATATAAAACAATCAACACTGACAAAACTATATTATTCAAATAGCTTTTATTATGCTTCTGACTGATTCTTGACAAAAAATCAATATGATTCTCCTTATAGAATATGATAATCCACGATCATTCAGCAGCAAAATTAATTCGAATCGTCCTTTTCAGAACTAGAATGATGCAAAAGTCATCTACTCCACGTATATTATCTAAGTTCAGGGCAGTTCTGTCGAAGATACAATTGAAATAAATCAAAGAATATCAACAACTTGAAGTCGCAATAACAGGTTCGAATTCCAGACAAATATGTCTAAGATTGGAATAGAAACAACTCTTCTTTGTGAACATTTTCGGAATTTGAAAAAGTTAATGTAACTTTCGACATGTAGCGAAAGTCTCGTGACTGCGACCGAGTAGGCCATCTTCCATCTTTTCTAAAACTTCAGACTCAAATCGAATTTCGAAATTTTTATCATCAAAAATTCTTCCAATATGATGCCAACTTTATGAATTACAATGTATAATCATGGGTTCAGAATTGGCCCCTGAGCAGTCACAGCCATTTGAAGGAAGAACCCAGATCATGTTTTTTGTAAATATTCTCGAAACCCCCTGTGATGAAATAAGCAGATTTTGTACATGTGCCTGACCTTTTATGGTCGATTCCATAATATCGAGGATCATTCGAGCTCATGACTGACCAGGATATCACCACTTTTGTAAGATATTGACAATTTTCGAGATATTGGCACTTTTGACAATTTCGTGAAAACCGTAACTTTGATCAGTATCATAAGTGCCGCATGTACAAAACTTCATTATTTGAGATTCTAATTTTGTATACAACCGGTGATGACCCTTTTATTGATAACAAGTCAGAATGAAAATATTGGTGCAATATCTTTGGACAAACAATAATACTTGTCAGATTCACGAGACAATTCATTTTGATTGAAGTTATATAAAAAAAATACTCATTCGGTGTAGTTTTTGACATGATAAAACATTAACTATCTTCCACTTGGTGAAAATCGAGATGAAAATAGATATTTCTAGTTTCGATTTTCACGAGAATCCAAAGCTCTATACCTTTTCAGCTTCAATTTCAGAATCGGTTAGTTATATTTCGGAAAAGGTGAACTCGGTTTCAGAAATAGTTAACTCAATTCCAGAATTGGTGAGTTGAATTTCAGAAAATGTCCATTCAATATCAGAAATGGTAAGTTATATTTCAGAATTGGTTAGTTCAATTTCAGAAAGAGTTCAACTTGAAATAAATAATCCTGATTACACATTCACTATCGTGGATTGTATGAGTCACTGTATGAATCTTAGTTCATAGGATGATGAGGGTGCATTCAAAAGGGGCATTCTACAGATACCATAGTGGTAGTTCTGGGTAATGCACCTGCACATTCAGAAATATATAGAGAAGATTTGCATGAAGGAAGGCTTTCAAAATGTTCTTATTTGCATATTGGCACCTCACAGCCCCCAATGTTGAACCATATAATTGAACATAATATGGAATACCTTCAAGTCAGAAGTGAAAAACTTCTTGCGAGAGCATCATCAAAGGGTCATAGCCAGGGATCCAAACAAATTGCTTAGCCAAATAGAATTCAGACTGTGATGTCTTGATCCATGTTCAATGAGAACATATACCTCGAAAGTGTTTGAATTCTTTCAAATCATTTGCAACGCCAATATCCTTCTGCGATTCGAATGGAAGACATGTCTGAATGGGTTAATTAAAGATTAAAGATTAAGTTTGGTATATGTTGTTTGATGGTTTAAAAAAATTGAAATATTCTGAAGATTGTTCGTTCTTTCCACATGCAACTGAAAATAAGTGAAACAAATATAAGGATTAAATTTCTGAAATACAACTTACCATTTCTGAAATTGAATGGACTTTTCATGAAATTCAACTAACCGATTCTGAAATTGAGTTTACCATTTCTGAAATCTAACCAACCAATTCTGAAATCGAGTTTACCTTCTCCGAAATATAACTTACCGATTCCGAAATTGGAGTTGAAAAGGTATAGATATTCAACTGGGTTCATATCGTCATATCGCGGTCAGTCATGAGCTGGACTATCAGCCCTGCAAAGGATGACGTTGACCTTTAGGATACCCTGTATGCACTGTTGATGGCTTTTGTTATGCTCGTTCCGGAACATGAGACAAATACCCCGCCTCCAAATGAAAGTCCTTCCATTTTCCATTCCACTTCGTGGTTACTTGGATCAAATCAACCAAGTTTGCAATTTTTCGAAATCAAATGACAAAATAAGACTGACAGATTTTTCAGATTACCTCAGAAGAATGATGAAGATGCTTGCAAAAAGAGGCCGGCAACGCAGGTATCATTCCTGAAAAACTTCAAACTTCACGTAGATAATTTTCTGATTTCAGTATAACGTAATATATTCTTGATATTGCTTCGTCCTTCTTCCTTTCACAAAAAAAAAGGATTATACAGGGGAGGAATATTTGATTTCAGCTCACGCAACATCGAGCTGAAATCAAACACTTTTTCCCCTTGTATACTAAATCACTATTGTATGGAAGTTTTATCAGAACTAAATTCTGTTTATACGGGCTTTCGAATGACTACTAGCTGCAAAAAATTCACCTCAAGTAGTTATCTGAGAGCCCAAATGGATGCACACTGTTTTTTGTGTGTGAGCGTGTTGGACTTTAAAGCTGCTTTGGTTCTCTGATACCGCGGTAACATTCGGATATACAACTTTACGCGGATTTTGATGAACGTTTTTACTGCTTCCTTTATATAGGGTGTTACAAATTCGTAGCTAAACATGTGAATCTGGGAAACCTTGAGAGATACATAGTAGGTTGAATCATATATAGCAAAGTTACACCATTTTATGCCCAAAAAATGCTGCTTCGAAATTGAGAACATTCCATTTATTTCCGGAGATGTCTGGAATATGGGAAAATTAAACAAAATTGTTTTTATTTATTACTTTGTTCATTTGAAAAGATATTTCGGAATGATTGTCACTTCATCATCATCACTTCAACTTCTCTACAAAAAAGGATTGTCAGATTGAAAATCCGACGATTCTTTTTCGAGCGACCATCATAAACTTTATTTCTTAATTACGGTCCTGGATTTTTCTGATCAATTTCTTCATAGTTCTTGATCTTCCTGATATAATGGTGTATTTGTTTTATTGCTTGGAGCGCACGAAAGGGAATCCCTATAATGTTCAAAGAACATCGTGCGTTCCCAGGAAGGATAGGGATAGGAGGTAGGTATTGGATTTTTTCTTGAACTTCTGAAGATTATATGTTGTTGGAAATACTTCCTCAGGCAATGAATTCCAGAGCCTAGCCGTTCTATGGATGAAGGAGTTTTGATAAAGTGCTGTTCGACATCTTTCGAGGTTGACAACGAAAGGATGTGCTGACTGGGCTTGTCTAGTTCGTCTAACTGGTATTGCTAGTGAAGGGATGATAGTAGAGATTTCCGAAGAACATTTCCCGTCGAAGTGTCGATAGAGAAGTGAAAGGTAGCCGACCTTTCTACGGTGTTCCAATGATGTCAAAGAGTGAGTGAGTGTGGCGTCACCCACCAGGCGGATGGCTTTTTTCTGGATGGAATCTAAGAGCATCAGCGTATGTTTTGGTGCTGAACCCCATATGTGGGAACAGTATTCTAGAACTGGTCGTATCTGCGCTTTGTAGATCATAAGGAGCTGTTGAGGTGTGAAGTAGCTTGTCGCACGGAACAAGAGTCCGAGGTTTTGTGAAGCAGCTTTTGCGATGGATCTGACATGATTATCCCATGAAGGAGTGTTGCTGATGGAAATACCGAGCATAGATATGGTGGGCTTGGTGGGGATGGTTTTGCCAGACATCACAATGTCGGGCATACTGAGTTCCGCCTTTCTAGAGAAAATACAGTATCGAAACATTTCTGAAAATGTTGAATTACATGAAAAAAATGTTCATGATGGTACTTATATTTGTCTAACACAGCGTTCCTGGGTATTAATTTGTCCTTATCCATCACATTATTCGATGCAAAGTACCTCCTTCATAATTGAATTGCTCCTATTCTGAATGCAGTCAGTCATGAAAAATGAAAATGATAATCGAGCAATTGTTTATGACTGATTGAAATGATATTCATGAATCATGGAAACAATACCGAACATTGGGTCGTACTTATCATTCTCTGTTAGGAAGTATAATACTCAATTATTACAAACTATTCATAATGATTTGGTTCATTTTGTGCAATAATTCTGTATACCATCAATTATCGAGCACTCTTCTGAACGTTTCATTGAAGTTGAACGACGGAAACTAAGTTTATAGTTCAGTAAGAATAAATTATTACCCTATCAATTGAAACCGTACTCACAACTCGTTCTATAATACCGGTATCGAGACCTTTGAGTGCTCTCAATTTCAAACTTTTTCCCTTAGATGGTATCCATTATGGTGGATTTAGACGCTTTTCTCTCGTCCTTTCTTGTTTGGCTGCCACAGGCGAAATTTTATATCGAAACTTCTAAATACGTGAGATACAAGGATAAATAGAGATGGCTGGGTTATACACTTTATGGAGTAACGTCGTCGAATGAAGATGTTTTCACAAGGTATGTCTCTATTTTTTTTGAGACCATATTGAATTTGTTATTGCTTTCCTCTTCGTAACATGATATTTTCTTCACATTAAATGAGTAAATAGTGAGTAACTTTCCAGGAAATGAGGCACACTAAGTCATTTTTTTTTTATTGATATTCATCATACAGGACGTGGAAAGAAATTCTGAATTGTGAAAACCTAATCATGAATCTGCGATTGAGGTCTATAAAGATAAAGGGCTTTCACGCTGGGTTGATAGTTGCGCAATACTTGGTAACAATGTCGTGCCAAAACTGCACATCGAAAAATACTAGTCACTTTCGAAATGGGCGAACCGCGTTATCGATTTGAGTTGGCAAAACTGTACATCGATGCCAGATTTATTTTACATGTCTGGTGGGAGAGAAAAATATTCTGGATTTACAAGATATTCCACCAGTGATTATTAATGTAGGAAAGGATGATTCTGATTTTGAAATTTTTTAGTGTGCTATATATTATTGGGATTAGAAAATTGTATTATTCAGTGTGAGATTATATCTGTTGATTAGGGTTAGAGAATAATATTATATAATGTTAGTTTATTGTAATGACAAGGTGGTTCATGAGTTTTTGTGTTTTCCTCATGAATTATATTGAGAATATTGAAGTAATAACAACTCTTGTTGTCTATTTCATAATTTACAATATAAGTAGATGCACCATTATTTATCAATTGATCAAATTTCTATTTCATTTCACCAATTTATAGTGATTGAAAAACATTCAAAACTGTAAGAGTCTTTATTCGGCGGCCCTTACTTTGACACTCTGTTTAGGACAGGAGACTACTCTCGTATTTGACAGGGGGGATTCTCGAGCGCCAGATTTTTGATAAAGGTGATTTACTTCACCTGCTCCTCCCAACTTAGTCGGGAAGGAGGCCCACAGTAGCAACAGTGGAAAAAGGTACAGGAGGTATACCTACCTCGGTACCCACAGTATAATCCAGGGGTCAATGGTATTGAATCGACCTGGAAACAATAAGTAGCCAAGGGAGTGTAGGCTTTAATCACAAACCCTGGGTCTAGCCTGGAATACTGGTTGCTATTTCTGGTCTGGATAATCACAGGAATCAAAGCAAAATATCTCTCAGGTCTTTGGTATTTTAAGGTTAGGTCTGGAAGATTATTTACTCAACTATTTCATCATTTCTATCTGGAGAATCGGAAACACAGTTCTAAACGAATTAAACAGATTCAATTTCTATTCATCTTTTCTTTTCCTTCGATTTTTCTAATTTTCTAATATCGGATTTTTTAGTGAGGTTAATTTATTATATTTTCCTTTAATGTCAATAGTTCATGAAACATAGAACACCGCCTGACGGGATACAAAGCACAGAGACACCGGTGCACAGGACTGGATTTCTCAAGGAAAAGAAGAAGAAGAGTTGTTAACTGGCTTGTCAGTGTCAGTCGTCAGTCGATAATAATATTCTGCAATTTCGACAAATGAAAATATTGAAAATCACTAAATAAATTATTGAACTATTTGGAACTGAAAACAATGACAACATAGAAGGAAATATGAAATATGCAATCACAAAATCCGTTTATTCAATTTAGAGTTCTGGATTCTTTACACAGGTCGGGTGAGTATCGGTATGAAAAACAACAGGAATGAAATGAAGCTATAAACAAGATGAATAACACTGGTGAAAAATATACAAACTTACATGGGTAACAGGAAATCACTATACAATACTACTTTATACTGGATTTGAATGAACTATAAAAGCACTAAGAGATCAGCAAGAGAATCAGGAGCTTGAAGAGCAACGGAGATCAGGTAGTGTAGACTTGTAGAGGAGAGCTTAGAGAGTGACGAATCCTTGGCTGTCTTCAGTATTTATGCACTACTTTGGCCTTGACACAAGGACAAGTAAATCTGGAATCTCATTGGTCACAACTCCCACCTTGTCATGGCTCATGGCCATGGCCACTAGATCTGTCCTTGAAAAACACATGTGCACCTCCAACACAAAACGCGGAAAAAATAATAGTACACCCTTAATGGGCACAGAAACAGGATCTACTACCTTTGCTTATGATACTGAATGAATTTGGCTGGAAAATATTCGATAACAACAAAGTTATGAGCAGTCAAACATTCATCATTTCAACTGATAAATAATTCAATCAAATTTCATATCATAAGCAAAGGGTTGGACAATATGGAAGTCTTCAGGGTTGTAATGATGTTCATGAGATTTTACTATCAGGAAAAGCTTTGTGAAGTCAGGAATCAATGCATTACTCAGCTCTCTCAGGTTTTCAGGTTTCGAGCTTCCGAACAAGTGAAATTCAACTAGAATCAGGCTCAGGTACTTAAATTTTGATCAAAACCACTCTAGTAATGAAGCTGGTCAGAAACACTTCATTACAAAACGATTAGATAACCTCAAAATTGAATTCGAAGTTTTTATTATGTTCACTCAGTAAATGTGAATACTGATCAGTTTCATTAAACAAAATCAATTCAAGACATAATTGTGTATTGGTAAAAAAATAAGTTAATTTTTATGCCAATATCTGTGATTGTTTGTTGATGTTATATAATGAATCATTCTTCAAGGTTTTATTCTTTGAAAGAATTTCATTATCATCAACTTTCATGCTCAGTATATTGTTCAGGTTCATGGTTCATTAAATGAAAATATTGAAGTTGATTTATCAACTTCAAGTGCTGATTTTGAAACATAAATAAACGGCTTTTGAGTTTGTTCAAAAACACATTATAACATCCGACGATCGTAGCACTAGACATATCCATATTCGGGCGATTGGTCATTTCCTTTCAACTGGCAACACTGTATGTGTTGACATATTGACGTCACTATTAACTCTGTGTGAAAGCCCTTTAACAAGTTTCCATTGTTCAAGTTTGGACCCCTTGATTGGGTGGAAGTATTGAAAAGGAATATCCTCAGATATAGTTGAAAAGGAATATTCTCCGATAAATTATGAACATACAAAAATGGATATATATTTATAAAGAACCTATCAGGGTCCTGTTGAAGTGAATGATTGTCATTTTCATCATTTATTATTTTATTCAACTTCGAGTCATCTGCATATAATAACCATTGTTATTCACAAACAGAAAAAAGAGGTTTTGGCCAAGAATAGAGCTGAAAAAATGCCTGATTGATGTTTATTGAATTGATCAAATTGTGATCTGTCGGATGAATATAATGATTTCGCCGGATTTCAATCAAAAATGTTTTGTGGTTGACTTCAAAAGCCAGCTCAGCCAATGTTGCTAGTCATGTTGCTCTGGTGCTATGAGGTAATTTACATATCCGTATATATACCGGGTGGCTACGGAAGTATTGCCTACGTAATATCTCAGTTATTGTATGGAGTAGGTTTGTGAAATTTGTAGCGTCGATATAATGACATTAGAGCTAGAATTTGAGCATATTGACATGTCGAAGTTAACTTCCGGTCTGACCGGAAGTAACATCAACTTTTTTATTCTGAATGGAAACCCTATTTGTTTTTTCTTCTCGCTTTATTCAGCATCCAATTCCCTTTTTAATGACATATCACAAGTTGGTATCTAACCAGAAACTAGATCAGAAAAAAAGTATTATTGAAATTCACCGAGTAAATTCCACGGTCGTGGAAGCAAAATGAAAGCCAAAAATTTAAAAGTTGGCTATGGAAACCATACGTCACTTGATAACAGTGGCTACTACTGTGATATTTTATTTTCATTCGTCGGCGTTATGAAAAGCCGACAAAAAAAATATTGGAAAAATTGGTAAAAAAACAATACTCTGTAGGTCCATAACTTAAATAGGAATAGCTTTTTTTTGCCTGTACTATTCAGCACAACCATTCCTTTCTAATGATATGATAGAAAGTCAAAGTCAAAGTCAAAGATAAGAAAATCCAATTATTATTCTCGGTGAATTTCAATAATAATTTTTTTCTGATCTAGTTTCTGGTTAGATACCAACTTGTGATATGTCATTAAAAAGGGAATTGAATGCTGAATAAAGCGAAAAGAAAAAAAAAAGGGTTTCCATTTAAAATAAGAAAGTTGATGTTACTTCCGGTCAGACCAGAAGTTAACTTCGACATGTCAATATGCTCAAATTCTAGCTCTTATGTCATTATATCGACGCTCTGAATTTCACAAACCTACTTCATACAATAACTGAGATATTCCGTAGGCATTGTGAATCACTTCAAATACTTCTGTAAAATGGTTAAACTTTATGATTTTCACAACAAGAGAAAACATCTAGCTTTCACAGCTCCCCATATGCACTTATATATAAAAGAAATAAAAGATAGCTCAATCCCGAATTCTGAGTGACTGCGAAAGCCTCTATTTTTATGCAATTCCACATGACGCCTGTCGTTTTGTATTAATGAGGACAGAGTTTTTGAAAGCTCACCTATTAAAATTGAAATGAAACTTTCCAGGGTCTAAGGGCTTCGTAAATAAGAACCTCCATGCAAACATGATGCCTTCAATGAGTGTGAAGAATAATTGACACGGTATAACGCTAACTGTGATGAACAAAAACCTCAATTGAAATTCTTTCCGGGAATCAACTGTGTGTGAGAATAGGAAATCTTTCCACAATGAGTGATATTCTATTATCGATGATGATTGAACTCCCTCAATGATTTTGAATTTGAATGAGGACGTCGAAATGTGAACCGTATTTGTGAAGTCTGAAATAAATAATCCAGATTCGGAAATACAATACGCATGTAAAAAGTTGGCTGATGAAATAATTCAAACATAGCTCATGAGTTGGTTGTATCAGTATATGTCTCCTGTCTGTTCTATCTTCTGCGTCTTCAAGATTTCACAATCATCCCAAAACAAAGTCTCGAGATTTTCTAGTAACTCGTCATCTCACACGAAAAAAAAAAAAGGATTGTTGAATCAAGCAAACTTGAATTGAATTGGGCAAATATAGGTGTCATATATGCACGACAGAATATAATCTTGAAATGAGTAAGTCTATATCTTGTTTCAGAGCGAATTATAAGTTTGAATCAAGTAAATATGTCTTGCATGAATTCTGGATCTCATTCAATCAAGCACATTCATAAATTGTTTATGAATAGATAATATTGAATTGGCTCGAACAATCAATTTTTCGATTCAAAATAGCAAGATATCGATTCAACCACATATTTAGTTGGTTCAATGGAATATTTTATTGATTCAATGGATTATTTGGTTGAATCAATGAAATATTTGGTTGATTTAATGAATCAGTTTGTTGATTCGATAAAATATTTTGTTGATTCAAGAGAAACTGTATTTTCATTCACACAAATTTCACATCAACAGAATTAACTGAACTAGGAAATCAGTCGAGTTCTGGCTTGTGGCATGGATTCTCAGTCTTCACTTCTCCCCAGTTGATGCAAGGCTATTTCTGCTTGCTAAACATCCTACGTTCGAATCATCCAGCTGATATTTCAAAATCAGGTTTTACATATACAGGGTCTGTAAAAGCTCTTTACAAAAACATACCACATATTCCTCACACCAAAATAAGTCGATTAAGGTAAAATTACATCAGTACAAAGTTGCATCGTTTGGGCTCCAGAGGGCCTTGAAGTTACAATTTTCAAATCGTTTTTCCCATATAAATTTGGAACGGCATATGCGATTTTGCTGAAATTAGGTGTATTGATAGAGTTTTATGTGGCAAAATAAATGGTATTAAAATTTTGTCCAATGATAATACATAGTCGTAGAACTTGATTTTTTTTAAATTGCACCTTTAAAAATTCTCCGCCAATGAAAGAAAAGGAGTTTGAGTATGAAATTCAGATTGCGCAACTCATTGACTTTAAAAAAGGTTCTCTTGATAAGGCTCGATTGCTCTCATGTGACGAAATTTGCATTTTAGTAATTTTAGAACATAAACAATAATTATTGAAATACAAACTTTGTCGAAACCATGGGAGTTAATCGAGTGTCATCAAGCGTAGTTTTTTGTAGTAAATGAGTATCCAATCCAAATTTCATTCAAACCCCTTTTCTGCCATTGGCGTAGAATTTTTAAAGGTGCAATTATTTAAAAAATCAAGTGCCACGCACGGTGCCACGCCTATGTATAATTATTAATTTTCTTCGACGAATAAATCTTTGTATGCTTAAAAATTATGAACATTCTGAACAATTTTTGTGAAATCTCTATTTATTTCGATTATGTTGTAAATGAATATTTTTGTGAAACCTATACACTTGAAATTATCAAAACAGAAATTTAGCGAAAACCATGAGAGTGATCGAGTCTCATCATACTCAAACTCCTTTTTTTTTTCATTGGCGTAGAATTGTTGAAGGTGCAATTATTAAAAAAAATCAAGTTCTACGCCTATGGATTAACATCGGACAAAAATTTAACACCATTTCTTTGACACACAAAACTCTATCAATATTCCAAATCTCAGCAGAATCGCATATGCTGTTTTGAATTTATATGGGAACAACGATTTTAAAATTATTGTTACTTCCAGGACCTCTGGAGCCCAAACGATGCAACTTTGTAAAAAGGTAATTTTACCTAAATCGACTTATTTTGGTCTGAGGAATATGTGGTATATTTTTGTAAAGACTTTTTACAGACACCCTGTATAATGAATTCGAGTCAGGCATAAAAGAGGCGAAAAAATCACCATCTAGTGGCAAATATTTAAGTTGATGTTGAATGAACGGAATATCTCATTGATTACACATATTTCGTTGCTCTATTCAAGCAAATGATCCGTTCGAAACGAGTCCATTGCTACATCGTAATGAGAAAACTTTTATGTTGTTCCAAAGATCTATTTTGACCAAGAATGAGAATGATCATTATTTCATCAAATAAACAAAATGTTCATAGTTGAATCGACATCGACATTATTTTGAACCGACATAATCTGTTCCTGAGATAACCATATGTTTAGTTGATGGAATTGATATGATAGTGTTGAATCAATCAAACTACAGTCTTGATTTGAACAAGCTGCTTCTATGAAATGATCATGCATTCGTTTGATTCAACAAAAAATAGCTGAGTCCAGCAAAAATAATCCAAGCATAAATAATTTGTTGATGCAACAAACCCTTTTTTCCGTGGAGATTCTCGGAGAAACTTTCGGAAGGTGATTATTATATCAACTTCTACTCATCTTAATGATGCATGAACCCATATCATAAAAAAAATGAATGCATGAACCGCTATATCTATACAAAAGGGTTGATTATGGGAAATCCACTGAGCCCTTTACTTGCTGAAATTTTCATTGAAAACTTTGAGCGAATAATACATAAACATTCATTAATGAAACAATGTTTGTATTGGTATAGATACGTAGATGACGTTATAGTATGCTTTGAAGGAATCAATAGACAATTAGACACTTTCCATCAATATATAAATACTATTCATTCAAACATTGAATTCACAAGAGAAAGTAGAGACTGAAAATCGATCAATTCCTTAGATTTGACAATAAGTAAAATTAACGATAAACATGAGTTTTCAATTTTCCATAAACCATCCCACACTGATATCACTATTCATAATAATTCAACACACCCTTATCAACATAAAAATTGCAGCGTATAATAGTATGATACACAGGCTAGTGAATGTTCCTCTTCCGGAAGTAAATTTCAATAAAGAACTCAATATCATAAAACAGATTGCAGTCAACAACAGATTCAACGTTGATTTGATAGACAGTATCATTTCTGAAAAACTTCATCATAAAGCTATTCAAGAAGTTTATCCTACCATCAAGAATAATAATCAAAATTATAGAACTTTAACCTATTTCGGGTCATCAACTGAGAAATTAGCTTCATTTCTACATAAACATGACTCAAAAGATATAGAAAAAATAACACGTTGGGACGGTTTATCAAGAATAATAAAGACAAAACTTCTAAATTCAAAAAAACAGGGGTATACAAACTCAAATGTGGATCTTGTCCTAAGGTATAAATCGGACAGACAGGTCGTACGTTCAATCAGCGCATTCATGAACATAAGATGAAGTTTATTCAGTTTAGTGAGTAATAATATGTATTTGATATCAAATCTTTCAAGTTAATCCGGTATACCGTAACTTAATGTAGATATTGTGCCTAATTTCCGAAAATGGAGGTTTATCGTACCTGTCCACAGTTAACTAATCCTTCGGGTTGGAAAAGTCAGATATATAAAAGTTAGTTAAGCAAGCCAACGTTAGTTTAGTTCATTGTACCAGTATATCACCTGACGGAAGCTACTGTGTTAACGGAACATGTCGTGTGTTTGAGAATTTTGTGAAAATCTTATCGTTTGTGAAGTTTATACAATATCTTCGATGTTGTTGGCATTTTTGAATGATACATAAATGGAATGCAATCAACAATAATGTCTTTCTAGCAATATCATTCGATATTTGTTGATGAGTGAATCGAAATATTTCAGTTTGTCTATGATTGGAAACCGGTTATAATCATTATTGAAATCCCTAGATTGAATGGCTCTTTAATAATGCAAAAAAATTCATGAATCTATCAATAGTACAGTATTTATTATTATATAGTTGATATCCAGGTCGGATTCGACTATTCTATTTATAATCAATGAAACAATATGTTGTTTTCGAAAATGGAGCAATGAATACAATGAGGTGTTCTATGTGATAATTATGATACAATGAATCACCAATGATAAGTTTTGAATTTTTTTCAAACAGTGCGCTCCTGTCAAACTACATATTTCAGCTAATATTGAACATCAGGCAACATGTCATTGATTCTTCTTGTGCTTGTTATCTCGCCGAAACCAAACGCTTGGGTTGGGCCTTCAACCTCTGATCAAATGGATTACAAATTACAAATCACAAATTGAGGCAAACTTTCGAGCTCAATATCATTCAAATTTTCTTTGTCCAAGAATGTATTCTAACAAGTAGTTTAGTTATTTCGTCTTTCATCATCGATTTCATTTATTGTCGCAAATTCGAAAGCACCCTGTATGATAGCGGTTGAATCTCAAGAGCAGAGCATTATTCCCATGATAGGCGAAGGTATAATGAAATGATTATTATTGATATGTTCTCTCCTATCCGTCGAATTCAATATAGAGATCTGATGAAAACTTGCCGACGAACACTATTTTCAATGCGCTTGGAAGAAAGATAATTTGCATTCTCCTTCAGATGAAAATATTTCCAGGAAAGTAGTTGTTTTATTGTTGAATATTCAGAATAATGTAATGTGCATATACATTCTTTTACCTGAAGGAGAATGCAAATTCTCAACTTCAGAAGATTTCGTGTTCAAATTCTTATCGTGTGTGTCCAATTTATATGTATAATTCAATGTTCGTCGTGGTATACAGCTAGTTCAATCAAATGGTGCACAAAAACAGCATGATGTGGAAAGTTCTGGTGTAATTAATTTCAGTGGTTTATAGTATGCTCTTTGATGTGCTCAACACGAATCTTGAGTTGTCCACCAATAATTTCATCGGCAAATATCAGAAAATAACAAAAGAGCACACAAAATTATGTTTTTTAATGGTTTTCAGCTTTCAACTCGCAAAGGAAGCCGTTCACACACAAAATTAACGAGTAGTAAAATCAAGAGGGAAAAATTATCTACAATTCATGTCTCATGAAACTTTTTGGTATGTCATTTGGTTTCCATACAAAAGAGTGTTGAAGTTTTAGTGGAATCAGTGTTTTTGGGAAAAAATAAAAAATTCAACTAATTCATAGTTTTTATTCCAAATAGATAAACATATCACTGTCTAATGAAATTCTCCTCCTAGACACAGACTCCGTGGCTTCTCCAGGGCAGCTTTCAAGTTCTTTTACGCCTGTTACAAATAATCATTGACTCAATTCAATAATCTCAACAATATATCTATTAGATATAAAAGCAATACCTATTGAGGATTTCTTCGACATTTTTAAACGTACTCGACTTATTTATTGTCATTGATTATTGGTCGATAACACAAATGAATTGTGAGAGGAAAAATAAAGGTGCGAAAGAATTATTCATGTAGTTACCTTCCAGAGGATCAGAAAACTCCGATTCATCCTCTGCTTCTTCTTCAATGTCTGTAACGGCCATGTTATTGCAGCTATTTTCACAATTCAGAAATACACTGGAACAAATAAAGCCTGCTTTTCGGGACCCACAGTTGGTCTGACAGGTTTTGATGCACTTGTGGGGTATTAAATTCAAAACTGCTTCTGGTGCTGGTGATCATAAAATACAAAAAAGCACAAAAAATCATGTTTCAAATGGATTCAGCTTCCAACTCGCGAAGGAACTGGTGCATTCCCAATGGAATTCAAAATAAGTAATGAAACCATCCCGATTAATCCTTCGACTATTTTTCAAAGAATCACAATTGCCAAACAATCTGACGAAGAACTCGAAGAAGTTCTCAAAATATGAACTGTGCCCGTATCCGTTGCCTCTTTTTGATGACTATGGAATGAGGAAAGGAACCAAGTCTGCCTTATACAAAGCATTTGCACCAATTGAACAGACAAATATCCAAGGGTGTGTGTACGTCTTAGATGGAGGATATTTACTCCGCGAGGTGGTGTGGACCAGGGGTCAATCATGTTCATCAATTTGTGGAAGTTATGTTGCATTTGTTGAGTCCAAGTAACTAGACAGTGCTGCAGTCGTATTCGATGGTTACCTTCAAGATGGTACTGAACATGCTGAGCGAACAAGAAGATCACCCAAACAGATATCAGTTGATATCATGTTTGACGAAACAATGATCGCGACAGTGCCACAAGAAAAATTCCTTGGTAATATATGAAGAACAAAATCCGTCTCATTTCAATATTGAAGAACAAATTTTCGGCAGCCTGGATTCACACAAATTAGGCATAAGAGGACGCAGATACACTTATTGTCATCACAGCAATGGATCTCGCACCACAGCATAATTCTGTAGTTATTGTGGGTGAAGATGTAGATTTGTTGGTGATCATGATTGGTCGTTGTCGGGGTGTACATTCGAATGTATACTTTTCAAAGCCAAGAAGAGGAGCAGTTTCGGAACTCATTTTCAACTGACTGTGCACTAGAGCATGTCTATAAGTGCAGAATACAGTTCTTATATGCCATGGGAGGATGTGACACAACCTCGGCCTCGTCCAAAGTTGGAAAAATTGAATTTACTCCAACCATCGAAAAATCCTGCTTCAATCCTAATTGTTCAAAGTTTCAAAGATCCTACGGCAAATGCTGATACTGTTATCGATGCTGGCATCACCTTTTTTACTGCAGTGTATGAAATTAACGAGAAGGAAGATACGTCCATGAACAAATTGGAGTTTAAATGCTATACCTTAGGTCTGCAAATAGAACAACAGCCCATTTGACATCCTTACCCCATACCACCGAACATAAACGTCTCAGTTTATGTTCGGTGCCCATATACGGAAGCTGCAGCATAACAGCATTCTTTGAGGGTATAATTTCAAGTGGAACAGTGGCTTGGAACCACAAAAGATCCCGAGTAATGGGGTTGAAAAAAAACCAAGCCAGTACCAACGCTACAGTCATCAGCACCAGAAGCAGTTTTGAATTTGATATCCTATGAGTGCATGAAAACCTGTCAGACCAACTGTGGGTCCCAAAAAGCAGGCCTTATTTGTTCCAGTATGTGTCTGAATTGTGAAAATAGCTGCAATAACATGGCCGTTACAGACATTGAAGAAGAAGCAGAAGATGTTTCTGATCCTCTGGAAGGTAACTACATGAATAATTCTTTCGCACCATTACTTTTCCTCTCACAATTCATTTGTGTTATCGACCAATAATCAATAACGATAAATAAGTCGAGTACGTATAAAAATGTCGAAGAAATCCTCAATAGGTATTGCTTTTATATCTAATCGATGTATTGTTGAAATTTTCGAATCAAGTCAATAATTATTTGTAACAGGCGTAGAAGAACTTGAAAGCTGCCCTGGAGAAGCCACGGAGTCTGTGTCTAGGAGGAGAATTTCATTAGACAGTGATATGTTCATCTATTTGAAATAATAACTATGAATTAGTTGAATTTTTAATTTTTTTGCAAAAATCATTGATTCCAATAAAACTTCAACACTCTTTTGCATGGAAACCAAATGACATACCAAAAAGTATCATTCGACATGAATTGTAGATGATTTTTCCCTCTTAATTTTACTACTCGTCAATTTTTTGTGTGAACGGCTTCCTTTGCGAGTTGAAAGCTGAAAACCATTAAAAAACATAATTTTGTGTGCTCTTTTGGTATTTTCTGATATTTGCCGATGAAATTTTTGGTGGACAACTTCAGATTCGTGTTGAGCACACCAAGAAATAAAGAATAAGCCAATGAAAACAATTACACCAGAACTTTCCACCCTGAAATACCGTTTGATTAGACTAAGCCAGGAAAGTAATTGTTCTCCTTTTGAGCCACCTTAGAAAATCACCCGGTATATCTGAGGTAGGTATGGAACGGCAGGTGACAATGCTGCAATTCTATATCATTTGAAACCAGAATAAAATAGCCCCAATGAACTATATATATTTGAAATTAAAGGGAAGAGCTATAGCTCTATCGTTAAGGCATCAGATAAAATACTTACAGAATGTACCGTTCGAAGATTACAAGTTTACTTGTGTGAAATTTTCAGGTTCACCATACTTTTTGCATTTTCTAGTAACATAATATACTGAATGCTTAAAAAAAATAGTTCATGTTTGATCATCTCAACTTTTTTGTGAGACCAATATCAACTGATATATAGCTATTGACTAAAATATAAACAATCACCTTGTACATAACTCTTCAATTATTTTGTTATCCCAAAAAGATTTGAATAGAATCGACTACGAGATTGTCTTTCTTCCCTATCAAATTTTGGTAATTTGCATCTACATTTCGAAAAATTTGCTCATACTCTAGGAATCTCATTCATAGGAAAATATATCTATCTGTGAATCGATGAGTGTCGAAATGTTTAGAATGAGCTGGAAATACTTTCACGATATTTTGTCGAATTATGCATGCATTTTCATTCATTTCATTTGAATATAATGAATCATATTAATTTTTTTCTCTGAATTTTCATGATGAAATAGTCACCGTAGCCCCATTGGTACACCAACTCCATTCTAGAATTTTCAATTCTAATTCTTCTTCTTTTAGATTCGATGCTTCACTGACTTTATATAGGAAAAAATGTGTTGAAAAATGCATCTACAGGGTGTAGCGAGCCATTGTTGTCTTTGTTTTCACCAATGAAGGCTAATATATAATTTTTTATATTTGATTTCGAATTTCATCGATACATTTTTAGGTAACATGTGGAAATATATTTCAATATACAGTCATTACTATTGGGACATAGGCTGATGAGAACGAATTGTTCATCAAAAACTGGCAATAGAACCAAATATATACCAAATGAATACCAAATATACAGGGTGTTTCATAATTGAATGTCAATATTTGGGGAGGCGATTTTTGGGCCCATTCTAAGAAGAAAGTTTCATATGAACGTATGACCTAAACATCCTAACTTTTGAGATACAGGGTGGTAAAGTTCTCAAAAATTAATAGTTTTTTATTAATATCTGTAATACCACTTCAGATATTCTGATGAAATTTGGCATACATGTACTATGTATCAAGATGCATCAGTAAGCGTACCACATTTTTTGTTGTTGCCACCAGTGGCGTTCGTATGGAATTTCACATACCTATTTTGGCAGACATTAATGGTACGCCACTGATTAATCTCCAAATTGAAATCATTCCTGAAATTCCCAAACATTTCTAAGCAAATTTGATCACTACAATTTTTTCAATCTGATGCACGGTTTTCGCTTAAAAATATAACAAGCTTTTTACTACATGATTATAGCAATATCGTTAATATGACAATATCACAATGCAGAGAACTAGATTTTATTTCTTAGATCAAATTTCAGAAATACAATTCATAGTTTATGAACTTCGTATTCATATTTGGTATTTTGGAATTATCACTTCTCATTGTAGTAGGCTATATTAATTTTCGAGAATTTTACCACCCTGTATCTCAAAAGTTGGGATGTTTAGGTCATATGTTCATATGAAACTTTCTTCTTAGAATGGGCCCAAGAATCGCCTCCTCGAATATTGACATTCAATTATGAAACACCCTGTATACCTACCCCCTATCTTTTACTACAGCAATATTTGATCAAGGCATAGTCAGCCCTATAGTCATTTACTTTTTGATTTAAACAATTCGCCCTTAGCCTAAGCTCCAATAGTAAGGACTCACCTTGAATTCACGGTGTCTTTTAATGGTCTGAGGAATCTTAGTAAATATCTTTGAGGTCAAAATGAGCCGATTTCAAGTAACTCAACTCATTGTGGAATTGCTTCGTTCCGAGATACAGGGTGGGGAATGTGAGGAATAAAAATGAAATTTTTCAGAATTGATGACCATTTTCAAACGTTTCACTTCAAGAATAATTGGTGTCCAGAAAATGATTGGGATGTGAAACTCGAACATAAACAGTTTTTCACTGTGACTACTTCTTATTTATTTATTCATTTATAGGTTTTCGCCACCCTCACAGCTGATGCCTTGAGCAGGGTGGATAAAATACAGTGAGCACAAATTACAATACGATGAATAATAATAGTACAAAAACGTGAACACAAAAAATTGGTAAGACTTACATGCAACAATACGAAACCCTGGAAGGGACACATAACATAAAAAAAACTCTTCTAAATTCTGAGTTATAACTCGGAATTTCGAAATTCCGACATATATCTCGGAATTCTACATTCAAAATTCCAAGTTATAACTCAGAATTTCAAAATTCCGAGTAATAACTCGGGATTTCACATCCAATATTCTGAGTTATAACTCAGAATTTCAAAATTCCGAGATATAAGTCGGAATTTTGATGTAAAATTCCGAGCAATCAGTCGGAACTTTGATGTAAAATTTCGAGCTATAACACGGATTTTGAAATTCTGAGTTATAACTCAGAATTTTGGATGTGAGATTCCGAAATATAAGTCGGAATATTAAAATTCTGCGTTAAAACTCAGAATTTTGAAGAGTTAATTTTTTTTCATTTCACATGTCCCTTCCAGGCCTTCGTACAACAACTATGCATGTGAACTGAAAAAAACCTAGTTAACTGGTTCAGAATGGCCACAACTCCATCTCAGTGTAGTTTTTTACTGTTTGAACAATTATAGAAAATGAAGAAGCATGCGTGGAAGTCTTCTAAAGTGAGCCGACTTCGAAATATTTAGGTTTTTAGTGTTCGATGGTGCTGTTACCTGATGTAATCTGGTTAGTGTATCAGCAGTGCAAGAATTGATTTCTCAAAATACTTTCTTGAAGTGTACTGGTCGATTCTCATTGTTTAACTTGACCACCCTGTGTATTATATTCTGTATCAATCCAAACTAGAAGGACTTTATTATATCTTTATTTTATAAGTTTTAACTATACAGAATAATAACAAAAGTCTCGTAATCAACAACTTGACATCTCCCGTCAGGAGGCGACTAAGATTAACTACATACTGAATACAGAGTGCTCGATATGGCAATACATTATACAATATCATAATACATCTTTCTCCTTAAAGATGAAACCTATCAGGTTTCTTAACAATTCTACCATACCTAGTTGTTACAGTACAATCACAATCATTTGTGTTAGGAGCTTTGAGTTCTAATGTGCCTTGAGGAGAATTCTGGCGAATATCATTAGCAGTTCTAACTGGACTACTATTGACCAATTCAGATGAATCGCTACGATTATAAGAGAGAAGGGCTGGTAAACCTAGTGAATCTTCTATTTCTTGATTTGATAAACAATCGTTATTTGATGACTTCAAGTCAACTCGATTCCTTCTGTATTCTTTACCTGCACTGTCTCTGATAATATAAGATCTAGGACAGTCATGTTTACTCATTACATATCCTGGATTCCATACTTTATTTATGTGGTCAAACATAACAACATTCGCATTAGGCTCTAATGGCTTGAGATCTTTGGCATTTTTATCAAGGTAGGTTTTATTAAAATTTTGTCTAATTTTCAATTTTTCTGGGACACCCTCACATTAAGCTGGCTGTAATAATTCAGTCACGACAGGCACTTTTGTTTTACATACCCGGCTATTCAACATTTGAGAAGGAGAATAATCAATATGTTTAATGGGAGTATTTCTATATTGTAACAAAGCTGAATCTATATCTTTTCCCTCCTCAAGTGATTTTTTCATGATATTTTTGGCGATTGACACTGCCTTTTCTGCTAGACCATTAGAACGTGGATAATTCGGACTTCTTGTAACTATAACAAAATTCCAGTCTTCAGCAAAAGCTTTAAATTTGAAACTATTGAATGGTACATTATCAACCACTATAATAGTCTGGCGATCCAAATCTTGCGAATAGTGGTCTCATCTGTGCTATAACAGATTCGATACTCTTGTCTTTGATATAAAGTATTTCTAACCAATTAGAATAGGCATCAAAAGTAACTAAATAACTATTATTGGCAAATGAAAATATATCAACTCCTAAACGTTCCCAACATCTTTGTGGTATAGGATAAGATAGTAATGTTTCCTTGGAATTCTTTCGTGCAAACTTCTCATAAATTCTACACTTTTTTATGAATGATTCTATATCTGAACTCATACCAGGCCAATAAAAAATCTGTCGAGCACGAGATTTCGTTTTTTCTATGCCTAAATGTCCCTCGTGTAGTAATTTTAGAATTTCCAAACGACTTACAGTAGGTACTATCAACTTATTGTCAAGAAATATGAGACCTTCATTGACAACTAATTGATCTTTCAGTTTGAAGTAATGACTTACGCTTTTAGGAATTTCGCGTTTATGATTTGGCCAACCATTTGCTATAAGATTCAAAATCAAGTGTAACTGAGAATCGTTGTACGTTTCACTTCTGAATTGATCTTTCCTCTTTTCAGATATTAGCAAGTACTTAACAACAGCATGAATTGCGTATTCAAATTCTGAATCTGATTTTAAACCTGTTTGATTCAAAAATGCCCTGGATAGAGTATCAGCAATATAAAGATATTTACCTGGTTTATATGATACTTCTAGATCATAACTCAGAAGTCTCATTCTCATACGTTGTAACCTTGGAGAAATAGAATGTAATTCCTTCTTAAAAATGGACTCAAGAGGACGGTGGTCAGTATTTACTTTCACATTATTGCCATAAATAAAATAATGGAATTTCTGACATCCAAACACAATGGCTAACATTTCTTTTTCTATTTGAGCATAGTTTTGCTCAGTTTTACTCAAACTTCTAGAAGCAAATGCTACTGGATGGCCGCTCTGTAACATGCACGCTCTCAAGTCATCTTTAGATGCATCAGTCTCTATCTCAATTGTTTTTTTTTATATCGAAAAACGCTAATACAGGAGCAGTTGTTAACAAATGAGTCAATTGAGCAACAGCATCAGTGTGTTCCTTATCCCAGTGCCAACTAACATCATGTTTCGTTAAGTCTCTCAAAGGAGCAGATATTTTGGAAAGATTCGGAATGAACTTTCCCACAAATTTTACCATTCCCAAAAATCGCAATAATTCAGTTTTAGATTTAGGATGTGGCATTTCACTTATTGCTTTGATATAATTTATGCTAGGTTTCACCCCATCAACCGAAAATGTTTGCCCCATGAACTTCACACTAGTACATTTGAATTGAACTTTATTTTTATTGAATTTAATGTTATACTTCACTGCCTTCTCGAGAACAACTCTTAAATTCTTGTCATGCTCAATTTCAGATGAACCTGTTATAATGATATCATCGAAATACACTCCTACTCCTTCAATGTCACCAAAAATTTCAATAGTTTTCTTAATGAATACCTCAGGGGCCGAACAAATTCCGAAAGGTAACCTCAAAAATTGATATCGTCCGAAAGGTGTCCCAAAAGTACAAAGATCAGCACTGGCATCATCAAGTTCCACTTGCCAGTACCCATCTTTCATATCTAAAACAGTAAAATATTTCTTACCGCTAAGTTTTGCAGAAATTTCGTCAATAGATGGAACAAGAAAATATTCACGCTGCACAGCCTCATTGAGATGTTTTGGATCTAGGCAAAGTCTCAAATCTCCATTAGGTTTCTCAACAATGACTACTGGATGTACCCATTCTGTAGGTTTGTCAACTTTTTTGATTACACCTAATGATTCAAGATCGTCAACCTTTTTTAAGAGTCTATCATGTAAAGCATGAGCAACACGTCTAATGGGGATTATGCGTGGGATATAGTTTTCTTTAATAGTTATGTGATGTTTAATTGGAAATTTGCCTAAGCCTTCGAATGCAGTTTTATATGAATTTACTATATCATTGACTGAACTATATTTCCTTTCTATATGATCGACTCTCCTAATCAAATGTAAATCCAAACAACCCTGTAATCCCAAAAGTGGCATTTGTCCTTTGACATTGACAATCACAAATGAAATTTTCGCATTTCTAGTATCTACTTTACAGACTAATTCTACCTGACCTACAGGTTTGATTCTATATGCCGAACTACCATATGACACAGGTGTCATATTAGTGATTTTTATCATATCAGCTAGCCCAATTAGCTCTTTAATAGAAAGAGGCAATACAATAACTTCAGCACCGGAATCCAATTTGAATTCGATGATGTGATTGTTAATGACTACCTTTTTTGTCCACATTCTCGCATTCCCAGTATCAAGAGCACCTATTTGCTTCATAATTGAATCTATGTAAAACTCGCTATCGCTTTCTTCATTTTCATAGTCTTCTCTTCTTTCTTCCCCATCAGCCTCTACTTCATGTATCTTCATTTGATTCTGTCTCCTCTTACCTTGTTCTTCTTTCACATCTTTTCTGCAGACGCTAGCAAAATGATTTCTACCTTGACATTTAACACACGTTTTTCTATAAGCAGGACATTTATTAGGTTCATGTTTGTATCCACAGTAGCTACACTCCTGCTTGTCCTTATTTATGTTTTTATTAAATCTGAGTGCGTTCACAGCAGTTTCTCCTTGGATCATTTTTGATTGGGTCTTGCTAGCTTCAGTTGCTCGACAGCAATTAATTGCTTTTTCTAGTGTGAGATCTGATTCTCTCAATAATCTTTCTTGTACGGCTTTATCACATATTCCCATCACTATACGGTCTCTTATCATATCATCTTGTGCAGTATATTCAGTAGTTTGAATCGCTTTCCTCAGTTCAGTAACAAAACTGTCGAAAGTTTGTCCATCCTTTTGAGTGACACTGTTAAACTTATATCGTTCAAAAATTATATTTTTCTTGGGTGCACAATATTCCTCGAACTTTTTCCTAGCTGCATTCAGGGTTTTAGTTTCATTTAAATTCCACGAAAAAGTATTAAACAACTCCACTCCTTCGTCACCTATCAAATTGAGGAAAACTGCAAGTTTCTTCTTTTCGTCTTTATTCTCTAAATCTGCTGCTACCAAGAATATATCAAAACGCTGGCTGAAGCGTCTCCAGTTATCAGCAATGTTTCCATCTAGAATCAATGGTTCTGGCGGCTTGAATAAATTTTCCATTTCTTCAACTCCTCAAGTACCAACCTGACACCATGTATTATATTCTGTATCAATCCAAACTAGAAGGACTTTATTATATCTTTATTTTATAAGTTTTAAGTATACAGAATAATAACAAAAGTCTCGTAATCAACAACTTGACATCTCCCGTCAGGAGGCGACTAAGATTAACCCCATACTGAATACAGAGTGCTCGATATGACAATACATTATACAATATCATAATACACCCTGTTTCTCGAAAACGGAGCAAATCCGCACTGAGGTGAGTTGTTTAGAATCGGCTCATTTTGACCTCGAATATATGCTGAAATTTTGTACAGACCTCTTAGGGACACCCTGTATAGATGTATTTCAATATATACAATGTCGACAATTATTCTTTCGAAAACTGTACCTCGTACTAGCACTATACCACTTTTTTGGTAATACTAGAATGATTTATCGGGAAGTTTAACGAAATTCAGTGGTTGTAAATTATAGTTCATTCGTCATTTTTTGACATATCTTCTTTTTCCGCTGAACTTCGGATTTCACCGGAAATTATTCTTATTCTAGATTTTCGAAACGTACATCCTATATTTCATCTACTGATCGGCTAGTAATTATTATCATAGCAAATTCGACGATGCCAGGTATGATAGGGTTATTTTCAACAATCAGGAAGATATTTGCATTTGAAATTTTCATTATGCGCAATGTTTGTTACGGCGCAATATCGAATGATTTTTCTCTGTCACACTCATTGAGCATATGGGTATTTTGATGATGATAGAAAGAGTCTAGTCTGGAAGAATTCCCATCACTTGATATATAAGGACTCATATGTTTTGAATGAATATTTCTTGTAATAAAATCATTGTGGCGTAAGCCTACTGTGCTCATTTGTGATCTACTACTGATTTGAATGATGTTTTACTACCTCTAACTATATAGGGTGTCTCTCAAAGGTATTCACGGAAAATTACTACATCTTCTCAGACCAAAACAATCCGGTTCAAGCAAACTTACCGTAGTACAAAGTTGCCCAGCTTGGGCCATATATACGAGGGCTCTGAAGTTTAAATTCCCAGATATAGTTTTTGCTCCATAACTCTGAGATGGCTGATGTGATTTTACTTGAATTTGGTATATTTGCAAAGCTTTATTAGGCAATCAAACTCATTTGATGATTATGATGAATGTCATTCTATAGAACTGAAACTAGAATTTTTCAGTAAAAAAAACATCAAGAACTTCAACGCCAATGAAAAGAAGTGGGTTCGAACTATGAATTTCAGATTGTGTAACTTGTTTACTACAAAAAAGGTTCTGATTTTAATTCGATTCCTCTCAAATCCTCAACAAAATTTGAATTCCACAAAATCAGTCAACACTGAAACAATTAACAGATATTTCATAAAAATTATACAAGATGTTGAGAATTTTCGAGGACAGGAAGATTAATACGATAAAAAAAATTTGATCGAGCAAACTCACCTCTCTGGCTTATTCAGAACAAGCTGAAAACATCGAAATCTAGCTGATAGCACATTTCAATTCATTTCAACTTTCCGACAATTTGGAAATTGTAACTCCAGAGCCGTCTAGCGTCTGAGCTGCGTACTGAGGTGAGCTCGCTTGCATCGAATCGTTTTGCTAGGGAATATGTGGTAGGTTTGTGTAAAGACCATTCAGAGACACCCTGTAGAACCTATCATGATGTACTTATCACTATTCAGATTGTGAAGTGTGTCTTTTCTACCTAGGTAACTTTTATCATTTTATGATCTACTACCTACATATAGTTTATACAGGGTGTTTTTTATATATTGCGACAAAATTCAGGAACGTGTTCTTTGGACAAAAATCCGCAAAAAAGTTTCTATAAACATAGGTCCTAATCCTTTTAGATTTTGAGCTACAGGGTGGTAAAGTTTTAACAAAAAAATGTTTTTTTTTTTCGATAACTTAAATACCCCTGTAGATATTTGTCCAAAGATTGGTATGCAGGGTCTGTGTATCCAGAGCCATTAACCAACATACTTTTAACATTTTTATGTTCTCCAGTGGCGTGTGTGCGGGTTTTCCGTTGAATACTTTTATAAAGAAAAATGGTACGCCACTGGTTTTTCTTGTATTAAAAAATATTTTTAAATTCCCCGTTTTATTTGCAACATTTTTGATCCCTTGGACTTTGTCCGTTAGATGCACGGTTTTCGCACAAAAAATTAAAAAACATCTACTTTGACTGATCGCTAAAATTTATTTTTTCTATGATCGTTATAAAAAGTAAGTTTTTTAGAAAATTTTATTAATTAATTCAATACAAAAGCCAGCCCAATTTAATAAAATAGTAATTGAGGGTTTAAAACTTTTGCTTAATCTTTAATTTAAAATTCAAGTTTTTAAGTGATAAAAAATATTTCATTTTTTATTATTTATTTAAGTAATATTATTATTTTTACAAATGTTGTTCAAAGTGTGCTCCTCCATTTTTTTTAAAAAATAATCTTGTCAACTTGTACTTGAATTATCTACTTTGACATTAATTTTGACGTCTTAAACAAGAATGTGATTATCGTTGCGGCGGCGTTGTCCGTAGTTACGTTAAAAAAAATTATGTTCACAGGTTACTTCGCGATTTTGGAAGCGTGAAATATTAACACGTTACTCATATGTCACTTTTTTAACATGTTAAATAAAGTGACATATTATGAGCTACAATGAAATTTTAAATAAAATTTAAAAAAAAACTTACTTTTTATAACGATCATAGAAAAAATAAATTTAGCGATCAGTCAAAGTAGATGTTTTTTAATTTTTTGTGCGAAAACCGTGCATCTAACGGACAAAGTCCAAGGGATCAAAAATGTTGCAAATAAAACGGGGAATTTAAAAATATTTTTTAATACAAGAAAAACCAGTGGCGTACCATTTTTTTTTATAAAAGTATTCAACGGAAAACCCGCACACACGCCACTGGAGAACATACAAATGTTAAAAGTATGTTGGTTAATGGCTCTGGATACACAGACCCTGCATACCAATCTTTGGACAAATATCTACAGGGGTATTTAAGTTATCGAAAAAAAATCATTTTTTTGTTAAAACTTTACCACCCTGTAGCTCAAAATCTAAAAGGTTTAGGACCTATGTTTATAGGAACTTTTTTGCGAATTTTTGTCCAAAGAACACGTTCCTGAATTTTGTCGCAATATATAAAAAACACCCTGTATAATGATATAGTTACCTATGTTGAAACCCGCATTCACTGTTCTGATGCGAGATTCGTAGGAATAGCACTTGAATGTAGTAGGTATTGATTTTCCACTAATGATTTGTCATAATATGCTGTCATGGACGTGGCTATTGGATTTCAATAAGAGTTGATGAAAGTGCTGTCATAGTGACAATATGTCCATACTTCAGATTCACAGAACTATAATGATGGAAATTTATTGCTAGAGGTGGAAACACATCAACATACATCTTGGTAGTGAAGAATATCATCACCAAGGAACCTTTTATCCATCGCCTGGCGCCTATAGATATAATCTTGGCCCCTGGGCTATGATGGCATTTTTCATTACCATAGTGTATGGAGCACTTTATGTTCCTTCTTCTCGAGAGCAAGCGATTTCGCATGCGTCCATAATGTATCACGTGATTCACTGTGACCAATCTGACAATATACGTCTAGAGACAGGGTACAACGAATGATCATTGTGGTGGGGAACCCAACGATGCAACGTTGCAGCGGACCAATAATAAATATTGATGGTGGGTGAATAAACCAATACCCTCAATTGGCCTGTAATCAAGTCAACAGGAAAAATACATTACTGGAATAGCAGATCACTATAGGCCCCAACAGTGAATGCCTACACAGTACTATTTTCAGGAAGGGAATGAAATATCTCTTCTCCATAAGTGAATAAATTACTCTGTCTGAACAATATAACCTCAATCAGCCAAAATGAACCTTCTCCCAAAGAGGTATATTTTTCTGAAAATCACTTGAGAAATAGGATAGAAAATAGCTGACGGTCGCAGTCATTGAACCAGGCTTGCTTATGTTCTGGTTCTCACGAAAAGGGATATCTTGTAATGTTCAGAGAACATTGTGAGAACCAAGGGAAATAAGGTAGGAATTGGTGTTCTTCTTAAATTTCTGGAGGTTATATGCCTCGGGAAACACCTTCCTTGGTAATGTGTTCCAGAGCCTTGCTGTTCGTTGGATAGACGAGTCTTTGGAAATAGATGTTCTGCAGGTCTCCAAAGTGACCACGAAGGGGTGCGAAGCCACAACTCGATGTTTTAGTCTCGTGGGGACTGCCAAGGGAGGAACAATTGTTCAGAAGAGCATCGTCCATGAAAATATCTATGAAAAAGAGCCAGATGGCCAACTTTTCTACGTTGTTTCAGAGAAGTGACTGAGTTGTGAGCATGGCATCTCCCACTATTCCAGGACAAGCCGGATCTGTGTCTTATAGATCATATGCAGTTGATTAGAAGTAAAATAGCTCCTGGACCGAAAAAGGAAACCAAGTTTTTGGAATGCACTTTCAGCAACTGATCTCACGTGATTTTCCTAAGAAAGGTTATTTGCTGATAGTAATACCAAGCATCGAAATGGATGTCTTCAAAGGTATGATTGCTGCTGACAAGCTCATGTTGGGCACAGTGAGATCGGCTTTTCTAGAGAGAAGGCATGCTTGTGTTCTGGGTATTATAGAAAAAAGGAATAATTTAGTCGCTCTACCCGTTCTGTGAAGTTTTCTCACCGCGATGATTATTTTCTGTAGTACCCTCTCTCTATACGCTCCTGTATGGGAATTCTTCGAAAAGTTCATAGACCGAGAGGTGAGTGGCGGAAATATGCAACAGTTTTTCGAAGTCAAAATTCCGAGATCATGTAGTATTTAGGGTATATTGCAATAGCCTGCCGTCAGTCAGCCAGTTTCTTCAGTAGTTAACGCGGAATCGGCTTGAAGATTGTTAAAATACCATGAATGTCGCAACAATTCTCTTGAATCTGTCAGGAAGAGTATTCTGACCCAGTTGAAACATGTTTTTTCTGAGTTAGAACATTACATATGACTCACGTCTGCCATTATTTCAAATTTCGACATATCTTCAATGTAAGTCGTTTGTGAAGACGTTCACCGCGAATGAAATCACATCCTGATACTCGTTGATATACTGCAATTGTGATGAATTCTGTGAGATGCATGGTATGTCTCGACAGCAACTCATTCAGACAACATCCTGTATATTCCTTCAGTCTATCTCATTTGCCTTGAAATTATCTTCTAAAAATCACAAAGTGGAAACGACACTCTGAAAATCTGGTTTTCCTAACAATTCCGGTGATTTCATCTTGCAATAAACTCTGTAGCAACTTGACATGGTGATGACAACCTCTCCTACACAAAAAAATTTTTTTTATCTCCTAATGTCATAATTGTCGTTTGGAGACCACCCTGTATATAAGAATAGGTTGATCATGCATCATTTCAATAATTTTGACCACCGTTCGAACCAGATTGACAGGAACACAAAGCCAACCCTAACAACACAAATATATCCTAGGGACTTCCCAGGGACGTCCCAAATTTCATGCTAGGACATCTCAGGGATATCCTTCGCGGAATAAAGTACATACTAGGGAAGTCCCAGGGACATCCACTTTCAGACGATAAGGACATCCAAGGGATGCGTTTACGATTTCTGTCTGCGAAAAATAGTGATTTTTTAAGAAATTCTGAGACTACATTTTTTATTTCCATTACAATTATTTTCCGGAAGAAGAACAAGCATTTTCAGAAAAATTCAATTCAATATTCTGAGGAAATTCAATGACTCTGATGTGAATGGATATCAGATATTCCAGGGACACGAATATGAAAACCTAGGGATGTCCACTGGACAACCACTGCGAGACATTCCCAGGATGCCCCAATCATGTCCTTGTACCGCGGAACAAAAGAAGGGACGTACCTAGGACATTCCTGTGTTGTTAGGAAATAGAATTTAGCATCAAATTATCAATTATCTTATGAAAACATTCATATTTCAGTAACGCGTGTGACAATTCCAAACATTTTCTCACAGTATTGGGAAAACATATGAAGGAATATGTTTCTGACTCCAAAAATAAAATAGAAACATTTTTCTCTCGAACGGGAGGTGTTTGAAATTCTTGGAAAAATGCACAGCTTTTATTATCATCCTGTAGAATCTCATTCTGGAACAAAAGAGAATGTCATACCAATAGGTTCGATAGTCAATTGAATGAGCTTCCAGAAACTGAAGAATAATTGGCAAACAGTTGGGAAATTCAAAAGTTATGATGATTCAAATTTGATCAATAAAATCCGATTTTATGTAACATGTGTTGAGCAGTTTATTTGCCACTCACCTCTCCGACTATTAGAGTCTCGCGGTTTCCGTTGGTCGTTCGGTCGTTGCGCTCGGTGCCGTTCCGCTCGTTAGTTGGTGTTCCCACACTTGCAGCGCGGACGGCAATTTCGAAGTGACCTTGGCCACCAAAGCCACCATCTACCACCAGGGCCTGGTCGAGTGGAAGCCGCCTGCGATTTACAAGTCCTCGTGCGAAATAGACGTCGAGTATTTCCCGTTCGACGAGCAGACTTGCGTGCTCAAGTTCGGCAGCTGGACCTACGACGGTTTCATGGTGAGGGGTAAGGGTAGAGCATGCGCATGCGTCCATCTTGTTTGCCACTTTGTCTAGTTTGAGTTTTGTTACGAGTGAGTGCAAGTTAGTGTCGGCGAACCGTATAGACCAATCGGAAGGTGTAGAAGTAATAGTATATTGTGCAACATGTGAGGAAAGTTCACATTTTCCCACGTGTTTGGAAGCTTGTGGCACGAGCCTGAAGGGCGAGTGATGCAAACATACGAGTGGGAAAAGTGCTCTCCCCCACATGTTGCACACTATACTTTTCCTACAACTGCACTTATTCAAAGAATCCGAGTAATGTAGCTCATTGATTTTCATTCTGGAATGTGACACTATGCCATATTGAATACTGTGACCAAAGAGTAGACGCCTTTCCTAGTTTCTCACAGTATTTCAAAGAAGTACACTTTCCGGAAAAGATTTCATACCTGTATTTTTTTAGATTCCATAAATTTTTCATTCATGCCAATTCATAATTTCGTCTCGAAATTTGCGGAAACAAATACAACTATCGCAGCTTCTTTCATTATCTTTGTCTCTGGCGGTGTATTTATCAAAATAATTTCTGACAGTTGTGACAACTATTCAAAGTTGAACAGCAGCCAAGTTTTGGTCGATTTTCGTTGATTCTCCATAGAAATGGATGATTATCATAAAATCATTTTTTTACTACTGCTATGAAAAGTAGCACATTTCTCATAGCTAGCATAGTGTTTGCATCACTCGCCCTTCAGGCTCGTGCCAAAAACTTTCGCACTCGCACTTCGCCAACACCACATACATTTCCATAGAGAATCAACAAAAATGGACCAAAACTTGGCTGCTGTTCAGCTTTGCATAGTTGTCACAACTGCCAGAAAAAGTTTTTTGAATTCTTTAGGGTAGTTCTCATTTCAGTGCTTCTGATAAAAATCGCATTTTCCATCAAATATTATTCTTACAATTCATAATGAATAATATGACGTACCTATATACCAAGATGTGACAATATTGATGAATACACTGCCAGAGACTGAGATAATGGAAGAAACTGCGAATGGAGAATTCGTTTCCGGAAATTTCAAGAAAAAAGTATGAATTGGAATCAACGGAAAATTCATCAAATCTGAAGAAATACTGGAATTAAATCTTCTTCGGAGAGTGTTCTTCTTTGAAATACTTTGAGGAACTAGGGAAGGCGTCTGATCGTTGGTCACAATATACAATGTGGCATAGTGTCACATTATAAAATGAATACCAATAAGCTACATTACTCGGAATCTTTGCATAAGTGCAGTTGTGGAAAAAGTATAGTGTGAAACAAGTGGAAAAAGTTCAACCTCCCTCACGAGTGTGAGAGTTTGAGGCACGAGCCTGAAGTCAACAACGAGTCAACAATGGAGTCATTAATACATTGCTAACTCGATTTTCATCATCCAATGACAGACATTATTGTGATGAATCGAGTAATAAGAGTTCCAATGAAAGTAGGATGGCGTGATAATCTGACATCCCATCGTCTTGTCAAATTCAACTAGGTAGGTATTCGTTTTACTAGTTTTACTGAAGCACACCACTTTACTAATGTTTGTGAAATAAACGGCAATTTCAAAGACACATATCACATGGTTCTTATAGGGTCCCTTGATGGAAATTGACGTTAAAGTCATCTTAACAGGGTACGGACAGATCCTCGTCTCCTCTCACTCTAAAGTGTTTGTGAAACAGTTATATAGTTCCATCCTTATTCAATTCTGGGGATAAACACTAGATTTTTGACATTCGTTGTTTTTTAGGTTATATTGAGGGCACTGGCGTATCATACGTTATTTCCATATGGAATTTCTTACTCAACTATACCAAGATATAGATGAACAATCCTCTACTCCAACAAAATCTTTATTGCGAGTTAGGGAACATATCAATTGTACTGATGAAAGCTTAATATATTTCACCTAAGATGCCTAGAGACATCTCAATTTCACCAAAAGAGACTGTTCTTAGACTGTATACCAGGGTTGACTGAATTGACTGAATGAATTCTGATTTCAAGCTGAGCAGTAGTTCATCTATGAGCTGAATTAGCAGAGCCTTATGATTGAGAAATGGGGGAAACCTCGGTGTGGGTATCTGAGCTACTGTGCTCATGTCATGTGTGCTGAATACATTTTCGTAAGTTCAACTCGGAGAAGAATTTATGGAGTTACTAATATCACACTATGTATAAAACTTCGTCTAGGACGAGAAAAGGCTGAAAAAAGAATATACTCCACCTTATTTTTCCCTCTCCGTTAAATAACAAGTCATTTTCGAATAATTCATTGATGAAAGTAACAAAGAAGTAGGTATACGCAGTATATCTTATAGGCACGTTATTTTCACTGTTGCATCCTACGTATTTTCTATTTGTGGTAGAGTGATAATGATTATATAAACTAATGTCTTTCGCCTTATTGAATCCATCATCTTGAATTTTCCAATTTTTACGAAACAATCATTATCTCCTACCCCGCCATATGATCTTCCTCAACAACAACAAGTAAATACCCTGTACATACCAATTATCAAAATTTTGAATGATTTTCTGTAACGCCCATGGATGTGACGTGACAGCAATGTCAGGGATGCCAGTAGACAAAACTCAAGTCCCTAGACCATTAAAAAAGAATGCAGCTATGATCTGTCCGTACCCTGTTAAGATGACTTTAATGTCAATTTCCATCAAGGGACCCTAGGTTCTTATAGTTTCAATCAACTTCATTCTAAAAATACACGAAGAAATTAGAATTGACTGTTCTCCTCCCCAACAGTGACAACCATCATGAGTAACCATAACCATGATATAGGACTTGACACTTGACAGTTGCAGAGTGGCTCACACTCATGTGCGGGCTATTCGAATAAAATATGCAGACCAATCAGGACCATGGAACTTCATTGTTGATAACAAGCGTCTAGAGACAATTACTACAATTAATCATCGCGGTGGGGGAATGCTACAGAGGAAACAAGTTAATGAATAATCTGCAATAGTATGATTCATTTCACAACTGAAGAGTGAAATGGCATATAATACCTAGTTAGATTTACTGATATGTGATTGCACGACTTTCTTCCTGTTAATGAGAGTTAGATTCAACATTGTTTATCATATTTTCACTATCAAACTCATTGAAATAAATTATGAGCTCTCCGTTGATTGAATAAAGAAACAAAATGCTCGCAAAAGAAGCCTCTTTCGTATAGGTTGCGAGCACTCTCTATGCCATTATTCAATCAACACACAGGGTGAGTCAAAAATCAAGAATAAATCATGGTTCGAGTTATTCCACCACCATCAAGGAGGCTTCGAAAAAATTTTCACCTCTTTCTTTTTTTTCAAGACGAATACATTACCTACCAACAAATGAAAAAAAATCGATCTACAATTTTTTTTTTTTAAAAGATAGGTCAAATATCAAGTGCGTCCCTTTTTTGGAACTGATTGAACATTCAAACATGCCGAAGAAGTCCGGGAACAAAAGGAAGGTATGATTTACCGCACTTTTGAACTGATATCACCTTTCCTAAGCTGCGCTTGAGATTACTTTCTGAAATTATCAGTCTGCTGATGATCAAATTTTTTCCTGCGGTCATCTGCTAGAAGCCAGACTATACAAACCACATTCCTCGAAGATATCAATACTTACAAAACCCTGGCACGGAATTGTTCTGGAGTCGTTATCTTGGGATTAACAGACCACCATCGTTCGTATTGACTAGAATGGAATATTTTGAAATCAGGAACAATTTCAATAGATGCATCAGAAGAGCGATACAATTCCAAAACGAGAACAACACTCAGGAATTGTCTCAGTGGCTTCTATTCGTTTTGGTTCCTCACTAATGAAGGAATTTCACAAATTCATCCCCCAGATTCGACGTCACATTAGCAACAACATCACAAGGAAGTGCGAACATTTTTGTGACCTTATCATTGAAGCACTATACTTGAAAGATTCTAAAACTGATTGAATATCGTTAACATGTTGTTTGTTGCACTGTTTGGTCTATATGCGCTCACGACGAAATGAAAAGTGCATGCATTTATGATCATATTGACTCAATCACAGTAATGAGAATAAAATATTATTTTTGCTTTCATGGGTGGGTATTTTTTTCATCAAGTCTTTGGTTTGGATAGAAGATTTTGTATCAAAAACGAAGCACACATTGTATGATCTTGAAATACTACATCATCCTATCCAACTATAAACATAGCAACTCAATCATTCCCAATTTTACTCAACATTTATTGAGGCTGTGGATAAGACTAGTTCGAAAGAATTTTTGTGAATGGTCGCTCTGCTATGCAAAATTATATTTTGACTTTCCAACTCTCTAGAATAACATTGATTGCATTATCATGATCTGCCATAACCAATTGGAATAACTGATCTGGATAATATTCAATTGAAAGTACAATGATTAATATCATGATATGTTTTTGTTAAAATGTTGTTCAGGATCGATCGATCCAACATAATTTCGCATTAATTTTGCCCGTGCATACAAATTGACTCTAACGGTATCACATTCCAAAAATAATTCATTCGTTGATTAAAGTGTGTTTCAGATATTGTTGTCATTCTGTTGATCTATTTAAATTACTTGTTTCTCGAATATCGAACATTCAGTTTCCTTTCCACAATTTGATTTTCGGATTTCTAAAAAGTTATTTCTCTCGACATATCTGTTCATAAATAGTTCGGAGAATCCTGTGAGTAGTGACTGCATTCCTGTTTCATATCAATACCCAAAATATTGAATCATTGATAGAAGGTGATCACAATTTGCTACGAACACTTTTTGGAACATATCAATCACAATGTAGGTAATGCTACTCTAAAAGAAGCCACAGACTTGAAAAACCAGTTGTTTGTATTATGATTTGATGATCAACCACAATGCTTTGATAGGTCAATGCTCAGCTTGTACATATTCGAGGTACATTCAATCGGTTTGATGACCAACAAGACAGCGAATCAGTGTTCGAATGAGATTTATGATCATTCCAAGACAATCGTGGTCAAAATTCTCACTTAATGGAGCATCATTGAACCAGTTGCTTGTACTGAGATGCCTGCAGCCACATAAAACACAATAAACACGATAATGTTCCGGAATGTTCATATAATACTGAATTGTACATACATTTCTGTACAAAGCATGAAACTTATAATCATTGACTTATGAATGGGTTGGTCGCACTCGCAAATAAAAACATTTCGAGGGTTCCAGAATAATCCTTCGATATTGCTGCCTATTTGAACTTATCGATCGATTTCATAATATGATCGTATTCTCATAATTTCGTTGATGAACCCTCGCAGTGAACGAAATGAAACGTGGATCAGGTAGAGCAGAAATTGTGATCAATTATCCTGAAGATCTTCGAAAGTGAAATTATTATGGAATAGAGGGTTTCAAATATGGAGAAATTAACAGATGATGAGTCACTGGAAGGTAAACATGGTTAATGAAATGGTGTTTTTCATCGAACAATTTCAAAAACAGTGAATTCTGTTGATTTTCCTATTTTTCACTAATGTGGCTCCTTTGTTCCACGTGAATGTCATCGTAGTTCCATGAGAATGGTGATTTCTTTATCCATAACCTCAGCTACCTGTAACTACCAGGAACTGTCATAAACCGCTTAGAATCACCAAAAACTGCCAAGAACCACCAAAACCCGCCAAGAACCATCAAAAACCGCCAAGAACCACCAAGAACCGCCAAGAACCACCAAGAACTGCCAAGAACCGCCAAGAACGGCCGATAACCGCTAAAAACTGCAGAGAACCGCCAAAAACCGCGAAAAAGCAGCAGCAGGAACCATTGAAACCGACCGACCAAAAAACTACTAACACTGTGCTCATGAGAAATCGGTCAATTCAACTACCAACATGTCCGCCTTATCACAAAAAATGTCGATAAGAGTTGGAATCTGGGATGCAGATTTCAGTGTCTGTGCCTCATAATGATTCTGTTCAGCAACTTACACAATGGAATTGACTTTTTTTCAGCAAACGATTGAAATTAGAATACTATCCAAATGTGTTCCTGGCAAATTTTCATTCCATCCGATCACACGTCAATTGAAGCAATAAGACATTTCTATTCATCTGTCATCGAATTTCATCAACCCTGCATAGCTGTTCCATTCTCTGTAGTTTTTCCCTATTCCTCATTATATATTCATCCTTCCATAGAAGACCACCAAATTGATGCTCGTTTCTTCTTCAGTTGATCAATGTCGTTTACTACTGGGGTGCTGACTCTATATGAGATGACAAAAAGGTATCAATCAGTCAGTAGGTATATTATGATACGGCGGCAATATCGAAGGAATCGAAATCACATCGAATAGTGGTGCGCGAAATAGCGGCAGCATTAAAGGGATACAAACTTCATCACGATCCTGGAAATGGTACTGTTCCCTAGTGCGAAATGAATATTTCACTATCAAATTCCATAGCGCTCTCGGATAATAAGCTATCATCAGTGCTCTATCTATAAGTCAGTAACGATCTATCTGAAATGTTGATATTAGTTGTAGATAACTACTTACTCGGCAATTATTGACAAAATGTATGTCTGTTCTCACTACCGTTTGTATCATACTGATGTCGTCGATATAATTGTAGACCTTGCCGTGAATTCATGACGAGTAAGTTATTCAAAACTCTCCATTAACATTTCATATAAAAGATTACATAATAACAGGTATAGCACTGATGATAGCTGATAAGCGGAAAGTGCTCCATGATTTGATGATAAAATATCTACATGAAATACAAATTTTCTTCATTTGATTAATCAGTTGCATGTATGCAACTTGTACAACTCTCTATCTTATATGATATTCAACATCAATTTATGAGAATATTGGATTAGTTCTTGTTGAAATATGGCAGTTTCTCAAAAATATAAGGGAAGCAAGAAGTGATGATCCGTTATTCGTCTGATTTCAATGTTGAAAATTCCCTACAAATCAAGCGAGATCACCACAGCACAAAATGCAATGAAAAAATTCATCACTCTCAATGTAGATATTCTTCGACGATGGATATAAAGTCAATGGAAGTACCCCAAGCGCAAAGAGAACCAGAATCAAATTTTCCATATTGAATGTCTGATGACTGATCCGTTGTCGTTGAGAAGACGGAGAATCACTGGAGTGAGGTTATTCAGAGCAGAAAAAAAGCATCAGAGAGGCGCGAAAATCTGTTCTCAGTGTCTGTTATTAGTATGATATTCACTTGACAGTAATACATTTCATGAGAATTCATGGGAAGTAGAACTTTCCATACGATAATATTTGCACGACTTCATCAACAACAGCTGAATATTTCAGGAAGTATTGATGCACTGTCACTAACTTTGATCAGTTTGATTCGCGGCACTTTCAAATATTCACGGGTAGTGATTTGCACAGGCGCTGTTCGATTGAATACAATGTTTTTGAATGTTTTCGGCACATCGCAACTAGCATTCATAGTCGCGATTACATAATTACGACATTTATGTGGACTATTGAGTTATATTCACTAGTTCGGTTACGATATGAATACGTAGTTGATACGATTTGACAACCAAAATGAAAAACAAATTACGAATTGGTGATGATGTTTGATGACATAGCTGAAACACACAAGTACGTGAAGCTTATGCCCGTTGACGTCGAAATTAAGTAAAGATGGGGATAATTTTTCTACTGAATATATGTTTCTTTCTAACTTCAAAAAAATATGATACTTCCTCTCCATTATTCCAACCATGGAGATCACATATTAATGATGAAAAATTAAAGGATAACACCATAAAAAATGCAATCTCAAACACTCGAAATAATTAATATTCGTACATGAAGAAGAGCTAGTTTCTTGATAGACGTAAAATAAAGCTACAATCAACGAAAATAAAGTTATATTCAGTTCGACTTTTGCCAAAATAAAACATCGTGAATTATGTTAAAATCCATAATTATAAGAGTATCGAACAATTGTTATTTTTGTTCATATGACGAAATTTATCAACAGAAAAACCAAAAAGCCAAAATTCAATCCTGCCTCCCAATCGGAGATGAACCAGAAAGTAACTTCAGTTACTTCTCAGTCACAATAACCTACTTATGAGTGAATTAACGATGAAGTCATTATGTTCAGTTACTGTCACAAAATAACCTGTTACTAGTTTTCACTCACTGGAAATCGGTTGAGTAGTAATCGCCACTTCTCATTTGACGAAGAAATTACTGAATCATTAGGTGATGAATGAAATAGTGACATTGTCGTGATTATAAACTGATAATTGCTACAGTAAAGCTCCCTTGGGGAGGTGAACGTTACCGACATGATGTACTCAAAATTGCGAAACCCCATGAGTCGTTGTAAGTAGTGATAGTTTCTGAATAATACCTCCGTAATAAGCTTTGAGAGTTCTCCACTTCGTGGAGTAATCATCTGAAATGGAAACTACGACACTTCTACTCTTTGAATGACCACCACTGTGAAATCCACTATGAATTGATGGAATAGGTGATAATAACGTTATTTTAACTCAACATAGGTGATGGTTTCTTGAGTAATAATGCCTATGACTGGAGATTCTAGTAGAGATATGTCATTTTGCTATCAGATGACAGTTGTTGTAATCTGCTGCCTGCTCTCATACTACTATCAATACAGTGATCTATTTGGAGAACTGTCCTCCTACACTGTGAGGGTCTTCAATACTATAGCGTCGACAGCAACTATAAAGTGAACTTGATGACTGAGGCCACCGTTAACTCACTGAAATCTTGTTAATGGAGACATTTTCTCCTCTGAATAACCGCACTCTTTGACTGTTCTTCTCTTTTATCCTATCGCTGACGGCATCTTCGAAGTGACCGTGATGACGAATATTTATTCGATTCAAACATTTTTATCTCTAAATAACCCCTCTATTTGATTGAGAGTGTTTTTTTATTCAAGCGCTGACGGCAACCTTGAAGTGACCTTCATGACCAAGGCCATTGTTAATTCACGAAAATATTGTCGACTTTAACATTTTCTCTTCTGAATAACCGCCCTCTTTGTCTGAGAGTGTCTTTGGTTCTAGCGCCGACGGCAACTATGAAGTAACCTTGATGACCAAGGCCACCGTTTACTACGACGGTCTCGTCGTTTGGAAGCCTCCCGCTGTGTATAAGTCTTCTTGCGCAATAGACGTGGAATTTTTCCCGTACGACGTGCAGACGTGCGTTCTCAAATTGGGATCTTGGACGTATGACGGTTTCAAGGTTCGCGTGCGTGTTTAGTTTGCGTGTTGTGGGACGCCCTGTATGCGAGGATTTTTGGAAACGTTTTCAGTTGTTGGCTAAGATTAGCTAGCAGGCAGGTATGGAGACAAGGAAATACTCATCGTAATAATAGTAATTCAAAAGGAATTGACTGTATCTAGGGTGGGTGGCTGTAACTCGAGCCTCATTATTGGGATATCGTAAATCTCAGAAGATACAGGGTCGATAATATTTTGACAAAGTTGCGCAATATCGAATATGCGCGATCTCATTTACATGGTTTCATGACTTTATTCGAATAGATGTAAGAAAAATCACACATTCTCCTTATTATTCTTGTTTTTCTACAAGATGATACACGGCCGTATTTAGAATAAAAAAGTTGATTATCACAGTTGTGAAACAAAATGTCGGTTTGAAAGTCTGATGAAACCACCTTGTACGATGTCACAAGTAGCAATAGGATTGTTGTGATTCCTCTTGTTGAATCTATTTAAATAGAGTCACTGAAACAATCAAATTAAATCGCGGATATCCGATTTTTACAAAAAATTTCCGAAAGTATCCGGAACTTTTGATCCAACCGACCTTGTATATCTTAGGGTTCACGGGATCTCAATGATGGGGCTTCAATTCCAGCAACCCTGTACTCGAACTAGAATCATCAAATAATACTACTTTCGTTTTTTTCCTGGAATTGACATGGAAATGACAACTGAATTATTGAAAACAAATGTAGCGGAATGAAAAAGCAACAATATATAACTACTGTTGATTGATATTGGGGTTGAAATCCCATTAACAATTCCCATCATATTATGCTGTCATCGAATGTTCAGTAGATAAGCTATGAGATTTCCAAACCAGATTGATTCTGTTGCACACGGCTCATTATCTGTTTGGGTGAGAATGAAGTTGATGTGAAATTGGAAGGATAATAAAATAGTACTATTTAATGAAAAAAATATCGAGATGAAAACGATATCGAAAGCGGATGTTCCTGAATAACAATGTTGTTTCAAGAGTGACATATAATTCTATCAGTGATCAATTAATTCACATGTTCGTGTGGAATCTGCGGATGTTGATTATTTAATCTTTCATAATGCGGAGATTTCAATGAACCTACTTTCGTTGTATCAAACATAAAATTAGAAAAATGATCTGAGTTCAATGAGAATCGGGTCAGTGGAATTTTTGCTGCTGATGGACAGCTATTCTTCTGAAGGGCATTGAATACCTTATACATCGAACATGGAGCTAATACGCATACAAACTTACATAAACTTCCGAATTCCTAAGATCACAATCTGAAACAATCTGGTAATTGATAGAATCTAATTAATTTTTTTTTCGGTCAAATTTTTGTGTCTATTTCTTCTTATTTTTCTGCGTCTTCTTATTCTCCTCCTTCAAGATCAATCTTTGGAAAACTCTATCAAACTTGATGGTCTATTCTGTTGCACGTTATCAGTCGTTATGAGCTCCGTTGAAAGGTTCAGATCAAAATCTGGGATCGATGAGGATAACCATTACTTCTACTTATTAGTCGATGCTTGTACTGGAAACGTCCGGAATCCTTGAGACATACAGGGCATGCATTAATCTTTTCGTGTGTGTTTTTTGATATTCGACTGGAGTTATTCGTTAGATACAAACTCCCTGTACATATGGACTGTTTTCACTTGGGAAAGGTATAAAATCAACGCTTCAATATCGATTCTTTCCATCAACGACAAATAATGTAGAATCCACGAAATTGAGGAATTTTAATACAGCTACAACCTGATGGAATTTATTGAACCACAACCTACTTTGGATGAACCTATCAGTTTATTTCAGGTATATTGGACTGAACTGTATATCATGAGAACAAACGGATGAAGGCTCTCATGCAGTATGTCAATATCTTCCTCCTAGTGAATAATAGACAGGTCACTTCCATTTTCAAGGAAGACACTTGAAATTATCATTTCCATCTACCCACTGCATTGAAAGGAAGCGTTTGCTCTCTCATTCAAGCACACAAACCTGTCAATTGACTTCCACAGGAGGAACAAATATTACCCTTCGTAAGATGTGATATAAATTGGCTTCAGCTTCCTTGGTAAATATATACGAATGAGATCTGTACTACCCAAGTACCTTATCAGTACCTCCATCACTACTATGAAACAAGTGACAATTTAATTTTTCAACTCCAATGAACTCAATCAATCCAAACTTCAGATGAAATTCAATTATACATTGAACAATAAACAAATTCATGTGACAGATGTGTCAAATTGATTTTTGTTGAGATCCGAATGCACCATGGGAAGAAGAATACTTCTGCTCTTTTGATATATATATATAAGTGGGTATTGATCCTTATGGTTCAACCCTCTAGAAGGAATAGATGTTACTCCTATAATTTCAAATTGGAAGAGCATTCAATTCTCCTACCAATTGTATTCAAGTGTTTTATCTTCTGATGAACAGTTTCCGGAAGATGCCGCTATAAACTAACAGGAGTGATCAGAACATGCCTGCACTTAGATGCATGGTTTTCAGGTTAGTACTATTGTATTGACATTCCTTCTAGTTCGAGTTATTGGAATATCAGATAATACTTTCTCAGCGGTACTTTATAGGATTTCTATATTATATTATAGAGAACAGTGTGTTTGAGTTGATTGATTAATTTTGTTCACAAGTGGTCTGACTATTGTCATCTACAAATATATCATGCGACCATAATCCCAGTAGAAACAATAATAATTAACCATACTACAATTTTCCAACTCTCCATCAGGGTCAATATGATACATCAGCTTCAAGAAATAAACATCAATAAGTACTTAATCTATTAGTGAAATATCACATTTTCGGAGGAGAGCATACACAATACCCGCACAAAAATGTTTGGGCTGGTATTGTTGATGATGCTATCATTTGTCCTTTATTTATTGAAGACAAAAATTTTACAATCTGTACCTGGATAGGCTTGAAGATCCTTTTATAACGAGCCAGGAATTCAAATTGATGCAGACGGTATTTTACTTTTGCATGTTCTTCTTCATGGACGTCGTGAATCAATTGTTCATAAAACTTAATCTGCGGATATTGATGAACTTGAAAGACGAATCATATCAGCTTGCTGGTCAATCAATAATGAATTTTCATTAAATGCTCAACAGGAGTTCACACTTCATTACTGTATGGAGCAGATTGAACTACATTCCGAAGATTTGAATTGTTTTTTTTTTTTTTGGTAATGTGGAATAACCATTATATGGAGGGTTATAAAGATGCCACCCAATCTTCCGAACGTTCAAATGAAAAGGAGAACCAATACAATTATTTTTTTTGAAATACCCAACTGAAAACCATGCATCTCAGTGTGGGCATGTTCTGAATTACTTCTGTAGATTCTGCGCATCGAGATATGATCAGCTATGGTAGGTACCTACTATTGGAAAAGGAGTTGAATGCCTCTTTTTCTCATATGAGGTTCTACGGATTACAACAACCTTCCTCGAAGGGTTGAATCATGAGGCCTAAAATTTGCATACTAGTATCCCTCCTGAAAATAAGATTGACCTGAAATTTCCAATTTTCCATAAAATGATCTACTAGGAGGAAAATATTGAGGGTGAGAAAGTTCCAAAAAGTCATCGTATGAGAAAAGTCCAAAGTGGTGATATTAGACTATCTAGCGTGCCATCACAGTCAGCTACATAATTTTTACGATGGAAAGTTGGAAATGAAGAAGTACGAATACTTCACTTGATTTGTCTAGGCCTTATTGTTTTCAATTACTCACTTTTTCGCCGCTTGTGTGATTTTACTGAACGTTTCGAGTTGAATTGATCATTGAAGAAGAGATGAGATGAACGATAAGAATCATCGATTGATTTTTTCAGAGAACATTTATTTTTGGAAATGATTGTCAGTTCTTTCTTTAACAATTCAGAGCGAGTTTTATGAAGCATTAGACAGTTGGAAAAAAATGCCAATAAACGTTTATTATGGCCTACGTTGCCATGGATATACATTTTTGTGTATTTAATAGTCTGCCAAACGTTTGTTGCATCTTGATACAGGAAACTCTGTTGGTATCTTCCGTCATCAAATAAATAACCACTATCTTCATTTGATCAGGACGAAAATTTTTTATGATCGATATTTTAATGATGTGAACCTCTCAAGAAATTTCTCAATGTCGTGGATTTTATACGGGTAAACTAATGCAATGCTAAAGCTGTAAGGCAAAATAAATATTCTACGCTAAAATGATGAAGTTATTTTGTTGTGTATATAGAGAATATTATAGTAATTAACAGTAGGATAATGGGGTAACACGGCTTAAAATTGGCCAAGAGTCGTAACTTAATCCACAAAGTTTTCATTTCCTGGGATAAAATCGAGCTTATGAGACCTAACTAGCTATGGAGGAACATTTTATAGTTCAAAGAACCAAGTTGTGTTATTTGAATTACCCATAAATGGGGATTGGATAAAGATAAAACTCAAAAACAGTGTGTCCTACTCAACAGTCACCACAGAAGTAACATGTACCGAAAGTACTAGGTGGATTCTTAACGTTCCTTGTTTTCGAGAGGAATTTTGCAATACTCCTTTATATTTCCTTGACCTAATAGGATGAAGTCATGATATTATGCACTCCTCCAAGAAATTGGGGCACTATCAAAAAGTTGCCCAATGATTAGGAAATATTTTTTGTAAAAACTACTTGTCTGATTTGGACGTTTTCTTTATTCTTGATAACAGATTATTTCCTCCTGAACATTCGCCTAGAAATATATCTCTTATACAAACCGTGAGTAGAAATTACAGCGGGATTGTTTATGCATTTTGTAATACTCTGTAGAGTGTAATAGTTACACTTCCAAGTTGAAATAACACTTCAGTCCTATCTGTTGTCAACTTTTTTTCTGTTCGCTGGGTAGATTTTGGATATTTGTATCGGGGATGTTACTTGGAATCGATGTTCTTCTCGGAAAACAATTGAATATCACTCCAGATTCCTCAGGAAATTAATGTAAGTCGAGAATTCTGAATAGAAACCAGTGATAGTTTTTAATACTTCAAGGTAGTAAAGGATATCACCGCTGTCGATCCTTGTTCCGTATCTTTCTCTCCCAATTCTATTATAGTTTCAAATCATTTTTTCAATGTTAGTGATTCCGGAATTCCTTGTATCTGTGAGGTCCTAGATTGAATCTGCTTGAAATCTTGGGAATTCAGAATTGCATCAACAGCCATAATGTTTCATGTCTCAATGATCGAATCGATTTCGAAACCTACCGAATTTCACAGACTTCAAAATTTTCTTGACTCTTCATTGATGTTCCTTTTCTTTGCAGTTACGTCTCCCCCACTAAATATCTGATTGTCTATTCCTTCCTAATTTCTCTTTTCATTTCATTTCTTCTTTTTCTTCGATCTGTTTCCTACATGCTCAGCTCTCTTCTTTGCACCACCTTTCTATCTTGATATCACTCTACTCAAGATCTATTGTATCAGTTTAGCACTCATTGTTTTTTTTTTGTTCGTGTCCAACGTCAAAGTCATTGTCCTTTCATAAGTGTCAATTTTTACAATCTCAGTTCCTTTTAGTACTGACGGAAACTGATGTTTGTATAAAAACAATTCTTCAATTCCTTTGATAACATGTTCAACCTCATCAGAGCCAGTTTTTTCTGGCGCTTCAGTAAATTTGAAAAGGATTCACAAATGTTTCAGATTCTGCCAACCCGTTTTATATGTTGAGTCCCAAATTGTTTGGTATGTTTCAAAAAAATGTGTTACATAATATTTTAGGTACCATCATCCGAGGATGGCCGTTATGTCGAAACCGGTTATCTTTCACTGATGATTTTTATATAAAAAGTGGCTTCAGTATGCTTCCTTTCTACTTATATTGTCTGTGCTATCCAAAAATTCGGTGTTTTCATCACTATTTAATGAACAAACGGAGATTTTCTTCGAACACTGCATCACATTTTTCATGAAAACCCGAACCTGAAACAAGAAACCGTCAATCGAGAAATGTTCATTAATTTTCTGAAAATCGTCCATAGAAGATGAAAGTTGAGTATTATTTGATATTGTTGAAAGGCTGAGACACAATTGAAATTTCATGTTTCAAGTTTCAGGGTTTAAGATTCAAGATTTATGTATCAAAAATGAAAACAGGATCCGAAACAGAATCAAAATATAAAAGCTGGAATTCCACCAATAAGGTTGTATGATTTCACCACCTGAATCAAGAGTTCATCTGAACTATTTACAGTATCATTTTCTTCTTCACTTTGTGTATTTTCGTCAGGACATTCAGTTATTTCAGTATCAGTTTCATTTTCTAATAATATCATGTCCGAATAATCTGACTTCGTATAATTATGAAAATGTGTCCTGTTTTTATAATATTCATCAATCAACGTTTTTCTTCAAAACTTTTTCAAAAATGGATCTTTGATGTTTTTGTTCTTAGGTTATGTGAGTTCAGAAATAGTTCCGTTTGATAAAGGATTGCTGTGATTAGTTTCTGAAATTTAAATCATAAAAACCATCACGTCCGTATCTTAAAACATGAAACTCATTTCCTAATTCATGAATTTGTATTCTGTCTTTCTCCACAAGGACCTGTGTGTTCATTTCATAATACTCTGATCTTAAATCATAAAACTTAAAACTTATAATATAAAACTTCAATTGTGTCTCAGCCTTGAGCCTCACTTTTGAGCAAGCATTGGCATAACGAAAATTATGAAATTTAATCATCACTGTATGTACTAGAGGTGTGAAACTGAAGAATTAACAATGAATTCAGTGAAATTTCATCGTTATAGGGATAACTGCGATACGCATAAGTGGACTATAAATTCCTATATTCATGATTGTGCTGCATAAATAACAACTGAATCGTAGTTTATTACACACGAAAATAATTCGGAAATAGCTCAATACGGGTTCCAATCGAGTATCATTCGATTGTTCAAACGAACTAATCTACGTATCCAATTAGGCGTCATCCCATAAAACATCAATGGTTATTATACCAACAGATACAAATCGAATCATTTCAAGGAGCTCTAATTCGGTTGTAATGAGGTAGATACGAATTTTCTTCGAGAAAAATCAGGACGACCGTATGTTTTCAGTATAGATTTGTAGTGGTGTTAGTCCATTCATATTATTCAACGTAGATAATCTGAAAGCATTGCTTCAATATCATTCAATCGTTCTCGAATAAATTATATCAGACATTTTCTGCTGTTCAAATAAATTGTTATTCAAAAAACTAGTATGAAGATACATGATTGATCTAAACAACAACAACCATCATCATCATATGCTTCATTATTGATCTCTGATACTTCGATGAGACTAAAATTGATATCAGGTTGACTCCTTACGATTGCTTAATACCAAATCGTACTCACTGTTGGTAATATTGATATCAAGGTTCACTTATTTTATCGAATTGAATATTCATTCGAAATACCTACTAGTTGATATTTGAATAGTAATGGATGAAATGATGATAGGAAACCCAAAAAAACAAAATGTCATCTTGGCACACATAACAAACTTTCCAAACATTTCAGTGACATAGTTTGATCACAACGAGTGAACCATTGAAGTATCTCCTAGACATTCATACGCTACATTTGACTACATACCAAATTTTTTAAAGAAAATTAAGTAGGAACTCATTCTAAGGTGTTTCCTGAATGAATTCTATCTTTTGAAATGTCAACCACTCGCTACAAGAAACTGGCCCTCCCTGTATACCATTTGAGTATGGATCAAATTACAGAATGTGAATGACACAACATCAGTATCACACAATCATTGACAACTCCATAAATCCATTCCATAGGAAAAAGGAGGGTTTCAAACCAAGCTGTGAGTACATTTAGTTGACTTTTTTGGCTCACAGTGACTTTTATGTAGATATCGCTTTTTCAGAAGTCACCATTCTGCTTTGCTCAACTAGAGGTACCATAGTGAAATCCAATCCCTTAATCTCTGCAATTGATAAAATATACTGATAAAAACCAAACCTAACATCATATGAGGAGGTCACAAAATATTTGGTTATGAGGAAGAGAACTATTTTTGACAATCTGTTCAAAACTTCCTTGGATCCCAGAATTCTTCCTGACTTTGAACAAATATTTAGTGACCGTCCTGTATCATCCCATAGTCTCGCGTGCACCACTCGAAAATTAAAATTCACATCAAGTAGGTGTATTAATTTTTGACGCACCGTTTTATACCACAAATTTTATACCTTTTCCATAGGGAGGTTAGGTTTAGAACATTCGTTCGATGTTAGGTAGATTTTGTTCGCTTATTATGCCTTCGCAGACATTTTGTTTTCGTTATACAGTGCGTCCAACTTGACATGAAACCGACACTAGACACAACTGGAAAAGTGTATGAATCCAATTATTTCATCTGCATTTTCATTCGCATCCGCAAATAACTTCATCATGTGATTACAGAATCCTATAGTAGGAAATAATTGTACTTATATCATTCTCATAAACAGTGGGGGAGCTTATGTAAATTGAAACAAAGCGTTGTGGTGTATGGATTATACAGGGTGGCTGGAATTTTAGCCCCATCATTGGGATCTCGTAAACCGTAAGATATACAGGGACCAAACTTCAGATTTAAAATTTGAAAACGCCAACTTGTACACCGAGAGAAATATCTATAAGCTGTTATACGAAACCTTCGAATGATCTCTGAATTGAATAGGCACCAGCATAGTTCCCTTTTCACTGTAATCAAGTCAATCATTTTTTATATGAGGGTGAAATGCCGCTCATATAGGAGTCAGATGATCGGCATCTCAATATTGAATAGTGATATCATAAAAATGAGGATATACTAAGATAATAATATAATTTGCTTTCAATTTGATGATCAAATGATTGGCATTGCAGTATTAGGGTGATTGATCTCTTCTCCAGAAAAATGAAGTGAGTTGAAGATCGTCGAGAGTTATTGAAGATTATGAGCTCAGTATATATCCTTACTTCCAATCAGAGTTTTTTTATTGAACTACTGGCCATTGGAGTGCATCACAAGGGCAAGAAACTGAGTACAAAATATCTCGATTTGTCTATTGGAGTATTTGTTCTTCTTGTATCATTAGTTGTCATTGTTGTCGAAAATTTACACTTTGGCGTCAGTAAATAATGGTTCACTAATCACGGAACGCAAACGAAGAATATTCTTTTCTTGTGATGAATTGTTGGCTACAATTCTTGTGAATTATGGAACAGCAAATAATAGAATCATACGAATTGAATAAATACTCATACACCGTGTCCAGGATAAGGACACGAAGACATCCTTATCGTGGACACGCTGTATACCTGTGTGAATCCAAGCTTTTTCCACCATAGTGAATACTGAGCTGGTTTGAAAATACAAAATTTCCGATACATTACCGATTTATCGTGAGAACACTATACCGTCCTGATGCATTTACACTTCCTGTTGTTCCTCAACAAATCATATACTTGAGAGGTTGATGAACACATAGGTTCGATATTTCTAGGAGAACTTCCAACTACTTCACTTTTTCGAAAACAAAATCATCACCCTGTGAAAAGAGTTCACGAGCTGCTGCGGGATAATATATCTTTACATATTAGGTAGACGACTAACGATTCTATTTGAACAAGTGATCATAAGTGAGTGAGATGACTTATTGTTGTGAGCGAGTATGACAAAGACGGTGAATGAAGGACGGATTGAACTCAAACGACACTTGTATAACTGCGAAATGATATCTTGTAGCGTTTGAATGATTATTTTTCAACTTCCTCCTTTCAACTCGATATAATCTTGTTTCCTTTCGAATCTATGAAGTAACTGTCTTGCAACAACAAGGGTGCTTCGAAAAGGTGACCTGTTTCAAGTTGAAAACGTTGACTTTGCACATACATCCATTTCCTCGAATAACTGAAGAAGAATTACAGAAGTTTCAATGAAATCCAGGTTTCCTTCGTATATCTCCAAAAATATTTGGAATTTTCAATGTTTCAAAACAGCATTGTGTTGGGTATGGAAATGCTCCACTTTTAAATATTCCAACCGACGCTAAGCTTCAATTACAGCCACCCTGTATGTACATAAAAACTCACACTTTTTAAACAACTAAGCAAAAATGAGCAGTCAAAGATGTTTTGGGCTCACTTGACCCAATCTTTAACAAATTGACGGTGATGTAGTTTTGAATAAATCATCCTATGTTTCCATCGATTTGGGTTATGATGGAGTTGAATGGGACTCAATCAATCAGCATAAAGGATGGAGTATATATTAGTGTTTTATTTTTCCGTAGGAGATTTTCATTCCATCGTTCAATTAACTGATGAGCTCCTACAAAAACGGAACATGTTTTTGTACTCTACATTGCTGATTATTCGAGTGAGTCGATTTCATGAACTTATGAATCAATCGCAAATCAATTTCATGGAAACAATATAAGCTAGTGTATGTTGAACATATAGTGTATCAGGTCTATACATTTCTCTTAAAACCCGGTGGATAGTTAACCAATATCAACTCAATGTAGGCGATTGACTTGATTGATAAAAGAATACAAGTTGCATGATGTGAAATCTTTTCCAACTGCGTGGTCAGATTTTGGGTGAACCTAAGTTTCGATATTTCGAAGATTTTTTCATTCCATCATCTGAATTGAAACGCAATTTTGTGTAACTCAGAATCACTGCAGAATTTTCACTAGACTGATTATCAGCGAGCGTATTCTACCGTTTGAGTTCTTCTCTGGGTTTCATATTGAGTAGGACACACTGTATCTCCAGAGTTTTTATGAACTGTGTGATGAGTTCACCAATTAATAATCAGAATATATGTATAGGATGAAAATAGAATCTTCAAGAATTCATTCAAAATTCTATTTTTACCATAATAAACTATATAATCAATGAATCATTCAAATAAATCATCTAAATAATGAAAAATGCATATTGATTTGAAATAGAGCTGGTCGTATTATATACAAGGTGAATGAATCCTAACCCTTCATGTTTTTGCGTTTGTTATTGGCTGATTGGTTGTTGCATCAGTGGATTGGGATGATTTTGTGATGTGTTTGTAGATTGCGCTTGAATTGTCGTCAGTGAATGAATGCTTCATGATCGTGAACATTATGTTGTTTCATGCTCAATTATCCTGGGGAAATTTAATTTGATGACACTTTCAGAGGAAAATATATAAAAACTCACGCAAGAGTTTGCGATATTTGAGGTTCCAAAAATAGTAGTAGTGGTTTTTCATCTCTTGGAGCGCACACAAGTTGATTCCAATAATGTTCGTGCACAATTTGATTGAGAGTGCCATCGTGAATCACTAAGTTTGAATTCAATACAGTGTATCCTACTGCTAAATCTCTTAACTAAGAGATCTGAGATGCACTGAGTTGCCTCAATTGTCAGCAGGAACGAGACAGTACTGTTTCGACCCACCAGGTCTCATCAGCTGCTCTCGGTCTGCTGACAACTGGGACAACTCTACGCTCCGGGTATATCACCCATTTCGAAGACGCAGGGTATAACATGAAAATGTAGTCATGTTATAGCCATCTTGTGGCAAAGCTCTGAGGTGGGATACAGAGATATCGCGACATACACTGTATGGCGCTGCCATCTATAGTCACACGTACAGACCCCTACGTCTATACGCTACAGAGTGGTACTACAAGTGAATCACTCTGCTGACAGATGGCACTACCTGACATACTTGAGTGGAATTTTTCTACCACCAGGAGCGAGACAGTACTGTTTCGACCCACCCACAACTGGGGCAACTCTGTTCATCCTAGATCTCTCAGTTATGAGATTTAGCAGTTGAATAGGTGGTGGAAAAATTCCACTCAAGTATGTCAGGTAGTGCCATCTGTCACCAGAGTGATCAACTTGTAGTACCACTCTGTAGCGTATAGACGTATGGGTCTGTACGTGTGACTATCGATGGCAGCGCCATGCAGTGTATGCCGCGATATCTCTGTATCCTACCTCATAGCTTTGTCACAAGATGGCTACAACATGACTACAACTTCATGTTATACCCTGCGACAGTGTATTCTACTACGGATGTAGGTTATAAATCCATTGTCTACTTCTAACTGCAGTGATGAGACATAACCACTTCAGAAAAAAAGAATTCTCAAATAGGAATCAATTTGTTGACAAGAAAAACTATTTTCGAAATTTCCTTGAAAAACATCATTGTTTTTAATTGTTGTGTTTCTTTGTGGTATAAGTAACATATCACAGTTTTTCAGGAATACTCATGCATGAAATGAAGATGTCCAAAAAAATACACATTGCTTATTCAGTCATTTCGTATCAGAGAACTCAAAATAATACATCAGGAATGTTTTTTTATTGCTGATTTCCTCTGATTATGTGACTTGTACTACTGTTGTGTGAAAAAACGATTCACGGCACATGAATAATGTCTTTGCCTGCCAAACAGCGCATAGTTTGACAGAACATTGAATTGCCTGGTTAACAAACCAACATTCTTGGTACCGGGTGACTAGTTATATTCTGAACCCATTTCAAATGCTTATATCTGTGAAACCATTCAAGTTATCGTTGTGCAGTTTGGACTAGTCTATTTTGATTTCTTCAAGTTTTTTTTGACAGGTTCACCTTCTCACTTGAACTTCCAGTTCTATCGGAAACAAAGAAGTCATTATTCAAGTATAGGGCAACTTTTTCATTCCATTGAATCACCCTGTATATTTTTGCACATTCAGAAAGACTGGTATTTTCTCTTCCTTACAATGCATAACAAGTTATGTTTTCTTAGAAAACTATCAGAGTTATAACTCTTTGACGCATCTACTGCATATTAGGATGTTATCCTGAAATGCTGAATTACCGTATATTGAGTATAAATCTGATGCAGATTTATGATAAGTTTATTTGAAATTTTGTTCAACATCATAAAAAAATAACAAACTGAACATGAATAATTATAGCAAGTGTTCAAGATGTCCCCCATTGTTTTGAATGCATAGATTCGTTCTTTTTACGAAGTTATCAAAACTGCGACTCAACATATCGACGGGAATACTTTCTATCACGTTACGAATATTTTCTTTGAGTTGATCGGGATTTCGAGGTACTGGATTGTAGCAACGACTTTTGACGTAACCCCATAAGAAAAAATCAAGTACTGTTAGGTATGGAGACCGTGGTGGCCATAGTATTGGGCCTTCTCTTCCAATCCAACGATGTCCAGAAGTGGCGTTCAAAGGATCTCTTGTGATCGCTGCATAGTGGGGAGTCGTAGCTCCATCTTGTTGAAAATGAGCTATATCCAGTGAATTTTCCTGTTCCAGTTGTGGATAGATAAAAAATTCCAACATGTCGAAACACGAAAAAAAGTTCACAATTGGATTATTGAAAAAGAATGAACCATAAATTTTGTGCTTTGACATGGCTCACCAAACGGTTACTTTTGGAGAGTCCCTTTTGAATTTCTATTGCATTGTTGACCTGATTCACATTGTTGGGGGTCCTTTTCTCACGATTAATAGATCCAGTGTTGAAAAAATTAGCATGCCATTATTTAATTGAATTTTTCACTGAAGGATCTTCATTGAATATAGTTCTGAATCTTCTTATTGTAATTTGATAAGATTTGGTTTCGGAAAAAATTGCCACACACTTAGTTTTTTTAGTTATTTTTTCAACTCGACGGAAAATCAAATGCTTGACAACCTTTATTTGACACATCTAATCTGGCATTTCATGTGTTGTGACCAGAATTTCCAAAGGCGACTTTGGTTACATTGCAAAATCTCATTAAACCATCCCACATGCAGTAGTTGATTCAAACAGTTATAACTCTGATAGTTTTCTAAGAAAACATAACTTGTTAAACATTGTTAGAAAGAGAAGAGACCAGTCTTTCTGAATGTGCAAAAAGATACAGGGTGATTCAATTAGATAAAAATGTTGCCCTATACCTGAATAATGGCTAGTTTGTTTCCGGTAGAACCGGAAGTTCAAGAGAGAAGGTGAACCTGTCAAAAAAAACTTGAAAAATATCAAAATAGACTAGTCCAAACTGCACAACGATAACTTGAATGGTTTCAGAGATATAAGCATCTGAAATGGGTCAGAATATAACTGGTCACCCGGTATCACCAACCAAAAAAGCCCATCAACTGAAAGCTTTTTCTTTGTGTCGATGAATTCATCAGAAACAAAATATCCTACAATTGGAATAGCTGACGCGAAATTTAAGTTGCATGCGATAAATATTCCAAAATGACCCTCATTGACTCGCAAACAATGATACAAATATTTCTCAAATCCTTCCCGAGTATCACTAAAGACATCTGGTGATATGAATTGCCATTCTTTCATGATTTTCTTACGCGTTGCTTGGAATACAATCGCGATTCCAAATGACCCCATAAAAAAAAGCCTAAAAGAGTAAGATCCGGTGCCCTTGGTGGCCATCCAATGAGAACTCTTCTACCAATACAATGACCTGTGGTAAACGGGAATCATCTAAAAATTGCCACACAGCAACAGCATGATGAGGAGTTGTCAGAAAATTATTTCATTCAACCAATAGCCAAATAGCCATAGCAACCCTCATAGCACACAACGCCCTAGGGATGTCCCTATTTGGTATAATTCGCGTCTGAATGTCCCGAACCAAAAATAAGTCTCCTTGGGACGTCCCATCCCGTACATCTCATGCAATGTCCCAGCTATATAGTACATCATTCCAAATGTCCTAGAAATAGCACCCCTTAGACGTCCCACGTGGTACATATCGTAGAATGTCCATGCACGGACGTCCTCGGCATGTCCCTGATGGGATATGATTTCAAACGTCCCGAGAAGTATATATTCTGGCATGACTTCAGATCTTATATAATGTCCCTTCAAGACAACCATGAAATGTCCCTGATGGTACGTTCCTTCAAACATCTCTGCACAGACGCCCTTAATATTTCCAGGATCGTATTACAATCAAAATGTCCCTCAGGGACATCCTCCGAATGTTCCTTAGGGATATCCGTCGGATGTTCTAATTGGTACATGAACTGTACTCTTCCAATGTCCTAGAAATTACGTTCTATGGACGTCCCAGTCGGTACTTTCAATATGTTGTCCCTGCGAGGACGTCAACTTACACCTCGCCGACGAATGATTGCTCGTAGGCTATATAGGTACCTACTCCTCGTCAATGTTCTTCACGTAAGTCCATTGGACATCTTCGGGAAACATTTTGGGGACCTTCCACGGACCATCAACTCAACTGGATGTCCTCATCAGTTATGCAAGATCTGGTCCTAGAGGAACCCAGGAAAATTCAAATTCAAGAATAATTCGTACGTCTCTGGAACATCCTATGGACATCCAATTGATATACCTCAGCGTTGTCATAGTTTTTCCTATGGATGTCCTAAGGATGTCCTCTGTAGTGCTTGATGAGGAATACTGTAGGATTCAAGTATTCGATAGTTGTCCCAGGGACATCCCCCAAGGACGTCCCTGGTTGGTCTTCAAGTGGGACATTTGTGCGTCCCACATATACGTTCAATGGACGTCCACGGTACCAAATTCGAACGTCCTATGGACGTCCTGAATGTCCCCACAAGACGTCTTAAGGATATTCATGGGACATAAGAGTGTTATTAGGAAATAGCCTTCAAAATACAAATGGATATTTATCATTGTGAAGGATCGAAATATTTCAATTAGTGCGCAATTTTGGTTATAAATTACAACGCGAATGTTAGCTACTCACTTTACAATAATTATTGTCAAATATATTGATTTTGTTGAATAACTCTGTCGAACCTCACATGGTACCAAACTGTCATAAATGCTTTCACCAATTATAAAAATTGACGGGTCCAGTTGATTTCTGATAGATAATTTGGTTCTTCAGTTATGTTTATTGAGTACTTATTCTGAAGCCTCATCATTCCTTTCAGTACGCCTTGTATAATTCTGAACGTCCAATCATTTCCAGCTTGAGAATGCTAATCCCTTTCTTCATCCAATTTCCATAATATTATCTCAGAACCTACTCGCCGGTAAAAGAAAACTAATAAATTTCCTGGCTGCCCGATTTTTTTGTGACTCACGATATTCGTTTTTTCTTTCTCGCAGACGAGAACTTGAGAAGTTTGGTTTCATTAATCTCTTTGACGCGATATTAATCTTGGATATGCCTGGGAGTATAGTTTCTCGATCACAAGTCAGATATTAATAATTTTATTAATGATGGTTTCTCGATATGTTGAATCGCCGGCCATTGATAACTTGCCAGAAAGCACAAGTCGAGACAATAAATTGTTGAAATAATTTTCTAGGACGAACCATAACATAGAGGGTGGTCTAACGAAAACCTTGCACCACGATTTTGGACTTCAAAATTGAAATCCGGAAAATCTTCGGAACAGTCGATGTCGGCTTCGAGGAGGTACATCTTGTCTCCTCTCTTCATCCCCGTAACTTCAACTCCCTACCAGAGGAAAGCACAACTCCTTTCTTGAGTAAACATTGAGGGTATCTGTTCGATTTACCTTAGTTTATCGTGAATATTCAAAAACGTTTCGACGGTGTCAAATCGATTGTTGAATATCCAAAATGCAATGAGGTAAATGGAACAAATTGTGCCTCTCCGAATAATAGTTATTTTTCTGCAACCGACACAAAAGACCTCCATTTTGATACCAAAATTAGCTCTAAAATTGACGTTTCTATTACTGACACAAAAAAAGTATGTTACTAGGCTACATATTTAGTTCCTAGGAGCTAAAGTTGAACTTTAGTTCCTAGGAGCTTAAGTTGAACTTTTGCTCCTAGGAACTGAAAACGATGTACTGGACGTCATCAAGAATAAACAACATTGTGAAGGTTGGTTAGTTGGGTTGAGACGCATACCTGATTCGTTTCCGATTTGGTCAGATTTGGCATTTCATACCGATGCTGGAGATATAAATACACCTTATTATAGTTAAGTATCGGAATAATTAACATCTCAGTTGAGTATTTTCGTTTTGATCAGGAATGCCTTCAAGATTCAAATACTTGCTTGATCTATATTATTTCAGTCGTTATTATCGGGATGGATAACTTGTTTTTGAATAATCACTGCAAGCAATAGTTTCTTCGTCTCAAACAACGATATTGTTCAGCTTCAACAAGTCAAACACAGTGTAATATGGAGAGGAATAAATAATCGCTATCATTATTGTTGATATGCTCACTAACCTAACCTTTTCCACTTCTTGTTCCTGTAGCTGGCACTGGCGCGGTATTCGCCATTGAAGCATCTGGGCCATACACAAATATGTCACTCTGTGGTTCTATTAATATTGAAACAACAACATCCTCGAAAATTGAATAAACCTGCTATCAATGCAGGTAGAATATTCTCATCACACGGATTATTTGTCAATATTTGTTGCATTGCGTATACATATGGCACGGCATTGGTGATTACATCACAAATTATTTGAGTTGATTGTTTCCATTGCAGGAAAAATAGCATGTTTCATTCGGATCAAAAGTGACTTTGTTCGACTCGCAGATTTTGCTTTCGCTCGGCTTCGCTAAACGTTCCGCCTCGCAAATGCAAAATTCGCTTGTCAAACGAAGTGTCACTTTTGATCCTAATAAAACAATCTACTATTATTATACAAGGGAAAAAATTAGTAGATTCAAGCTCCAGGTTGTGTTGTCTTCCGACGCATAGCGGAGGGAGACAAAAAACCGTGAGCTAAAATCTAATATTTCTTTCATGTAAAATACTTTTTTTTTGTGACAAAAGAAAGGGCGAATCAATATTGAGGAGATATTCAATTATTCTGAAATCTGAAAATTATCGACGTGAAATTTCAAGTTTTCAACAGTAGGGACACCTGAGCTGTAGGCATCTTTATCATTCTTTTGATGTAATCAAATATCTGATGTCACTTCTGTCAGTCTAATTCTGTGATTTGATTCAAAAAAAATTGCGGATTTAGTGGTTGTTTAGTAATATTCGTAAGCGCGAAGTCGAATGGAAGATAAAAGGACTTGCAGCTCTTCCTCGGAGACGGTATTATTGACTCATTTTTCGGAACTGTAGCACAACAAAAGCCATCAACAGTGTATATATACCGGGTGGCTACGGAAGTATTGCCTACGGAATATCTCAGTTATTGTATGAAGTAGGTTTGTGAAATTTGAAGCGTCGATAAAATGACATAAGAGCTAGAATTTGAGCATATTGACATGTCGAAGTTAACTTCCGGTCTGACCAGAAGTAACATCAACTTTCTTATTTTGAATGGAAACCCTATTTTGTTTTCTTCTCGATATAGTCAGCATTCAATTCCCTTTCTAATGACATATCACAAGTTGGTATCTAACCAGAAACTAGATCAGAAAAAAATTATTACTGAAATTCACCGAGTAGGCCGTGGAATCAAAATGAAAGTCAAAAATTGAAAAGTTGGCTATGAAAACCATACGTCACTTGATAACAAATGCTACTACTGTGATATTTTATTTTCAGTCGTCGGCGTTATGAAAAGCCGCCAAAAAAGATATTGGAAAAATTGGGAAAGAAAATACTCTGTAGGTCCATGACTTAAATAGGAACATACAACTTTTTCTTGCCTGTATTATTCAGCATAACCATTCCTTTCTATTATTGGCTTTTATTTTGCTTCCACGGCCTACTCGGTGAATTTATATAATATTTTTTTTCTGATCTAGTTTCTGGTTAGATACCAACTTGTGATATGTCATTAGAAAGGGAATTGAATGCTGAATAAAGCGGAAACAAAAAACAATAGGGTTTCTATTCAAAATGAGAATGTTGATGTTACTTCCGGTCAGACCAGAAGTTGACTTCGACATGTCAATATGCTCAAATTCTAGCTCTTATGTCATTATATCGACGCTCCAAATTTCACAAACCTACTTCATACAATAACTGAGATATTCCGTAGGCAATACTTACGTAGCCACCTGGTATATATATATATATATATGTGATATATATCCTGGAAAAAACTACTCACTTTTTTCCCACGGGAAAAAAGTAATTTATGAAAAGTGACATTTTATAACCTGCCAACAGAGATGAAATGCCAAACTTTTTTCCCGTCACAAAAAAAATACTTTCTGAATCCCATTCTGATAAGAATAGAATGATATTTACGAGAAATATTCGACAATGTCTCTTCCACTATCTCATGCCTCATTTTGTTATCGATGAACATCTTGGCCCGAAATAAGAGGGTCAAATAGTACTTGATGAACATTTCAAAATGAGTATCACAATTCCCCTTAATCCTACTGGAAATCCAGGGATTGTGATTGCTCCTGGTGGGTGGTTGAAGTTACGGCAATGAAGAAGGCAGATAAGTTATTTTCCGAGCGTTATTTCGAATCTTCATTTTGAAGTCCAAAAATCAGAGTGTAAAATTTTTGTTGAACCACCCTGTATCTTAGTTTTCAATGTTTACATTATACAGAGTGTCCCACGATTCGCCTTTCAAATGTCAGTAGCTTCTAGGACCAAATAAAAAGTGAAAAATTTCAATGAACATTACTTAAAGAAATGAGTCTAAGGAAACTAAGGTCTCCTGAAATTTCCTGGATATTCAGAGAGGTCATGTGATGAAATCGTAATGCAATTCCGATACAAGAACCCAACGATCGATGCCCACCGCGCTGAGAATGAAAGCATTCCTTTATTCCATTCAGTAGTGTATAAGACAGAGTGAATATCACTCAAAACTCTTTTCAATGCATATTTTTCGACAATACCATCTCGGATTATGAAAATCAACACTTCTTCACTGAAAATAAAATGCTCTCATTTCGTTCCAATCAGCTGTGTAACTTTCGACTCAAATCGATTTGAATATATTGTTACATCTTACATATCATGCTAACGTCATTGTTGCTATGAAATAATGAACTACTTCCCTTTCACCAAACAGTTTTATATTGGAACATGGAATGCCAATGCGATGATAAAAATTCACTTAATTTTTATAGCATATATTTCTTCATCGCCACTACGATATTTGTGATGTAACGATATTCCCAAATAGATTTTCCTCGGATATAATACATCAGATACTCAACTAGAGTTTTTTTCTGTTTGAGGGAGTGAATTTACATGATTTGAGACTACATTGCCAAAAAATATACAAACAAAAAAGTTTGAGTAATATTTGATACAGTCCCATGCTGTGTTATACAATCCTGAATGGAATTTGGAATGATTCAAATTTTTCTGCATTGGGCATTGACAATTGAGTTTTTGTATCATATCGCATCATCTTATCATATGAGGTTTCGAGAATATTCGGAAGATATCATCTTCGGGAGCCTCCTTTGAAACTTCCGTAGCTCCCTAGATTGCCATTTTTTGATATATATCTAGTAAAACTGTTCTTCCTATTTTTGATCGAAGCAGCTGCTGGTGGAGTGCGGCAGGCTAATCAAGGGACTTCCTGTATAAGATTTCCTAATGGGCACTTATATATTGGGGAAACTCTGAGAATCATTGATAATTTGCCAAGATATCGCCGAAAAAAACGATTTCTATCCAAAGAGTATTATCTATCAGAGTTGAAAAATATGTATTCTCTATAAATTTTCATCGGATCGTTACGGACAGTTACGTTGAGTATATGTCATCATGGGCAATTTATATAACCTCATCCTTCTTCCGAGTAGGTGACTGTGATATGAATGATGAATCAACGAATATAATATGTGCCTATTGGGATAGGTATTAGGTAGTCTATAAATGGAAATAATGTGATCCCCAGAACGCCACTGGTCACAGTTTTGGTTGAATAAGGTGTATCTGTTCGTTATTCAAAATCAAAATCATCATGAATACCTTCTTCCATGATGAAAATTGGCACCTCAATCTCAAAATGCTAGATCTTGATGACTGGACCAACAGATATGCACCAATAAAAAAATATAGAAGAAGAAATAAAGTGGCGTATTTCACAACAAGCAATAACAGCAAAAATTCACTTTCACCGTTGAAGCGTATTGAGGGATGCAAAAAGTACATAGATTGAAACACTTCGATAAAAGGTGGGTATTCGCTTCCGAACTATAATCCAATGGGAACCTGTTAGTTGAAAAACGTTGAGAATGGCTTGTTCAACCAACCGTTGCGATTTTCGAATTGTTATCAAGTATTCCGTATGAAGCATATACCATCATTCACAGCTTAGACCAGGTTATCAACGAACCCACAAAAATTCCTGATGTCAATAACTGAAATGGGGGTTGCTGGGCTGTGTGCACCTGAATATAAACCAAAGAAGGGGAGATTTGTATTTCGTGCAAGATAATTTATTCAATATTCGTAGCAGAGCGCTTTCGACTGTTAAGTCATCATCAGTGCGTACTCGTCAGGTTCTCACTCATCAAGTTCACTTCAACACGACATGTCGCAGCGACAATGGATGCTTAACAAAATGTAATCCGTATTCCACCCCTTTTTGGAAAACACATTTTGATTTCTTCGTAACGTATTTCACCTTAATGTCGTTAGTAAACTGGACCAAAGATATTTTTATGGACAAATGTCCCTGTTAACCTGACGAGTACACACTGATGATGACTCAACAGTCGAAAGCGCTCTGCTACGAATATTGAATAAATCATCTTGCACGGAATACAAATCTTTCCTTCTTTGGAATAACTGAAATTGCAGCCTGGAGAACCAACAACCTAGTTGGATTCAACGTCACCAAAACTCAAGCTTGTATTTTTTCAAGATAGGTGGATCTCAGTATGCCTGATACAACAATGTCTGGTACCACCATTCCCACCAAGACCATCATAAGTATGCTCGCTTATTTCATCAGCAATACTTCTCATGGAAAAATCATGTCCCATCTATCGCGAAAGCTGCTTCACAAAACTTCAGATTTTCATTCCGTACGAAAATCTACCGAACACCTCAACAGTTTCTTATGATCTACAAAGTACAGACACGGCTAGTTTCAGAATACTGTTCTCACATAGCGGGTTCAGTACCCAAGCATACGCTGATGCTCTCAGATTCCATCCAGAGAAGAGTCATTCGATCGCTTGGTGGATGATGCCATACTAACTAATCCTTTAAACTCATAAGAACAGCGTAAGAATATCGGCGACCTTTCACTTTTCCATAGATACTTTCACGGAGAATGTTCTTCAGAAATCTCTGCTATTATTCCATCACAGCAATACCAGTCATACGAATTCGACAGGCCCAGTCAACACATCCTTTGGTTGTCAACCTTGAAAGATGTCGGACAACACTTCACCAAAACTTTTTTGTTTATAGAACGGCAAAATATTGGGATTCTCTGCCAATGAAAGTTTTCCCTAGAAATTATAACCTCCGAAAAAACCTCGAAAAAAAATCCAAAACCTCCCTTTCCATCCTGTACTCCTGAGGTAAGCACGTTGTTCCTCTAACATTATAGGAATTACCTTTCGTGCGCTCCAAGAGATGAAAACATATAGGTTACGATTATGTGGAAGGTACATCTTGTGAAGTTGCCAATGTTCGACTTCCTGAGGGTTGAATTGAGGAATCAAAAACCAAATAGGCATGGAAGTCACATTGATATGATCTATTTTGATGTAAATTTCAGATTCACTGCATCACATCATCATTTCGTTTGTTTATCTCTCTTCGATGTTAGTATAAAAGGAATAACCAGAAAGATTTTATATCTTGTTCATCTGCTCCATTCGTATATAAACCGGCGATGCCTAATAATCGCCAATCTCTAATGCCAATTATTCATTATTGATCATCATAAAAGGGAACTTTTATGTCTAGATTATAGGCACATCAAATATAACTTTCACTGATCTGCATTGAATTCTGTGAGAGAAACAAATCGAGATTGAAAATAAAATGGAGATTTTTGTCATAACCAATAAAATCTGGTGATGAAGAGAACAAAAATATGGAAAGAGAAATTTACTGTGAATTGTTTCACTAATGCGTTTGTTTTCAACTGATATATAGTTGACATAATATTTATTTCGAGTGAACCAAAACTAATTCATATATGGCATAGAATTCAATGTTTATCGAATTTGGAATCCATTTTTCAGGAGCTACACTATTGACACATGTTTAACTCTATGATCGGTTGAATTTTAAAATTCATATTTTCGTTGCCAAATGACATTCTGTAGAGGGATCCGATAACAACATATTCGTGTTCGTGATACAGTATAATAATCTGAAATTACCATTTCATGTCTCTTGGCGCACACGAAAGGAAATTCTTATAATGATCGTTGAACATCGCTGTTAAATGCATTTTGAACTGAAAAATGAAATATTTTTTTATTGAGTGCTTGTAATAGGAGTTATCTCAATGGCAAACGGGAGCCATGAAAACACAAATTCCATACGCAAAATTCAAACAACATTCTTCGTACAACTGTTGAATGAGAAATTACAGAATTGAGATTCCTAACAAAATATTGGATGGTCTATCTTTTCCCGAACGAATTGGAATATCTGATGAACTTGTGGAATCAACTTTCCAAGGAACATCTAAAACGTTTCTGATCAGCATCAACATGAAATATTTTCGAGAATTCATGTTGTTCAAACTCAACAATAATTTTTTTCTGTCTGTCTGGAATTTGTATGTAGACTTATAAATTTACGTGAAAATGTGTGAAAATATAGGGCTGAAACACCCAAAATATATAACAAGTTTTCGATGGCAGATGATACATGTTCGGAATGAGTTTATAATCAGGCATCATAATTGATACAAGAACGTCATAGTTTTCATCATGCTCTAGCAGAGATATAATATGAGGTAGGATCCCATGATGTAAATTGAGGTATTTTTCATCTTAACAGGGTACGGACAGATCCTCGTCTCCTCTCACTCTGAAGTATTTGTGAAACAGTTATATAGTTCCATCTTCATTCATTTCTGACTAAACACTAGATTTATGGCATTTTGTTTTTATGATATATCGAGGACTACTAGATCTCATTACTGAGAGATCCAGGATGAACAGAAATGCCCCAATCGTCAGCAGGAGCGAGACAGTACTGTTTCGACCCACCAGGTCTCATCAGACGCTCTCGGTCTGCTGACAACTGGGAAAATTCTACGCTTAGGTTATATCACCCATTTCGAAGACGCAGGGTTTAACATGAAGTTATAGTCATGTTGCAGCCATCTAGTGGCAAAGCTCTGAGGTAGGATACAGAAATCTCGACACACACTACAGAGTGGTACTACAAGTGAACCACTCTGCTGACAGATGGCACGACCTGACATACTTGAGTGGAATTTTTCCACCACCTATTCAACTGCTCGATCTCATAACTAAGAGATCCAGGATCCTGGACCACTTTATGGCGTATAGAAGGAGGAGTCTGTAGGTATGTGACTATAGATGGCAGCGCCAAACAGTGTGTGTCGCGATTTCTGTATCCTACCTTAGAGCTTTACCACTATAGATGGCTACAACATGACTATAACTTCATGTTATACCCTGTATTTATCGAGGACATCGGCGTATCATACGTAATCTCCACATGTGATTTCTCATTCAACTCTACATATTATATTCAAATAATGATGATAATTTTCGATTTTTCAACTCCAGCATAATCTTTGTGAGGTAGCGAGTAAATTGCTCTAAAAGTTCAACGTTTTACCAAATGAGACTATTTTTGGGCAGTACCTATCAAGAAATGAATTTCGATTTCATACTAAGTCTCATGGTTGAGAAATGGTGAAAAATTGCTGTATATATCCATGTTGGGATTAATTTTTGCAGATTTTCACGAACACTCAATATTGCCTGAATGTAGGTATAATTTTTTATATTGTAGGGCATATGCCTCTACTTCAATCCTCCGTTTGAATCAAAACTGTTTCTACCAGAATGCATTCAAAAACTTGTGGAGTGAATAATTATAGGCACAATGAGAAATTATAATGTGTGATTTCGTTTCAGGTTCACTTCGAATATTTTGCTGATGTATTTACCAACTTTTCCCATTCGGACACTTCGATTTCAATGTTCTAACTTCATTTGCATCTGATGGAGAGCTGACAAATTCAAATTTGCCATCCAACTGACTGATTCAGCCTAATGCAGCACATTTTACCATCCTTCCAAAACATACAAAATTGAAAAATGTCGTATAAAGATGAAGTATGAAATCAAAATTTTGTAAGATCTCTTGCAACGCCTATGAATGTGACGTGACAGTAATATCATGTCAGGAACAACAATACACGAAACCAAAGTCATCAGATGATTAAAAGAAGAAGGAGCTATGATCTGTCAGTACCCTATTATATTACGAATACGTCAGTTTGCATCAAGGAACCCTAATATTAGGTATATCCGTATACTTCTTCGCTAGGTATATTTATGTATATCATATATCCTTATGCCATCTCCAACAAAGTTTATATAATTAACGAACCAATGCGAAAAAGTTGAAATAGTTTCATGAAGTTCGTGGTTAACTGTTTAACAAGCCATGATATCCTAACTTGTTATTTATGGATGTGTGGAGACCTGACCTGGCCTACTTATAATATTATACTGCTATAAGGGTAGAAGTTCAAGTGGAGTGGGAGTAATTTGCCACGTTCTATGTAATATTCTGATACTGAGTGGTACACTGGTGAGGTAGGGTCGTAAATTATTGTGTCTTCCTTCATTCTGAACGCTGAAAGTAATGAGTCAGTACAAGACAATACTTACAGGGAGAATTGTTGAATCAATCAATCCTATTCTTATATTTGCACGACGAGAAGTAATCATGAATTGAGTATTAGTTTTTTTCCCATGAAGCATTGGAAGTTAGTTTGAATGAGTCGAGTCAGTGTTGCTTGCATTGAGCCACCATATCATTCAACGATAAACGTGAATTAATTATATAGTTGAAGAGAAAGCTGAACTTGTTGATTCTTCCAGAATAAAAATAGCTAAATAGATATTGGTTTGATGGAATTTTCAATTGAACTAGGAAAAACTATATTCCTTGATATGCCGATTCGAATCTTAATAGAAAAACCCCGAGTGAAGAACCACAGCTTTGGGAAACATTCAAATTCATATAAGTTTATATGGATTAGATGACTTGGCAATAACAAAAATATTCCGAAAGGCACCATTCCCAAAGTGTGAATTGCAAAAAAAAAACTGAGAAGTTGATAAAATGAAATCTGAATCTATAATAATTATAAATAGTAATTGATGAAAAATATTTTCTAACTGACAATACTAACTTAGTCTACGACTTTTCAGTAAAATTCGTGAAATATACAATCCCTTCTACCAGTGAATAGTCTTCCTGGAAAATATCATGGAAAGGAATCCGTATTATACGTAACATGAATATATTTTGAAAAATCCTCAGACAGGTTGTTCTTGAACAATTATTTTTTGAATAATTATCAACTATACCCTTCATCTCCTGCTCTGCAGATCAACCCATTAAGAATTGTCGAATTGTACAAAGGGTCAAGTAAGACAATCCCAGATAGTTATTTCGGATCCTCCTACAGCAGTGTATTTATTTCAATTCGGTTGAGACGTGATATCTGTTATAGAGAGCAGTTAACATTTGAAATGTATTGGAATTTTTGTTCAATGATAGGTACAGCTTATATTTTTCTCTTCATTATGTCTCTCTAATCATCAAAATATACCACTTCATTGGTATAGTGTCGGTGAATTATTCAACTCTCCTTAGGATTTAAGTTCAATATGAAATTGACGAACCTACTGAACCTGTGAATCACATCAATGAACGAATATAATTAGGGAATCATTTTAAATTACCACCTACATGTTCTTGATAATTGAATAATGCGATTCGCGGGAATCAATAACACCAGGTGGCGCTTGGTTCACATCGTTCCATGTCGAAGCCACGTCAAAACTGGGGGAAAACAAACTCAATCCCATTAGTGTCATTAGCTTGTGTACTGTGTACTGATAAGAGTGATAACACTTTATGTCATTGACAAGTTTGACAACTACAGCTACAGCAAGATGTATGCAATGTAGTCTATGCACTTTATCCATAGACAATAGTTTGTTTTCCCCCAGTTTGAAGTTCGTATTATGTAACCTAGATGTCGCCCACTTCGTGAATCTCGCGAATACATGAGGTGCTTTCACATTAAACCCTGAGTGTCCCAATATACTGGTCTTTTTTATTCATCTTCCCATAAAGCTTCTCTGAGCTAGTCCATTTACAGCCTAGCTAGCCCAATTACACTTCGTGTTCAGTTGTTATCCACAATAATATCAGAATTTGACATTTTTTTGTTGCATCTCTGGTGTTCAAGATGAAAACTAGAAGCTTTTATTTAACAGGTTTCCATTTCTATACTGATTAGATATCAATGCAGTATTCAGCTTTCTCCATGGCGAGAAGGATAACAAATTAGTTCATTATTAGCTCCTCCATATTTTTTTGGCACACGCTATGATGATATCGACTCATCATTGAAAATCTATCGATAATGTTTTCGCGTACGTCATTCGAATAACTTCAGCAGTATGTTGAACCTGATGACTAGAGTGTCTTTAATGCACATGCCTCATCCGATCTATCAAAATATCAATATAGTGTGCATAAAAGTATCAGGTACCAATGTATGAGACATTTTGGGTATTTCATTACCATTATACTCAGGTGCAATGATATTTATATGGGTAAGTTTGATAATGGCAAATCATGAACTTCAAAGTAACCATCTCTGCAGAAACTTGTGAATTCCTTTTGAACAATGACGTTGATTTATTGTTTCATAGCTATGAATCATTGTTGAAAAACAGTTTCTGCAGAATACATCAATATTCATAAACACTGAACTGAATTTCGCTCACGAAAAATAGTTAATGACAACATGACAACAACAAGGTAATCTGTTTTTTCATTATTGATAATACACGAATCTAATTTATAGTTATGAATAGCAAAAACTAGATATGTTGATCGTAGGCTTGTAATGATTCACCTCGTTCCTGCAACCAATTCAAAAAGCCATTGTATATTTTTCAATATGCCTTTGATGTGACTGTTTAGGTGGATCTGAGACACAAGGACGAAAAGGCTGGCAGCAATGTGGTCGATGTTGGTGTTGATCTGTCGGAATTCTACATGTCTGTGGAATGGGACATTCTCGAAGTGCCTGCAGTCAGGTACGAATACTTTTTACAATTCCATCAACTTGATTGAAGTTTGATTTGTGTGACTCTTAGTCACTTCACAGTCCACCGACTGATTATAACATTATTCGCCTTGCGTTCCATGAGGCTTTTCGTAGTGATGATAGCTAATGTAGGCTCTTTCGTAGTCGTTTTACAATATCTAGTAATTGAACCGGGTATCCATTTGGAAAATTTTCATTCGCGATATCTCATTGATTAGACGATTCTGTAAAAAATCAAAAACTGAACAAACGATAAGATTTTCACAAAACTCCTGAACACACAACATGTTTCGCTAACACAGTAGCTTCGTCAGGTGATATTCTGGTACAATGAACTAAAAAAACCTTGGCTTGCCTAACTTTCATATATCCTATTTTCCCGACTTGAAGGATTAGTTACCTGTGGATCGGCACAATATCTTCATTGAAATTCGGTGTACCAGATTATCTTGAAAGGGTTGATAGTAAATACATATTATTCTACCTACTAAGACAACAAATTCAACAGTGGTGCACCATCGAGGTCTAATTGATCGAATTAAAATGTCAAAATTTTTGAGTTCGATTCAATGATTTGAAATAATTGAGTTCCATTCATTTATTTCCTACGTGTAGAATTTCAAGATTATCATCAAAACTATAGTTTTCTTCTGATATATCGTTGGCGTAGGTTGAATTTGTTTTCATTTTCGAAAACTTCATCTTATGTCCATGAATACGCTGATTAAACGTACGACCTGTCTGACCGACATAAACCTTAGGAGAGATTCATAGTTGAGTTTGGAGTTTGGATCTTGTTCTAAGGTATATATCGGTCAGATTTTTTTTCTGGAAAAGATAACAAATTCAACATATACGCCAACCATATATTAGGAGAAAACCAGAGTTTTGATGATAATTTCGGAATTCTACGAGTAGAAAATGAAAGGAAGAATCCCAATAATTTTAAATCATTAGAAAATAACAAATTAATGAATTTTGACATTTTACTCAATGATCAATCAGACCTCAATAGTTCACCACTGTTGAATTTGTTGTCTTAGTAGGTAATGCTATGTATTTGCTATCAACCCTTTAGAATTGATCCGGTACACCTGTATACAAGTAACTAATCCGTGAAGTTGGGTAAGTAGGATATATAAAAGTTAGGCAAGCCAAGGTTGGTTTAGTTCATTGTACCAGTATATCACCTGGCGAAGCTGCTGTGTTACCGAAATATGTTGTGTGTTTAAGAATTTTGTGGAAATTTCATCGTCTGTTCAGTTTTTAAATTTGCCATGGATTTCCATCAAGTAACGGCCGAGTCAATACAAAATCTGGAAGAATTGCCAAAATAGCTGAACAATAAATGAGAGGAAGGCATGTATCCACGTGAGAATCACCATGCTCGTTTCATCCTCTTTGCCTCCATTGCTACCTCATGAAAAGTCACAATAGGTATCAAACGATGTATAGCATCACATCGGGAAGAATTATCAATTCTCCAAACGCCTGTGTTTTGATTTCCGAAATCTGATGAGTTCGCGAAATATCCAAGGAAACGTTCGAGAGTATCGTCCTTGTGATATCCTGTAATGTTCAGAGAACATCGTGACAACCAAGCGAACTAATGTAGGAGTTGATATTCTTCTCGAATTTCTGGAGGTTATATGCCTCGGGGAACACCTTTCTTGACAATGTGTTCCAGAGCCCCGCTGTTCGTTTTATGAACGAGTATTTGGAAAGAGATGTTCTGCAGTTCCCCAAAGTGACCACGAAGGGGTGCGAATAAGCCTCAACTCGACAGGTTAATTTCGCGAGGACTGCTGAGGAAGGAACAATTGTTGATATTTCAGAAGAGCATCGTCCATGAAAATATTCATGAAATGGAGCAAGATTGCCAACTTTTTTACAGTGTTTCAGGAAAGTGAGTGAGTTTGTGAGCGAGACATCACCCACTAGACGAATTGCCCATTTTTGAACAGAATCCAACAGTTTCAGGGTATGTTTCGGTGCTGCATTCCAAATATGGCAACAGTATTCCAGGACAAGTCAGATCTGTTGGACTTGTTGGATATTCAGGGGGTTGTATGGAAGAGCAACTCTGTTGAATACCGTCTCCTTTATGTATCGTTTGTTTATGAATGTTGTTGATGAAAAATAAAGACACATTATTATTATTATTATTAATATTATCATTATCTGTGGCCAATAGATCATAAACAGCCGATTTGGAGTGAAATAGCCTGTGACCCAAAACAGAAAACCCAGTTTTTGGGATGCACTTTCAGCAATTGATCTCACGTGATTTTCCCAAGCAAGGTTATTGCTGCTAGTAATATCAAGCATCGTAATGGATGTCTTCAAAGGTATGGTTACTCCTGACAGGCTTATGTTGGGCACAGTGAAATAGGCTCTCCTAGAAAAAAGGCATGCCTGTGTTTTGTTTGAAGTGAAATCTCTTAAGTTATTGGATCTCTATTCGAGAATTGCTGCCAAGTCCATATTTATGTTGTCGAATGAGACAGGCCAAAGAGTTCATTGAAGAACCATTGCCAAAATTCACGGAGTACCTACTAAGCCAGAATAGGAGAACAACAAGGATCTTGGTTGAGCTCCTGACAGGGCACTGTAGACTCAACAAACACATGAATAACATCGGATTGGCGGACACAACCATATGCAGGTTTTGCCAAGAAGATGAGGAAACCTCAGCACACATACTGTGCTACTGCGAAGGCCTGACTAGGCTAAGGTTTTCGACGATAGGGGAGGAAAAACCACAGCCCCCTCAATATATGGAGGACCTGTGGTCTGGCCTATGGAGTCTAGTAATAAGGATGGGTTTAGACAAGGAACTCTAACATAACATGAGGGCACACACAATAGATCTGTAAAGGTCGCAGTGGAGAGGCTCCTAGTAGCACATGAGCCCCATATCAATCTAATATTTATGTTGTCATGTTGTCAACATTCCTTCCTTGTTCGTTTCTGATTTGCCGGGCTGGTATTGAAGCCCTGGAAGGGAAGGCGATATGGAGGGTTTTATCATCCGTGAAGCTATGTACTGGACATGAAGTTGCTCCCAAAAAATCGTTGATATGGAGTAGAAATAGTGTTGGTGCTAGAATTGATCCTCGTGGAACACCAGTATTCATGATAAGAGAGTCAGATGAAACTCCGTCGACCACTACATGGAGCAACTACTGTTTGAGAGAAAACAAGCTAGCAGAGAACATAGCTTGAGAGGCAAGCCATGAGATGGAAGCTCAGCGAGGAGTCCGTGGTGCCAGACTCGATTGAATGCCGTGGAGATATCAAGTGCTACGGCTAAGGTTTCACCATATTCTTCAATTGATTGCTGCCATATATGTGACACGTAAGCAGGCAGGTCACAAGTTGATTTCTGAACTCGATTATGATGATAAGGTATCACTAATAGTCACTGGTTACGTATCTTTGCAATTTTCCGAACAATTGTTCAGGGACGATGCTTCCAAATGTTTCCTTCGATATTCCGCAAAATACTCGTTCGATCACAGAAATGGAGATAGACGTTTAGAGAATCGAAAAGCCTTTCCAACCTACACAACCTGCAATGCCATTCGGGAATTCTGATAGGGTGGTAGTGGAGGCAAAGGGGATGAATCGAGCAAGGTGATTTTGATGTGAGAACATGACACCCTCACTATCACTTTTTAACGACAAGTCGCGGGTAGTATATAAGTTTCATAATAAACAATTGGTAAACCAAGATCCAGAAGACCTTTTATAAGCCACAGTTCCTACAAGTATGAAGGCGATTGATTTTTTTCATGATGGGCATTCTTTGAACTACCGATAGTGAACATCGAAAGATTTGGCACAGCATGCCTCATGAAAATGTTGTTAGCTCAGGGTGTTCAAGGAGAAAATTCAGTTTCAGATTTTTCACTAGCTCTGATGGATCATTTTCGATTAAATCATGTTTGTTTGTTAGTGTTTTTAGTGATTGTCATTATTATTACCTGTATTTTCATAAGTGTAACTTGAGAGCGAATAAGACAAGAACCGTTAGAGTTAGACACTAAAAACAATACGACAATCTTTATCTTGAATTCAATGAATCTAGGTACTTGTTGAACATAGTGGTTTATTCTCATTCAGACTATCAACAATTCTAATAATATCAACGATGGTTTCTCGTGATGTTGTTCGCCCTATATCATCAATACAAAGAGAATTTTGGAGAATCGTAAAAGAATGGAATATTTTCAGACTGATATACAGGGAACAGTAGTTTCAATTCTTGCAGTATGAACTGTATAAATTCTGATGATCAGTCACTTGAATGCTTTGGGAAAAAATTCAATCACCTTCTGTTTTTTCCATTACTGGGTGGATCACAATAAAAATGTTTTTTCTACCTCATATCTTCACTATTCAGAGAAAGTCGTTCAGAGTTGGAATTTCAGTGATCTTCCAGAAGAAAACATTCCAGAAAGTTCAGATAAAATAGTGTCAATGAGTTTCATCATCTGTATATATTCGTGGGAGCAAAATTAATATTATAGCTCTAGTTAGAAAACATCGATTCCTGCGGTCAATGAAGAAAAATTATTACTTATTGTCTATGCTGAAGCCAAAGGTGCAAAGAAAACAAATGAAATTTTTTTTCTGATGTCTGATGGAGAATAAATGTTGTTTTCTGAACTTGTTGAATAAATAAGAGGTGTTGAAAATGACAATGAGTTTAAAAATGTTTTTAAATTTGGCCCTGAAACCTATTGGGGCTAACGCTCATTGCACTTCAAATAAATTGTTTTTATAATGCATTCTCGAGATATTTTGGTTTAATCTCAGTGCAGATCATCTATGTTATTTCATGCTTTAGGGCACTCAATCGATCCGCCTCAGTATGTCCCATTTGCATGAAATTTCCATGTGAACACGTGATTCCATAAACAGCAGTGTAATCGGCGTTACGGCGTCAGTTAAAGTGTGATATTGATAGGACAGACAAACATCATGATGCGATTCGGCTGAAATAATAGCTCTTGTCACGGCATTCCATTTAGTGCCATCCTCCTTAGGATTTATTCATACTGTGAGGACGTGAAAAATCCTCCCCTCCTTCAACTTTTGAACAAGGCAAGTTATCTGGGTCGAGAAAAATTCAGCTAGTAGGGTATCTACCACTTCAAATACTTTTTGGCATACTTTTTTTTTTGTCACGAGACCTAGTATCAAGTGGGCACCATCAACATTATTTCAAATGATAAGAAGGGTTTCATGATACCTTTTTTTTCTTAATTGACTCGGCTGTGACTTGATGAAAATCCATGACATATGTAAAAACTTCACTAACGATATGATTTTCACAGAATTCTCAGATACACAACATGTTTCGCTAACACAGTAGCTTCGGCAGGTTAGGTTAGGTTAGGTATACTTGTTAGATATACTTGTTCATTGTACCAGTATATCACCACCTGACGAAGCTACTGTGTTAGCAAAACATGTTGTGGGTCTGAGAATTATGTGGAAATCATATCGTTTGTGAAGTTTTTACACATGATAGCTTGTTCAGAAGGCCTTTCGATTCCTTATCCAACTCTAGTATGTTCGTGCAAATCAACCGAGTTTGAAATATCAATTTTGGTATTCAATCTGAACATTATTGACTGTTTCCTAGGTGAAAGTCAAACGCTTGTCCTTTTCATACGGCTCAGTCTATTTGCACAAACAAAGCAGATAAAGAATCAGAATACCCTCAAAACGTTACTACTCTCGAGTTTTGAGAAGAAAAAAATGATGTTGCTCACTTGACACTAGATCACGTGACCACAGCCATTTTCATGCGAAAAGGTAGTGAAAGAAGTACGTTTTTACCTGAGGTTCACTTGACCCCGTTATAGCTCATTCTGTCCTAGAAGTAGAGGAGGAGAAAACTTTCTACGTCCTCACGTATACTGAGTTGCTCTTCTTGAAACAAATGAATAATAAAGGTTGTGATATACCAGGGTGGTGTGTAGTAAGTTAGTGAGCAACTGTTAATTATTTTTTCATCTACGCTCTTTTTCCAGTTGTATTTCAGAAAGCATCAATTCAATTCCAGGAAACGTCAAATCAATTTGAAAATAGTCACTTGTATCTTAGATAGCGTTACTTGTATTTTGAAATAGCTGATTCAATTTCAGAAAGCCACAATTGTATATATAACATCTGAGACATAGGTACATTATTATTATTGTCGTCACATTTTTTGGTTTCTTGAAATTCCCATGGAATCGTTTCTTCTAATGAAACACAGTATAACTGAAATATAAACTCGAATGCCCTGAAGGGTAGGAGGATGATCTAGTCCTTAGAGCCATCTAGTGCAAAAGTGCGAAGGTGTACAAGTAGATTAATCAAACAAACATATCTTGCGGTTCAGTCGAATATTGACCCCTATGTCTATATCATTACAGAAAGACAATCCACATGCCACAATACCACAGTCCTGCAGACTATCGCACACCTGAAATTCTCACAGTGATTTGGTGTCTTACCGACAGATGATGACGAACCTAAAATCTCGGGACTAAAGGTGAATTCAATACCTAAATAAATTAGTGAATGAAATAGTAACTAGTCGCGCTGGAAAAAGATTGAACAGCTGATGAAAGGTTATTGCATGAACACCCATATATTTTTGATTTAAAATTCGTTCAAATCTGAAATCCATCATAATTTAATTGATGTTGCATGAATCCACCATGAGAGATTCAAGTCTGCACTACTGTCTGTAATAATATAGACGTCTATATTCGACTCACTCGCAAGATATGGTTTTTCAAATAATCTATTTCTACACCTTCCCACTTCAGCCACTATATGGCTTTAAGGACTAGATCATCCTCCTAAACTTCGGAGCATTTGATTAACTCCAAATGTAGAAGTACCCATCGTGAATCAATTGTTAACGGGCGTAGTGCAACTGATGAGGCTCGGCAAAGCCGAAACAGCCTGTCTTGCAAAAGCTGATAATCGATTCACGAATATTCTGTAGAATTCCTAGAAATGCTTAATTTTCGAAAAAATGTCGGTGAACAAATGATCCACTCTGAATAACTTCTGAAGATATGATCGATTGAAAAAATGCTACTGATGAAAATATTTAGAACAAACACTAACCGGAAAAAAAGCGGCCAACAAAAAATTTCCTTGTCTTATTCTTGTGAAATTTTGATGAGATCGTAGATTTATATTCTGGAATGTTATCCTGAATATTAGTTTTTCGTGAAAAGCTCATGACTTGAATCTGTATCTCAATAACCAAGCCGTTGCGGACCCCTGTTCAGTGTTCATATTCACTTATTCTTATCTTGAAATCATTCGAAGATCAACTCTTTGAAGATTCGACTCAACGAACATCATCTTCTCATATTCAATCAACACATCGATACCATAGTTCAATAGTGTAACGTCTCAAAAGTCGAAATTTCGAAAAAATCGCAATTGAAAATCGAGCTCATAATGATTTGAATATACTTTTGTAGATTATGTCCCAAGAATATGTATAAGATACAAACCCTACCATAGTGGTTTTCTTTCTTTACTTTCCCAAATCAACAAATTTTGGAAAAAAACTTGTTAAACTCTGATCTGAATTATATAATTGATAATATAATGCTTTGTGATCGAAAATCATCATCATTATTAGATGAGTAAGTATAATAGCTACAATCACTACAGGAACAATGATATAACAAAGTATTATAAGTTTGTTTTGAGTTTTCAGATCAACCATTTCGAGCTATGCAGTTACAACTCTGAATCACTGAAAATATTTCACGGTTCAAAACTGTAACAAGTTCTGATAATTGTATCGAGTTATCACAGTATGGAATTATATGGAATTGAAGTCTGGGTCAGCACTGGAACTTTCAGTTGTTGAATCAGATGGTTATTTTTCGAGTTGTTACACTATTGAACTACAGTATCGACATGTCTTCCGAACTTCCCAATGTTCAATTCTCCTCATGATAGGTTTTGAATTCGAAATCAACTATATATTCTTTCATTTTTTGCAGGAACGAAAAGTTTTATACATGCTGTGACGAGCCATATCTGGATATAACTTTCAACATCACGATGCGAAGAAAAACTTTGTTCTACACTGTGAACATTATCATTCCCTGCATGGGAATATCGTTCTTGACAGTCCTCACATTCTATCTGCCATCAGACAGTGGAGAAAAGGTAATTTGCGAAATTCGAGTTTGAACAAGTCTCATAAATAACGGTGTATATAGACTATCAATAACAGTGAAGAATGTTTAAACAGGTTGAAAAAAATGTTTGGATGGTGGTGATCTTATTACTCAAATGAAAGTTATGGAATATTACATAACTTAACGTTGGCCATATATAACCAACATTAGGTCATAAACTTCAACATCACGTTCTGTATCCCACAGCTTAACATTACGAAACATGTAAGAATGTTGAGTACCAAACATGTAAATATGATATAAGAACATTACCATAATGTATAATATCTTTTGGCTTTGCAGCCGTTACAAATTATGTTGAATGTGAGACTGGAATGATCCTAGCTTATAATTACCCGATAATTATCTTCATTGTTTTCTACAGTGTGTCCACCTCAAGGACTTTCCACCCCTTCAAAATTGTTATTATCTGACCGATTTCAAAGAGCTTTTTTTTTGTTGGATAGGTATTTGAAATGTCCATCCAATAAGAGAGTGATTTTACTCATTGAACTGTGATCGTGGCCAACTGCGACCAACTTAATTGACCCATATTTGAGAATGTGCTATTCGGGATTCTTCTCCACAAAAAACAATGATGGATTGTGAATCACGATCACTTGAAAATCATCTTTACTGATTTTTATCATCATAAAGCACAGTGTACCGAAAAAACGAATTATGTTTTTTTTTTAATAGGTGATCATAAAATGTAGTACTGTGGTATTTTTGAGAAATATTGATGACACATTATTATTGAAGATCACTTTGAACATATCTGTACAGATTTTCATCATTCAAAAATACGATGTGTATGAGAAAACAATTAAAAAGAAAAAATACCCTAAGCAATATTTTGTCATCAACTCAAAAAAAATATTAATTCGATTTTTCGAACACCCTGTGTTTATTGATGATGAAAATCGGTACAGGTATGTTCCAAGTGATCCTGATTCATCTTTCTATTTTGAGTGAAGAATTATCAGGATGAAAAATACTGCTTACCTATCCTTTTTGATTTTTTTCCCAGACACATTGTATATTCGAATGTCGAAAATTGGTACAGGTATATTTGAAATAATCCTCAATGATGATTTGTGATTATTTCTTTCTAGAAAAACCACAGAACTACATTTGCTAAACACCTATTTGAAGAAAATGATGATTCGTTTTTCCGAACACCCTGTGTTTTATGATGATGAAAATCGGTACAGGTATATTTCAAGTGGTACTGATTCAGAACCCATCATCAAGTTACGTGGAACAAAATCCCTAATAGTACTTTCTGGAATATGGGTCATTGAAATTTGTCGCAGTTGGCCACGATAACAGTCCAAGAATAATATCGCTCTCTCGTTGGATGGGCATTTCAAATACCTATCCAAAAAAAAAGGTTTTTCGAAATTGATCGGATAATAACGATTTTACAGGGGTGGTGAGTCCTTAAGGTGGACACACTGTATAATATAACAGGTATGTCAACTCTTTCTTACCTACAATTTTGTTTCACATCTGAACTACTTGTAACTGTCTACTTGTCTAGGTACTTTTCCATTGTGTCTGAAGATGGTCGTAAAGTCGAAACTGTAGGCACACACTGATGATTTTTATGTTAAATATTGTGGTCGACCGCCATCGAGTTCGTTTTTTCTCCTGTTGAGAAATACTGGACCACTTTGAGAATGGATGGTTTCCATGACTTGCCAATAATACAGGGTGTTCCTTAATGGTATGCTAATATTCAAGGGGGAATCTTGGATCCATTTCAAGAATGAAACTTCATACGAACGTTTGTCATAAAACTTTTGAGATACAGGGTATCCAAGTTGAACATTACATATATTCTTTTTTGTCCACCCTGTATAGCTTCTTCTGATGACAAAGTGTATTCTGAAATGTGACTAAGAAGGTGCAAAAGTTATTACATACTGTGGTTATCTAGTAATGAATGTCCTGAATGGAGTACTCAAACTTAGCATTTACAGTTTGATCTCGTTTTTTCGTTTCTCATCGAAAACGGAGCGTCCAATCGGGTATCAACAAGAGGATCTTCATTGTACAAAATGAAATGAATATTTATAGCATTGCATTAAATCGGGCAATATTCCTTTGTTGCTCTCTTACAAGTCAAATACAATTTTTTTATCGCTTGGAGCGCACGAAAGGGAATCCTTATAATGTTCAAAGAACATCGTGCGTTCCTAGGAAGTGTAGGAATAGTAGGTAGGCATTGAATTTTTTTTTCTAACTTCTGGAGATTATATGTTGTTGGGAATACTTCCTCAGGCAATGAATAATCCAATCATATCCCCCTATAACGGCGCCACTGGTAGAGAAAAGAAAAATTTCTATACATCGAAAAATGCACCTTCATGCATAGAAGATATGTATGAAATTTCATGACAATGTCTACAATATTATCCCAGTTATTAATAAAAAAATGTTTTTTTTTCAAAACTTTATCTCAAAAGTTAAGACTTTTAGGACATACGTTAGTGGGAAGTTTTGTTTCTTGAAATGCGTTGAAGAATCACCCCTTCGAATATTAGCATGTCTTTAAGAAACACCCTGTATATTTGATGTGAAGAATGATATCTCAATCAATATTTGAAACAAAGCTATAGTAACAAAAATCTGGAAAATTTCTCAAAACTTGGGCTTGATGTTTTTCCAGTGAAAGTTTTTGTCAGAATTCAAGAAATTCAAGATAATCAGGTTTGAACTTTCTTTGTTCCAAATAGTTATAGCAGGACATCTGCTCTTTCCTCAATTTATCTCACTCTTGACCAATTCATTTTCCGTACAGAAACCACCCAACCCTTCAGGAATAAACGTTGTAGAACCCGTCCTAAGTAATTCAGGAATCCCTCCTCCGTGAGAAACTTCAAGATACTCCGGAGACCGACAATAACACAGGTGGAAGTTTTTCTTACCGGAAGAATCGTTCGGGGTCCTTTTTCTTGCTAGCTTTGGCACGTGACACTAATACCGAACGCGCTCATAAAAAATACGAAATAAAACGTATTTATTGACTATCTCCAACATTTTTATACAGTGAATGTAAAAACTTCAGAAACGATGAGATTTTCACGAGATTCTTAGTCACACGACATGTTTCATCAGGTGAAATACTTGTACAATGAAATAAATCATCTATTTCAAACTAAACTATATTCTATTATACAGGGTTATTCACATTATCCGACGCTAAGCATTGTGACTATAGAGCATAAAATTTTTTCACATTTTGTTCAATGAATAGAGACCTATCAGTGCTTTATTCCGAAATTATGTTGACGTTGTACGGGGTGTGCCAAAAACAAGAAATGTACAGAAGTTGCTATTTTTGGAATAATATCATTGCATTTTCATAATAATATTCTTCCTGGAGAGCTGATTTCATCAATATATCACATTTGAGGATTAGCGGAATTGACTACAGAGATAAGGGAGGTGTTCAAAATCAAGAATTTTCAAATTTATGATTTTCTTGTGCTGAATTTCTACATTATTGGTCAACACGACTCACATGTCTCTATATCAAATTTCGATTCACTATATCTACTGACAATTAATTGGGACAGATACAAGGTAGTTCAAGATTCGAAATTCCGTGCATGCCTTCGAGTTATACCTACTGATCCTTGCCTTAGTTTTAGTTCTTCAATGAATTCTGTGAGTTTGGATGAATTATTTAAACATGACTTTGCTATTCAATGGAGGCGAAAAAATCAACGGAACATAAGAGTAAAGAGCCCTTTCCTCTCGAATGATAACTGACCTCCGCTATAGGCGTATGGCAGTAAACTTTATCCTTGGGAGGAAAAGTAGCACTTTTTCCTCCCTTGTTATACGAACAGGTATCTTCCTGAGACGGGAAGAAGTTTGACATTTCATCCCTGTTGACAGATTACAAAATGTTATTTTTCACAAATTACTTTCTTCCCACGGAAGGAAAGTGAGTACTATTTTCCCAGATATATAGGTCCACTGTCAATTGATCTTATTGTACCAGATCCTGAAAATAGGTCATTCAGGAAACATGTCTAGTTTCATCTGAATAGTATTCTGAAATGAGTAACCCCTGAGAATTGAGTAACAAGTCATAAAAAGTATGATTTTTTTTCTTCAAAATTGTCGAAAAAGGACTTAAGGACCTTAATCCGGCTCGAAGGACCAAAAATATGTGCGTTTTTATCTTTCGAAAAGCTCAACTCAAGAGAAAAATCGACTTTTTTCCAAAGACGCTGAATAAATGAAATATAACCGGTGAAGACGATTTGTTCAATCCCAATGCAATCCAAAAAATGAGTAAACAGTTACAAACAAAATCAAGCACAGAAACAGCTAACCGAAATTGCTGGAAATCTGGAAGTATGCGCCGGGATGATCTGAACACTGATGTGCGCAGGGATCCCCCTTCTGGTCCAGATAGATGGCTAAATATGGTAATCCAACAAAGGAGACATCCACGAAATGTAAAAAATGTAGAAGGACTGAGTTCTTACCAAATATTGGGGTAAAATGTGATATAGGAAATGCGACGCGACGAGGTGCCTATCGGATGACAATCGCCAATGGAGTTGAGTACATACTGTCTTCCAATTTCATAGTTTCCTGGTAGACAGGTTCTGCATTGCGGCCACCAGTGATAAAAACAACATGTTCTTGTGCGAATATATAGGCGAACTGTTTTTGTGCAATAGCGCGATGTATGAAAATATATTGATTTATTTGAACAGAACGGTATTGCATTCTGAATGAATTTATCATAAAGAAGAATTATTTTAATAATGAAAAATATATGTAGGTAATTCCAGTTTAAGTGAATACTTAACAACACCTTCTCAGAAAAAAAAACTCAGAGTCGTTTTTATCTTCCATTACATTATCCACTGAACAACTGGTGAGTTCCGAATTTTTTCGAATCAAAACACATAATTGGGTTCTCAAAGCAGCAATGAAAATACTAGTGATAAGATTTCTGCAATACAGGTGTACGACTAAACCAGTTGAAAATTTCAAATTTCTCATCGATGAACTTTTGATTTATTTATTCATTTTTTCATTTATTTATTTATTTATTTGTTAACGGACAAGCCAATTATACAATTTACAAAAAGAAAGTATAAAAATACAGAGCACGTACACATTATCATATCTATGAAGAAGACTAACACAAAAAAATGTAGAAGGCTAAAACGAATAGAAAGATGAAGATTATGAAAAAAGTGATTAACAGTTTTTTATCGCTCTCCTGAGAGACAATAAAGATGAATTGAAAAGTTCAATTTGGTGATTGTTTGTGTTTGCTGTTTTCATAATTCTATTCATTGATTCAGTTTGGCCATAATTTGTCCTACAGAATGGTATCTTGAAAATGTCACTATTTCTGTTTCTTCTTGTATTTGCGGAAAGCATAATCAGAGCAACAATTTCAGAAGAATCAATGTAATTTTATGGAGGAATAATAGATCAATTTCCATTCTTCTATGTACCAACGTATTCATGTTCAAAATATCTAATATTTGTGGATAGGTATATTCATCCCTATCGAATCCCATGTGATATGCACAACTTCTTAAAAATTTATTTTGACAACCCTCTAGGAGATCAGAATCAACTTTGTAAAATGGTGACCAGATCAAAGAATTATATTCAAGAATAGACCTCACCTGTGCACAATAAATAATTTTAACAGCATTGACAGATAGTTCTTTAGCAGAACGGAGGGAGAAGCCTAGCATTTTACGAGCCCGAGATGATGTTTCTATCATGTGATGTTTGAAGGCCATTTTCTAGTCGAATATTACTCCTAAGTCTTTGATTGTATTAGTTACTGATAGATTAGTATCATTAACTCTGTAAATATGATCAATAGCATCATGGCTTCGTGAAAATGTTATCTTTTGACATTTATTCGAATTCAGTTTCAATACATTGATATGGCACCATCTGGAAAAATTATTTAGATCGAGCTGCAAACTCTCAGCATCAGAAATGCATTGAACCGTTCTAAACATCTTCAGGTCATCGGCAAACATCAAGAAGGAACTGTTGATGATGACATCAGAGAGGTCATTAACAAAAAGATTAAATAACAGAGGTCCCATGTGAGATCCCTGTGGTACACCTGATGGTACTTCGATTGGTTGTGAAACTGAGCTCCCATATTTCACATATTGGACTCTACTAGTGAGATAGCTTCTGATCCAACTCAGAATATTCGCCTCTATACCCAAAGCTAAAGAAGTCTGTGTAAATAGTCTACTTGCAGCTTATTCTCTAATGAATTGATGATAAAGTGATATCTTCTTGATATTAAATCATCGTTCCTTCTGTCACAGAAAATTATATAATACACGATAAAAATATTAGATTTCAGTTCTCTTGTAGTTTCTGTCAGCTTCCCCTGCACATCCGAGTTCAGCAGAAGAATTTCGGATGGAAGTATTATTGTGGGAACTGTTTGAAGCGAACTAGAATAAGATTTTTGGACATGGCCCTCATAAAGATTAAGGTCACGGCTGAAAATGCCTGAGTCTGCTGACTGGAACCACAAACGTGTGGCTGACTTCTGCTTGTTGACTCCATCGATTTGTTATTGTTTCGTCTTTCACCAAGTGTTGGCTATCTTTTGAACTTCCTTCATCGTACTGATGATGGCCGATATCCCGAAACACGTGTCTACGGTTAATTTCTCATGAGGGCGATGTCCAATGATCTCTGCCTGGTTTGCTTAGAACAGTTTCCTCAATATTCCTTTCATTATTATTTTTACCACGATTACATCAACTGGTCAGTCGCTTTTATTTAAAAGAACTGATAATGAAAAACGTCATCAAGACCAATATCAAATCAAAACTCACTTGAGGATATTTTGAAAATTTTCATTCATTGAATTCTATGCCATAACTAGAACATTTGCAATTCGAATGTTTTTTCAACATTTCCTATGTTATGATATATTTTTCCCATTCTTTTCATCTTTACCTCAAGTCATGTATCGATCCTAGCAAACTTTGAAAACTGATGATGGGACTGTTTTGTTTTCAATTTCGTGTACTCTGATTGATTGAAGTGGCAAAATTTCTATCGTCCTCCGTGAATATCTTGTACCTCAGGAGAAATTCAAGGCAAGAAGAAGACATATTGATGACCTTATTCGACAATTTCGTTTACATTTGACCGAAACTGATCACCACCATTTCAACCTCTCTGGTATCAAGTAAGCAGTTGTTGATACCCTGTATATGATTGATACTTTTCAGGTTACACTCTCCATATCTATTCTCATCAGCCTTCACGTGTTCTTTCTACTAGTAGTCGAGATAATACCGCCAACGTCTCTGGTAGTGCCACTCCTGGGGAAATATTTGATATTTGCCATGATTTTAGTTTCAATAAGGTGAGTCAAATTCAGTCCTTCATATATTTGTTATCACATGATATATTCCGGAACGTAGTAGGACTGTTTCCAATTATTGAAAAAGCGTCATTCCAGAATCTTTTATGCCATATGCTTCTTATTGTATAGCTGATTGGAGCTGTAAGAAATATGAGGGTCTTAGTGAATAGTAACGAAACTTCACATCATTCAAAATGAAATGAAAATTGAGAGTGATGATATAATTGAACTCCATGCAGTATACCAAGTGTCCCACGATGATGAGAAGAGGAAATATCTTGGAATCAGAGAGTAGTAGAAGATTGTTCTTATGGGGTGTAGATTGAAGCAATCGGTTCATCTTCTTCTGATAATTTTTCATCCATAGAGCTTCTTGTTTTCTGCCAAAATCAGATCGAGAATCCAAAATTAGACAACCTGTAGATTCTGGCATTTCTAGGTTCGTACCTTTGAAACGATTCTAACAAACTATCACACTTGTGGTCTGACACGATTAATTTAAGAACCACCGATACTTCGATATCCTCTGTTGCGAAAATTGTTGACTACATCATTGATTGAATTATAGATAATCATCGTAAGAATATCGGACTGCCCAATCTGTCGTAATCTTCTTGGGACGAAGGATATTGAAGTACCTGTAGTTTTTGACATAATCATTTCCCACCATATTCAAATTTCTGAATCTGATGTCAAATGATCAAAAACAGGAAGATGTTTGGAGAAAATGAAATCAGGAGAAGCTGAACCGATTTCTTGAATTCAGAACCCACTAATTCTAATTATTGTCTACAACTTTTCAGTTCCGAGTTATTCCTGTCTCAATCATTGTGGGACATCCTGTATATATGGCGATACCTCAATGATAAGAATCTTGTTTGTGAGAAAAACATATCCGATATTGAGATGGCTGCCTATATGTCAGATCTGAGTTTCATCAACTCTTTTTTTTTCGATGCGATATCAACCATAAGCGATACTAGATGCATTATGACAGATGCCACCATCATGGAAAACTATCAAGTAGGAGTTGCAACTGGAACTGTATCACTGAATTTAGGTCAATGAGAAAGTCAGTTCGGAAACCATAAGGAGTAGTCTGATATTGCATAGTGCATTCCCCTTCATATTGAATAGTGCATCACTTCTCATTCGTTTCGAATATATTCATATCAAGTTTCACATTTCTTTGGGGAGTAGAAGCCGACGATATGGAAATGATATTTTATAGGATACCTGATGTCCCAGACCTTCTATATGCCAGCAGATATTTGCGTTATATCACAGACACAAAATGTATACGGAATCAAATCACTCTTGTCTCAAACCATCCACTTAACTTGTTTGATTGTAATAATTCGAAGAGTGTAACTTTTAATTCAGATTAGGAAAACATGGTTCTGATAGTGTTATTCAGAATAGTTATATTCGTGATTCAGAAAGTTCAACATTTAGTTGATATATTAGTGAAATTTAATTCGAAAAGTGTAACTCGTGATCCATAAAGCTTAACTTGCTATTGTTCCATGCACTGAAATAATAATAATAATAATAATAATTGGACTTTATTAGGCGAAAGTTTAGCTACAAAGAGCTATTCTTACACTTTAACCTAGGTACATATACAGGGTGTTTCATTGGGAAAGGTTAATAATTCAACTGTGGATAGGGGTCACTGGGGTGATTTCAAAAAACCCATGGTTAATGGGTCTTCAACTTCTTATAACCGAGATACAGGATGTTTCATTAATTTTGTCCATATCTTCATTGTCTCATAACTTTCCAACCAACCAGTATATATTTTTAAAAATTGGTACACTTGCTCAATCTACCCTGTGGATTTGATTGAGGCAACAACAAGAGGTACAATCCAGGTCCCGCTTCACTTAAAATTCACAAATTCTTTCTGCCAGAAAACAACAGAAGTCTGAATTATGAACCATCCTGTATTTGCTTCGATTAAATGTCAATAGATACAAAGTTAAGATAGGGACATAAAAGCCGTTTTGATCAATAATAAATATTTTCGAAAAATAATTCTAAAGTTGAAACATCTCGATTCTTCTCACTCTAAATATCTCAGTTATTAGTCCCACTATACCCCGAACTTTGTGAATCGATTAAATTAAATCAAAGTTACTGCTACTTTCGGGTAGAAGCGGCAAGGCCGGATCGTTTCAAATATTTCAGTAGTGTAGATTATGTTAATTCATACATACCATCGGAATTTCAGATTTATCCGTTGCCTGGTTTGCCGAAAACGTCAAATTAACGCTCATCGTGAAAAGCCCTGTATAGTTTTGATGACGGACCTGCAACTAAGTCTGGAACAAAGAACGATATGAAATACTCCTTCTGAATGTGATACTCACGTATACAGAATAGGAAGTAATAAAATTAATAAATCTCGTCTGATTCCAATTTTGTACCCCAAAATGAGCAAAAATAATATTTTGAGCACATGATATGAATAGTTAAAATCGTCTGTGCACGAAAAAAAAGCATATCGTTGAAAAGAAATCTTGATGTTCTTTTCAGATATGGCAAAAAAATGAGAAATTCGAATGTATTGGGTGTTGTTTTCTGGCAGAAAGAATTTGTGAAGTTTAAGTGAAGCCGGACATGGATTTTATTTTTTGTTGTTGCCTCAATCAATTCCACAGGGTAGATTGAGCAAGTCTACCAGTTTTTAAATATATATATAGGTTGGTTGGAAAGTTATGAGACAATGAAGATATGGACAAAATTGATGAAACATCCTGTATCTCGGATATAAGAAGTTGAAGACCCATCAACCATGGGTTTTTTGAAATCACCCCAGTGACCCCTATCCACAGTTGAGTTATTTACCTTTCCCAATAAAACACCCTGTATTTATAAATCGTAGGTATTACAAGGTATTTTCCAAAAAAACAAACTGAATCCATATTTCTATTCTTAGATATAACTCTTTACTTTCCTACTTTTTGTATTGTGGAAATATTAGATAAATGTAGAAGTAATCTGTGCAGCTAGGTAGACTATGTGTTCTTTGTTCATCAAGAATGAGGGTAGATAAAAGAGAGAACAACGAATAGTTCATTATGCGGTGAATGTGATGAACATCAATATTGAAAATGAAGGTTTCTGTTCAGCTATCATACGATTAGTCGGCGGTCTTAGGACTGCTGGCTGGAGACTGCCCTGCACTGATGAAAGTCGAAGAACTCGAAACCGGCTAAATCGAACTCGATAGGCATTCAGGAAAGAATCACTCAAATCAGTATTCGTTTATACGAGTCGATGTATAGATTTTGGGAGGATGTAATTCAATATTCTGCGTGGCATTAGCCAAGGAAATAGTTGTTTTTCTCCCGAAAACTACGATTGTTGTTCATTTTATGCACATTATGTGGAAATAAATTCGAGCTTCCTGTATTCATCTATTTATCATTAATAATTTTCAATTTCTTGTTTTCAGCATCTGTGTAACAGTAGTCGTACTAAATGTACACTTTCGCTCTCCCCAAACTCACAGAATGTCCCCATGGGTGAAAAGAGTTTTTATCCACATTCTTCCCAGGCTGTTGGTGATCAAAAGGCCGACATATGTTTTCGAGACGAGCAGGTAAGGTCTTCAATGTGCAATAATAGTTTATTCAACGAGCCAAAAATTATGGTTATTTCTCATGAAGACGAAATTATTATGTGGGTCATACGGGCTATGAAAATTGCATAATATCTGGTATTCGGAGAACTGAAACATGCGAAAGTTAACGAATTGATTTTTTCTCTTGGCATTTTTTCGTTGCAGAAAATTCAATATTGAAACCATTGATACATTGCTTATTAATATCATCATCAAACCGTTTAGACATGTTATCTCGATCTTTTTTATCACTAATCTACTTCATGAGGTTAATTCAATAGGTGGAGGGACTAATCAACATAATTTTTTTTGTTATTACTGCGGGATATATTATTATGAATTTGATAATATTGGAGGAAACATAATTCATACCCTAACAGCACAATTATTTCCCATGGATATCCTTAAAACGTCCTGTCGGGACATTCAGGACGTCAATAGGACGTTCGAATTTGGTACCGTAGACGTCCATTGAGACAACTATCAAATACCTAAATCCTACAGAATTCCTCATCAAGCACTACGGAGAGCATCCTTTGGACATCCGTAGAACAACCTATCAGCGACGCTGAGGGATATTAATTGGATGTCCATAGGATGTCCCAGGGACGTACAAATTATTCTTGAATCTGAATTTCTCTGGGTTCCTCAAGATCCAGATCTTGCATAACTGATGAGGACATCCAGTTGAGTTGATGGTCCGCAGAAGGTCCCCAATAGATCCTGAAAAAGTTTCCCAAGGATGTCCGATAGACTCACGTGAAGGACATTGACGGGGAGTATTCATAGTCTACGAGCAATCATTCGTCGGCGAGAAGTAAGTTAACGTCCGTAGGACGTTATTTCTAGGACATTGGATTAGTACAGTTCATGTACCATTTGGGACATCCGACGGTTATTCTTAAGGGACATTCGGAAAATGTTCCTGAGGAACATTTCGATTGTTATACGATCCTGGAAATATTAAGGGCGTCTGTGCAGAGATATTCAAAGGAATGTACTATCAGGGAAATTTCAAGGTTGTCTAGAAGAGACATTATATGAGATCAGAAGTCATGCCAGAATTTGTACTACTCGGGACATCCGATGGATGTCCCCGAAGGAACGTTCAAAATCATATTCCATCAGGGACATGCCAAAGACGTACTTGCATGGACTTTCTATAATATGAACCACGTATGACGTCTGAGGGATGCTATTTCTAGGACATTTGAAATGATGTACCAGCTGGGACATTCCGTGGACCTCATTGCTCGGACAATGCATGAGATGTACGATATCGGACGTCCCAAGGACACTAACTTTTGGTCCGGGACATTCATTCGGACTTGAATTGTACCAAATAGGGACGTCCCTAGGACGTTGTGTGCTATTAGGGTATGAAATAGCTCAATCATGCCAGAATTGATCAATGAATTTGCATAACTAATCTGTCGTTCAGATTACCATATCACAAAAACAAACTTTATTGCGTGGCAATTAGGAATGTGCACCTCAGAGAATTGTTACATTCTCAATGGAATAAGATATGCGGTATTTTGGTAATCTTTGATTCCCAAAAACTCAACAATTTTTCATCCGACTATGCGTCTCATTCATATTTTCTGAATCAGTAAACAATGCTCAATAGACATGTAGAAAAATATATACAATTTTCCATTGGAAAAATCTGAAAATGTCTTTTACGGAATAACGAATGACCCTGTAAATAGAAGAACATCAAAATTTCTTCAAATCTGTAGAAACAAAAGACCCAGATAGCAAAATGTCATCCATAAAACGTCCATAGAATATTCTTCGAGAATATTTTAATATTCTCACAATATGCTACGAATATCCTAGGGACGTTCTATGACTATTCAGAATGGATTGTTTCGAATATTCTGAGAATATTTCCATATAGTGTATTGGAGGACAAGGTAGAAAAAAGTTTGCTCAGGTTTCGATGCGAAATTCTCACGAATCTGAAACCTTACCACTTCGTCCCGAACCTCATTGATAAATAAAATGAATAGCGAGATGACTTCACTGAATTAGTGGAATAATCAGCATGAGGGTAGTGAATGATATGTTGTGTCAGGGTAAACATTATGAATATTGATACAAGAATAGGAACATCGATATCATATACAGAGTGGGCCTTTGAAAACGAAACAGAGGCTCTGTAGGTCGCCGAAACCGGATTATCAAAAAAAACTGAAACAGGTCAACTACATTTTTGAGGGGGACATCTTTCTAAAATATTTTCAGCCCTGCGGCGTTGCCGCTTCTAAAGAAAAGAAGCAACAACTTTGTTATTTCAAATGGAACACCTTGTATTTTATTGTATTCTTAGATTCTCCCCGAAGAGCTGATTTCATCAATGCATCACACTTAGGGTCTAGCTGTAATGGTTTCAGGGATATAAAGTGTTCAAAATCAAGATTTTTCAACTTTAACATTTTTTTGTGTCGAAACTATTCATTATTGGTCAAAACGGCTCTCATGTCCCGATCTCAACTTGTGATTTACTATCTACTGACATTTATTTGAAACAAATACAGGGTGGTTCAAGATTCAGAATTCTGATCACCCTGTATCTGTTCCAATTAAATGTCAGTAGATAGTAAATCACAAGTTGAGATAGGGACATGGGAGCCGTTTCGACCAATATTGAATAGTTTCGACACAAAAAAATGTCAAAGTTGAAAAATCTCGATTTTGAACACTTTATATCCCTGAAACCATTACAGCTAGACCCCAAGTGTGATGCATTGATGAAATCAGCTCTTCGGGGAGAATCTAAAAATGCAATGAAATACAAGGTGTTCCATCTGAAATAACAAAGTTGTTGCTTCTTTTCGTTAGCAGCGGCAACGCCGCAGGGCTTAAAATATTGTAGGACGATGTCCCCCTCGAAAACGTAGTTGACGTGTTTCAGATTCTTTTCATAATCCGGTTTTGGCGACCTACAGAGCTTCTGTTTCGTTTTCAAAGGCCCACTCTGTATCTTGATACAATATTCAATATTCTAAGAATAATCAATGAACATTGTCTCAGCATATTCAGAGAGAATTTTCGGAAAATATGTCGAGTTGAATGTTCATAGAATATTTTTTGCAGAATGAAAATATCCTATGATCATTCTGAGAATATGCTATCGAAATATCCTGAAATAGGTGTATTTGAACGTTGCCAGAATATCCATAAAATATTCTGTGCTGTCTAGGGAGTTTGAGGCAGGTTCAATAAGAGGCGCGATCCTGTACGACGGAGTCAAACTCATACTCGTTCCGTTTTTGTTGCAGCAAATTTTTGTCCACCCACCTCGTTCCAAGGAAAAGACAGCCTTCGACCTGTCTTTATCCTTACCACACGACTGTCCACAGGGACGAGAACAGTCCCAAGAGGAGGTATCCCAGTAGTAGGACTCCGAGTAAAGAAGATGTTTCTCCAGGGTAAGTGATAATGACAACACTTCATAAACGGTAAAATAATCAACAATTTGTTACCAGTTTCGCCGTTATGGTCATAAACAGACATACGCTGTTAGAAATTGGTTGATGATTCAACAAAAATTTGTAGGTACAGTAGGTCCACAACAATTCCTTACTTGAATCATAAAGCATTTGTAGTGAAACAAATCATCATTGACATTATTGATATGATGAATAATGAATTGATATTACTTCCTCAAACCCTTTCGTGTCATGAAGAACATTCTCTTCATATAGGTATACATATATCATCTTGTTAATCCTGCATCAACTTATTGCAATATTATAATATATTGTTACGTTATTCGGGTGCAGAAGCGAACACGACACTATTTATTTTCGAACTGCTTTATTTGAACTGAAGAAACACTATAATTTACATCGAACTTATAGCTACTATTTATGTAGAACGATTCATATCACGCGGTATATGACTGTCTCTCAGACACTCGCTGCTTGACTAACTGATAGCAGTTGTCCGGCCGTTTATATATGAGATCCCTTGGTAGGCTTTGGTTCGAGAACGTTCTCGAATGATCTTCCGTATCCCTGTTTTGTTCTAGAAGCTTCTTAGAACAATACCCCTCTCTCTCTTATTGTTCCATCGATTGTTTCCAGAACATTCCACAATCTTCTGTCACGTTATTTGTCACCGCGGCATATATTGAGTGTTCGGAAATATGCTGGTGCATGTAGTTGAGGAACAATCTGGGATGCGTGTAACAGGATGATCGTTGTACTCCTGCCTTCCTGCTGATGTTTCAAGAGCCCCTGTGAGGGGAATATCATTACAATATATTATGTTGATTGACTTACAAGGCCTCATGACTAACATTGCAATATCTCATTGTTCAATTTCGGAATCGGTAAAAGTTATATTTCGGAAAAAGTAATCTCGATTCCAGAATTGGTTAGTTCGATTTCAGAAATGGTAAACTCAATTTCAGAATCGGTGAGATGAATTTCAGAAAAAGTCCATTCAATTTCAGAAATGGTCAGTTGAATTTCAGAATTGGTAGGTTCAATTTCAGAAGAAAAAATCCTTATATTTGTTCGAAATGTTTCTAATTGCATGTGAGATTAACAAACCATATTTAAAATATTCAACTTTTCAAAAACAATTTAATCCACAGATGCCTTCCATCTGAAAAGCTGGAAGATAGTGGCGTTGCACATGATAATAAGAATGCAAACATATTTGAGGTGTTATCATTTTCATTGAATGATCTGCACATTCTTCAAGAAATCGCAGTCTGAATTCTATCTGGTTGAGCAATCTGTTCGGATCCCCAGCTATGACCCTTTGGCGATGCTCTTGCAAGAAGCTCTTCACTTCTGACTTGAATTCACTCCATATATGTTCAATCTGATTCAACATAGGGCTCTTAGACACCGTTCCATCCACTGTAAACAATCTTCTCTTTTGCAATTAGAAACATTTCAAACATATAAGAGGATTCATCTTCTGAAATTGAACCTACCAATAATAATTCTGAAATACAACTTATCATTGCTGAAATTGTATGGTCTTTTTCTGAAATTCATCTCACCGATTCTGAAATTGAGTTTACCATTTCTGAAATCGAACTAACCAATTCTGAAATCGAGATTACTTTCTCCGAAATATAACTCATCGATTCCGAAATTGAAGATGAAAAGGTATAGATCTCAGTGAATTTCTAACAATATTTTGTTTTCAATATCCATTGTTGGTTCAAAAATTGAATGAGGAATGAAATGAAGAGAACCACCTTGGTATAAATTGAAAACACACTTCTTGCCCCGAAAAGAAGTGGATAATGGTAGGTTTTGTAGCTAGTGGTTGAAAATATAATGAAAGTGTGATGAAAAATACACAAATTAAAAAATATTTGTACAGTTTTTCAAACTTCTTCTCATTTTTTCTGATTAGAATGATTTCAAGCAATGTTCATGTCCTCTAGTCGTATGTCCAACATAAATTCCATTCTGGTTGATTTGGCTCCATGCAGATTCGCAAGATCGACTCATTTACATTTTGATAATTCAATTATTCCTACTGCCACTGCGATTCGGGTTAATAATTTCCTCCGCATTTCCCTAGAGCTCGTAAAAAGTCTGGCTAGTAATTTAAATCAGTTTCTTCATAATTCTTGGGAGAAACTGACTCTACCCTCGTTCTTCCTGATAATATTGTAATTCGTTAGTGCCGGGAAAGTTGCAATCTGAGGTCCGTGAATCATGACAAAATTTGATTTTAAATTAAATCTGTAAGACACGAAATAGGAAACCCTTCAACTTTCATCAGAATAGAATAATTTTACTAAAGTAAATCTAACATGTTATCAATTCGACGAGATATAACATGAAAATGTGCTCAGAAGGCAGAACCTGCAAAAAAATGAATCGAGTGAAACAATGAAAAGAATGTCTTTTTGGTACTCACATAATGTATGACGACAAGGCAGGGCATATTGCCATTTTGGAAGTAGACAATTTTTAAGCCGAAGTCCAGTCAACTGATCGTAGGAAGAAAAATATCCAAGATGATCCGATTGTTTGACTATACCGGGTGACACAGGCTATCGGGCCACCCCTGTAACTTTTGCATTCTTCAACGGATTTTTCTGAAATTCGGTACACTTATATAAGCAACTATTGCGGATTTGATCACGTCACAATCCAATATGGCGGACTTCCGGTTTTTCTGGAAATGCCAGCAATTTTGTTTTTTCAAATGGAACACCCTGTTTATTTTTACATATTCAAGTTCAATAGGTCATAACAAGTGCAATCTTGATGTCAAATGTCATTTATTCCACAGCCTACCTAGTTGAAAAATGATTCTAACTGCAAGGAAATTCATAACTAGTTGTTGATTTTTGAATGTATACAATTTGTTACTGCACCGAAAAACAAAAATGATACTTCATTTTGTTCCTAAATGTATGTTCAAGAGAAACGGGTAGGTGGCCCATAGGGGTTCCATTTGAAAAAAAATAATTTTTGATCAGAATGTGATGTGGCTGAATTGATTCCTGGATAAGTGACACAAAAAATAATTTTTCAGAAAAAATTATGTTCTTCTGTCATGTGTGACTCATTGTGAATAGTCTTGACCACATCTCATTCATTCACGAGGTAAAATGAAAAAACAATTTTAATTTAATTTTTTTCGAAAAAATGACATTTGAAATAAAGATTGCACTTGTTTCGACCTGTTGAACTTGAATATGTAAAAATATACAGGGTGTTTCATTTGAAAAAACAAAGTTGCTGGCATTTCCAGAAATACCGGAAGTCCGCCATATTGGATTGTAATGTGATCAAATCCGAAATAATTGCTTATATAACTGTACCGAATTTCAGAAAAATCTGATGACGAAAGCAGAAGTTACAGGGGTGGCCCGATACCCTGTGTCACCCGGTATAGTTATATCCTCTCTCTGGTGGAATATGAAAAAAAAAAGTTGTTTTTTCTTTTTCGTTAAAGAATAACAAGATGCAGGAATGAAAAACATGATTCAATCTTGTTGTTGTGTACTCAAGTACTGAATCGAGTTACACGATGACCAAAGCAATGACTCACATTTCTTCTATACCTTTTCAACTTCAATTTCAAAATCGGTAAGTTATATTTCGGAAAAAGTAATCTCGATTTCAGAATTGGTTAGTTCCATTTCAGAAATGGTTAACTCAATTTCAGAATCGGTGAGATGAATTTCAGAAAATGTCCATTCAATTCCAGGAATGGTAAGTTGTATCTCAGAATTGGTAGGTTTAATTTTTTTAAATATCCCGAAACGCTCCACAAAAATTTGTTTGCAATCTTCAGACGCAAATTCATCAGCACCCCAGAATACATATGGAACCGCAGAAAAACCGACTACTCCATCAAATTGCACTATTCATTGTGAAAATTAAGAAATATTGAGAAATAGGAATTGATTATTATAAAAATCACCCCATACATTCGGAATCATCTGATGGAATACGATCATTGTTGTCATGCCAATCGAACCTCAAATGAGTTTGTGATTGTCGAAGTGACAGACACAGCGTTACTTTCATTTTCGATTCAGTGGAATTGCACAATGTGATAAAAAACTTCCAGCTATAGGGATGCGATACAGATGCGTTATTGCAAACGAAGTCCTAAGAAAAGTATGAGAAGGTATTCACGCGTTTTATTGAATGGTGCAACAATAAAGAAATGGAAATACCGAATGAAGAAGAAGTATTTTTGGACCATTTCCTAGAGGTGTCTGACACCTAGAGACCAAACACATTCTGGGCCTGCTGGCTTCCGCAATGAACCTATACATAATGCGTCAAACTGTATGTTCACAATAGCTATTACTGATAATCAGTACATAGAGAATATATTTCCCTTGTCAGTTGTTCCTTCCATGAATGAATAATTGATCGAACAAATCAATCAATTTCCTACGCTTGTTGAAAAAATATTGTTCCTAACTCATGCGTAAAGTGTCTCTCCCGCACTCGACTGCTTGCTCGAACTCCGCTTCGCGTCGTTCGTGTCGTTCATGTATGTCAACGGCAGTCGCGTGCGAAAACGAATCACTTTCCGCACTTGTAAGGAAAATTACTATCCTTGTAGAGGTCGACAATAATTCAATTCCTTGCTTAGGTTGGCTGACGGCGGACCGTTCGGCGGCAGCTGCCAGATCCACGGGCCGATGGCGCCCGAGGCGGACGAGCTGCCCGACGGCGGCGGCGCTGAAGGGGGCGGCAACGGGGTCAAGAGCCCCGTGCTGCGCAACCCCGCCTATTCACACTCGCGTTGTCCGCCCGCGGTGCACAAGAGCTGCTTCTGCGTCAGGTTCATCGCGGAGCACACCAAGATGCTGGAGGACTCTACCAAGGTGAGAGGAAAAATTGGTGTTCCGTTTATCTTCTTCGTTATGTCCATTTATGTGAACTCAAAACAATAATGAATTTCAATGTATTATCTGCTATCCGTGTTTGGCTCACTGTACAGGGTGATTAGTTGAGGGTAGCGAGGTCATATCTCATAAGAAATTGGTCGTACGGATTTGAGAAAAAAATCAAGAAAAATTGGTCGAAATTATGTTCGAGTTTGTCAAACGTTTGGTAGAGGGCGTAACAACAAACACCAAGTAGAGAAATGGGATTTTCATAGAATTTTGTCTATTGAAAGAATATCGATGTTATCATTTTCATATTCACTGACCATTTCTCTAAATTTTTTGTCGAGAACGTTTTGTTATATCTATCAAAATGAAGTGGTGGGGGAAGCTCAATTGTTTTTTCAAACAAATCAAGATATCTACCGTTTATTTCGACCAATTTAATCGTTCTCAGGCTCATATAAAAGAGCATAATTTGTTCTACAAAACGCTCATTTGGTTTTGAAACTTTGCTTTTTGCTGTCGCCGCTAGATGGCGTTAACTGATATGTTCGCAATTTTTTTAGTTTTTTTTTAAATAAGCGAATGTAATGGTATTGCAATTCTCATATGTTCAGAGGAGAAGTTCTTCTATAATTTAATGGAAATAGTTAATCATCTACCTTCTTCATGAATCGTTGATATTGATCAAAATATAATTTCATTAGGTACATTAAAAAATGGTACGCTTCTGTTTTTTATCAAAATGAGAATCAGTTTTGTGATTCCTCAATAGTTGTTAACAAAAAGGATCTCTTGACTTTTCTTCGTTAGACAAACGGTTTTGGATTGAAAAAATAAAGTAGGTTTTCATACTGGGCGCCCCATGTAAACCTATTTTATTTTTTCAATCCAAAACCGTTCGTCTAACGAAACAAAGTCAAGATGTTCTTTTTACTAGCAACCAATGAAAGATTACAAACTTGAACTTTATTTGGATGAAAAACAGTAGCGTGCCATTTTCAATGTAATATAATTATATTTTGGTCAATATCAACGATTCGAAAAGAGGTAGATGATTAATTATTTCTATTGAATTATAGAGGGATTTTTCCTCTTTTGAAACATATCGATTTTGATGTTCCATATCATTTGGTTTTTTGTTTTTCGAAAAAAACTCAAAAATTTGCTAACATTTCAGTTAACGCCATCTAGCGGCGACAGCAGAAGTCAATATTCAAAACCACATAAGCGTTTTGTAGGGCAGATAATGCATTTTAATATGAGCCTGAGTTTGCTTGAATCGGTAGAAATAAACGTGAGGAATCTTGGTTTGTTTAACAAAACAATTCAACTCCCCCCACTGCTTTATTTCGATGGATAGAACAAAACGTTTCAGATAGGAAATGCAGGGAAATGGTCAGTGAATATGAAAATGATATCATCGATATACTTTCATCAGACAACATTCTTCAAAAATCCCATTTTTCTACTTGGTGCTGGTTGTTACGCAATGTTCCAGCAATTCCTCTTGGCAACTTCCATCATGATTTTTTTTTTCAAATCAATACGACCAATATCTCATGAGATATTGAACATTCAAATCGAAATCCAACATTCGTAACGTTCGATTGCAGGTGAAAGAGGACTGGAAATACGTGGCGATGGTGCTCGACCGCCTCTTCCTCTGGATCTTCACGCTCGCCGTGCTCGTAGGCACTGCCGGAATCATCCTGCAAGCGCCCACCCTGTACGACGATCGGATACCGATCGACAAGAAGTTCTCCGAATTCGCAACCACGACCGTAGTTAGGTGCCCGCCGCCGGTGTGAATTCGGTCGCGTCTCACGAATGTCTCTCGCCAGTCATGCGAATAGTAGCATGTTGCTACGCTTCGGAAAATCTTGGAATTATCAGAACGTTATGAGATATGATGAAAAAAAAATATGGTTTTTGCATAAAAAAAGCGAGTACATTCAACCTAACTCATCCTGAATGAACCTGTTTCCTGAACAGTATATTTTTGGCAAATTCAATTGCATGAAAACAGACGGAATATCGTTTTTTCTGTGACAGGAGAACAATTTGAATTTCATCTCTGTGCACAGGTTATGGAATTCCACTTTTCATAAATCACTTTTTTCGCACATAGCATTATACATACAGTGTGTCCCACTTACCATGCTCACCATGAGTATCTTTTTAACGGTGAGAGATACGAGGTCGGTTAAATGACACCAAATGTGGGGTTTGTCAAGGTCAATTATAATGTGAAAAAATATTTTGATAAAATCTATTCGTTTTTGTTGTATACACAAAAAACAAATTTTGATCATTTTCATGTCTCCTCCGTAACTTCTTCATTTATGAAAATATTCAAATAAGAATTTCACATTCTCATAGCAGTTTTTCGAAGTAATTTCGAAAAGAATATGAAATTCATAACAACTCTTCTAGAATTTGAGATATCAGCACCAACTTCAGTTTTTCAAATGTAGGTCATAGCTTACTATGACTTAGTTACAAATAACTTTTTTTTCTCTCACAGATGATATGTCGCAGTAATAGTTTTGTGTTGATAACAACGGAGTTATCGTCATTTATACAAAAACAATAAATTATTTGGAAGTCGCCATCTTGAATTTATGAATTTTAACAAAAAAATTATGATCTTCGACCTCAAAAAGCCCTACTTACCAATTTTGAATGGAATCGGACCAAATCTTATCCGCCATCTTGGAGCAGCCATTTTTTTAAATTTCAACAAAAATTCCATAATGTATTGTCACCGAAATTATGAACACCTGCCAAATTTCAAGTTGGATATCCATGGGACATTAGAGTGTTATGAGGATATAAGTGATAATTTTCTGATTTCAAAATACTGTGATATCTTCTCAATATCGATTCATTCTTTCTCCTGTCTAAACAAAAATGATTTTGTATTCACGGAATAAATATTAGATTTCAGGTCACGGTTTCTCGGAGCTAACCTGGAGCTAAAATCTACTAATTTCTTTCCTTGTATGATAAATAACTATTGTGCATGGAAATGGAACCTCTCCCAACTGAACTCGTCCTAATATAACCTATTTTCTGAAAAGTATATTTTTCGAAAAATTACTTGAGAAAGAAGAATAACAGCCGAAAGATGGAGCTCAGAAAACTTCTCCACATTCAAATTGCTGCCCCAGGCTTTATTGCCAAAATTATATAAATAATAAGGTAGATGACGGAAACAGTCGTTATAGATGGGTACCTATTTCTTGTTCCTGTATAGTATGTCCAATAAATCTAGAAATTATACTTGAAACCATCCGAAGTCTGGCAACGCTGTTTATTTTTCAATATCATATAGTATCACATAAATTGTTATGTAAATAGCAACATATTTTATAGATTGTCCAATGACAGAATCGATGACTGGAATCAACATATTGAATTATTATTAAAATATCGCTTACGATTTCTGATATGAAAAAAAAAATCAATTTGATTGAAATGATACCTATCGATCGATCAGAACTTATGAGAATCAGTAAGACCAGTACCTATTAATATTGATGAAGATAATAAAAATGATGTGAAGAAGTATTTCTAATGTTTTTCCAATCATGTATTCTGCCTGACAATATTCTCGTCCCACATCGAGCTCATTCTAGCAAAAAAGCATAAGAAATTTTGTAACGAGGAAAAACAGAAAATGTACATAAGAAAGTATTTATTTATATATTTTGGGAATTATCGCGAAATTTACAACATTTATACAAATCAGCATAAAAGACCCAATAATGAAACACGAATACTCACCAAAGCTTTGAGATTTTCAAGAGATGACAAATTTGTTTGAGTTTTGGCAGAGAGTTGTTCGACCAATCTCAAGACTAACCAAACTTGCCGACGTCATCGTTTATGAAAAGAATGGCAAGATTTGCGGATTATTATAAAAGATGCTTCAATTCGGAAAGATTGCTTGAGCTATCAGCAGCTCCATTTCTTGAGAATCTAAACTTTTTGGATGTATACATAAAAATTGAGAATCTCTGATGATAAGTTGATGTATTATTCATGATATTAGTATAGATAACTGTTTGGGATGGATCAATTGTCATTTCGAGGTCTGTTCTTTCTATCGATTGATTATAATGTATCAATTGAGAACAGTTCTCGATGTACAGGGTGAACAACTGGGAACGGCTGTCGGCCATATATCAGCAACGAATAATGACAAAAGTTTGAGATATAATGAATCTTATGGTATGAATATCAATACATGATGTAATAGAGAAACTCAATATCAATTGACCAACGGAAAACCGAAATATGATAGCTTTTCGCCAAAGAAAGATATAAATAACTATCAAAGTTGGAAGAATGATAGATATAACAGCCGTTCTTCGTTGTTCACCCTATATACACATACGATTTTAAGTCTGGCTTCTATATTGTTCTGATTTTTCATTTTCTGTTGGGAAAGTGATATTCTCTGAAAACAGTGACGAAATGAAGAAAATAATAGCTATTTGTGTATTCAGAGCGCAAAGTGATAGACTGCCGCTCGACAATGAAAGTTACCGCGCGATGCGGAGCGGAGCGCGGTAATCTTTGGAGAGCGGCAATAACACTTTGTGCTCGAAATACACACAAGATTTTTATACAAACGCAGGTTTCGGAAATGACTGCCCTGAAAGTATGAGCGATGGAAATAGTTCTTATCGTTAATTATCCCATATGTCCTAAGAAAACAAAATGAACTTAAAATAACTGACAAGCCAGAAAAAAAAATGTCGGACCTACCGAGAATTGAGATTGAACCACCAGCGTGGCAACCTGAGCTTCAGACCTCTGAGCCATGGTACAATAAACTCTGCAATCAACATGACTCATTGATGCAATAAAATAAAGATACACTGTCTTTCTGATGATGACAAAGAGTTTAAATATAAAGTATAATTCACCTTTTTTAACAGATATTCTTCATTGAGAGCTTCTTGTAAAAATTTGTTGGTACATATCTTCAGCGGTGAATGTTTTGGATTTTTTTCGCTTTATATCCAATAGATTGTTTCTTGAGAAATGCGATGAGTTTCGGATACTTATTGATTCCGATATTATTTTTAACATCCATGTATACGTACCATCGAATATATAGACGAACAATGAGTTGATGACTTCAAAGTCTTTGATTTTTCACCAAAATAAGCCAGTAAAACGTTTTCTGAATACTTATTCATCTTCTCGGAGTGGCACCAATTTATATATGAATGTATCGTATTGTAATTCATATTTCTTCCTTGATTTCTTAGAGAACATCGTGAGAACCAAGGGAGGAATTGGTGTTCTTTTTGAATTTCTGGAGGTTATATGCCACGGGGAAGAGAGATGTGCGAGCGTTTTTTCAATATTTTTGCTCACGAGCGCAAATGCTGTCAGAGAATGACATTTCTGGGAAAACGTCAACTTTGTGCTGGAATTTGAAAGCGTCAAAGGCTACTTTGTGAAGCGTTCGTAGAAAAAATAATATGTTGAATGAATCTTTAGTTCTTTTGATATTCATAAGGAATTAATGACACTAAGATCAAATGTCAATGAAACGAGCTATCATATGATCTCTTGAAAAAACATCCCAATACAGTTATCTGCATTTGAAAAATATGATTCGAATTGATAAAAATGAGCAATAATTGCAAGCATCCCGATATAAAACGATAAATTGATGTTATTTTTAAATCATGATGAAATAATATGATTGAACTTAGATCAAGTATAGAATATAAGGTGTTCCATCCGTCTGATTGTAGTGTCAGCAATTTTGTTTATCACAAAATATTTATCAAGAGTTATTATGAAAACTCCATATAGGTCTATATTGTTGCTCTGCTGGAAAATAACGATATTGAAACGCAATCAATTAACATGCAGATAGCACAAATACCGCTTGAGGCCCTTCTGAGGCTTTCACAATCATTATGTCCTCAAGACGTCGGAGACGAGCCTGAGGACGTCCCTAGGCTGTCTTACTGTTACCGATAGCTACGCCGTCCTGTAGTAACATCCGATTTTCTTAAAAAATCTAAATCCCATGAAATTCACATAATTCACCTCAATCAATAATTTGTTCATATGAAAAACCACATTCTATTATTCAAAACCTATTCTGGAGAATTTCGAGTTCATTTTTGAAAAGATGTATTTGCTTTTTGCTGAGCACTACTAGAAGTCATTGCTCATTGGTAGTTATATTTCTCCTTGTTGTTTCTGATCTCCAAGCCCTGAACATACTAATTTCCTGTTGCTGCATCTAAAGAAAGTTGGAGCCTTCATACAATATATTGTAGAGATTTCGAAGATTCCAGAATATCTTGAAATAAAGAAGATCTGATCTGATCTGATCTAGTTTGAGTTTTTCCCAACTGTCTGAAACGAACAATGTTTCGATAGCTTATGTCCTATACTATCTATGATTTGATTCACCTACCTCTGTTCCTTTCTTCCTGAAGAGAAAGTCACTATATTCGCGATTCTTTAACCCTGTTCATACTTCCTGAAGCTCAATCCACAAAAAGTTATTATACTATGTTTCATAGACTCCGGGTGTTTTCTATTTTTTTGGGAATCAACTAGAGTCCAACCAATCCAAAAAAGAGTAAACAATCGCCTGCCTTACAACTATAGGCCAATCGCCCTGTTATCTGTCATCGCTGAAGTGATGGAGAATGCCATCAAGATTGTGCCCATTCAATATCTGGAAAGCTCAGGAATTATTATTGATGGACAATATACCGAAGATCAACTGGATATTTCTTTGCCTACGTCACACCATATTATATGAGAAGCTTCATTATAAAAACATAAGGAATCTCTAGCTGTGGTGTTGGATAAATCGAAGGCATTCAACCGTGTTGGGCAACAAGGACTCCTCCACAAACCACCATCTTTGAGCTTACCACCTCAGATTTGCCATCTTTAATCGTGTTCCGTTTCAGGCAGATCACTTCATGAAGTGGTGGATGGAATATCGTCTAATACCATTGCCATCAAATCCGGCGTACCGCAAGGATCAATTTTGGCAACAATATTATTGTTCCATCTTTTCATCAATGATCTGTTTGGAGCAACCGATTGCCCTATCCACAGCTTTGCAGACGATAGTACTCCTCAGTCCTGCTCATACTGCGTTTTTCCCCAAGAATGCCACCAGAACTCAAGCACGTATTTTCTGTAGGAAGGCATAATTCAGAACGCCTGATAAATTGATATGTCTGGTACCACCATTTTCACCAACACCACTTTATCGATGCTTGGTATCCCAGCAATACTCTTTCATAGAAAAATCATGTCCGATCCATCGCTAAAGCTGCTTCACAAGAACCCTGATTTTCATTCTTTGCAAAATTTTCATTCAAACCTCAACAGTTTTTATGATCTACAAAGTACAGATACAGCTCATTTCAAAATACAATTCTCACATATGGGGCTCAGAACCCAAACAGACGCTGATCAGAAAAAACTTTCGAATATACTAGGAATTTTTTATAACTAGTATCATTGCGAATCAATTCAAAGAACATCTAGATGATAAGAGATGCGATATGACATGAGACCTCACTTCAATTCTGGTTCTTCTTTTTTTTCCATTTGGCTTGGATGACACGTTATTTCATGAGATGTCATCTGAAGACATCAACAGGCGCGAAATCCTCTACATCCTCAGGCTGGCACTTCCCTGATAGCACAAAACGACCTAGGGACGTCACTATTTGGTACAATTCACGTCCGAATGTCCCGAACTGAAAATAAGTGTCCTTGGGACGTCTCATCCCGTACATCTCATGAAATGTCCAAGCAAGGACGTCGATGGAATGTCTCAGCAGGTACATCATTTCAGATGTCCTAGAAATAGCATCCATAAGACGTACCACGTGGTACATATAGTAGAATGTCCATGCAAGGACGTCCTTGGCATGCCCCTGATGGGATATAATTTTGAACGTTCCTTCAGGGACATCCATCGAATGTCCCAAGTAGTACATATTCTGGCATGACTTCAAATCTTATATAATATCGTTTCTAGACAACCATGAAATGTCTCTGATGGTACATTCCTTCAAATATCTCTGCACAGACGCCCTTTATATTTCTAGGATCGAATAAAAATCGAAATGTCCTTTAGGTACATCCTTCGAATGTCCCTTAGGGATATCCGTCGGATGTCCCAATTGGCACATGAACTGTAAATTTTCAATGTTCTAGAAATAACGTCCTATGGACGTCCATGTCGGTACTTTCAATATGTTGTCCCTGCGAGGACGTTAACTTACACCTCGCCGACGAATGATTGCTCGTAGGCTATAGTAACTCCTCGTCCATTAGACATCCTTGGGAAACTTTTTGGACACCTTCTCTGGACCATCAACTCAACTGGATGTCCTAATCAGTTATGCAAGGCCCAGAAAAATTCAAATTCGAGAATAATTCGTAGGTCCCTGGGACATCCCATGGACATCCAATTGATATCCCTCAGCATTGCTGATAGGTTTTCCTATGATGGATGTCCTAAGGATGTCCTCTGTAGTGCTTGATGAGGAATACTGTAGGATTAAGGTATTCGATAGTGGTCTCAGGGACATCCCTCAAGGACGTCCCTAGTTGGTCCTCAAGTGGGACATTTATTGTGCGTCCCACAGATGTCCAATGGACGTCCACGGTACCAAATTGGACGTCCTGAATGTCCCGACTAGGGTTAGAATTGAGAAAGAATTGAGAAAATAGTACGTCCACTCCAGACATTATTGTAAAATCGAACCACCTCCACTTCTGATCAAAAGATGGAACACCTCGATTGATGCAAGTTTGAAATTTGTCTGAATAGACTGCCTAATAATTAGAATGGGAACATTTCAACTGTAAATATATAAGGTCATGGCTGAGATGTTAGACTGTAGATAAGAAATATCGTTATATATGGATATTATTTTAGGGAATAAGGGTTGTTATACCTGTAGGTTGTTGTTTGATTTTATATAATCATGCCTGAACACAAATAAAAATATGGACTAGCACTTTCTGTTTCATTATTCCTTCATCACGGTTCCATATTTCAATGATGTGGAAAGATATCGACTGAATGAATAACCTTCCTTTTATCCCTCAAAAACACCGTTAGTTTTTCACTGTATTGTCAAGAATGGATGGATGGAAACTATACTAATTCCATTGGGAATATTTGAATTCCCATTTCATTTAAGAACAGTACAATAAACTAGTCTAGATCATATTCTTAGAATTATTCAGCTTACAGGATATCAGTAGAGAATTACGATATTCAAAGGAAATCATAGCTTGGATTCCAATCCTATTATCATTCAAGTGAAGTTGCTGACGGGCAGAAACTGCTGGTTTTGGATTTTTCCTAATCGAGGTGAATACACTAGTTTTTATGCTAAATCAATTACCACTACCAAAACCGACATGAAGAAGTATTAGAGAAAGAACCGGCAGTTGTGGTTCAGACAGTGGACCGTGAAGTATAGTTTTTTTCAAATTCTCTAACAAAAAAGTAAATCTTGAACATTTTTGAATCATGTCTAAACTTCGTGAATGGCAGTTCCAATCCTCCAACGAAAAGCGAGCCTTTCTGTGAGTACGTTTTTTAATATTACTAGTTTCAGTTTTATTGCCCGAATTGTTTTTTGATAAAGATGAATAAATTTGTAAAGTGGAGTTGAATTCTTTGATTATATATAATTTTCGTAAAACCTCTTGCAAGCGAGTAAATTCGAGTTACGATTGTGGGGGTTAGAACCCGCTCGTGACAGTATGTTCATCTACTTTTACCATCGATATTGATTTACGATGCTTTTACTTTGATGTGAATCCATCAACATTAGCTTCAATAAGTGAATTTCACTAATTTTGCCGGTGTGTGTATGAAATTTCAGTAGAATATTCATGTTTCATCAATAATTCTATCAAAATAAATGGTCTTGGTTTGAATTCTTCCAGATATTTCAAAAGAAGTTTTCGTATCCTCATTATATACTGATCTATAGTAGATCGTGGGACTTTGTCTTCATATCTCATATCGTAAGTGTACAAAACCAGTAAAGACAAAACATTGTTTGCTGTTACTTATTTTGTCTTCTTCCACCAAATGAATATTTGATGAAGAGACAAAATCATACATTTCGAGTTGTTATTTCGTTGGAAAATGTTTATTAAAAACATCAATCATAGTATTTCTGCCTTCAAGATAGGTGAAACTATAACAAAGTGAGCCAGCATCTCCATATTCATTCTACAAGTAACCATGCTTAGTTTTCCCAGGGAATAGATAGAGATGCAACTATTTCTCGAGTTTCTAACTTGCATAAAATGTTCAATAAATGCAGATTCTCACATAAATTACCTCATAACAATTCTTGGTTCAATAAGCAATGGAATTGCAATCAGTGAAGATTGGGGAGAATTGATAATTCATGTATTTGATCAACAACAAGTCGAAATGAACTCAAAATATTGATTCTGGAACCATGAAGCCGATGGAATACAAAAACATGACTTTTTTTCAACATTGTATTCGAAGAAACAGATGATCTGCACTAAGATGTTATTGATGGGGTTGGTTAATTGGCGAATAACTACATCTGCCCTTAGTAAGACTACCTAATTTCAATGCTAATGGTGCTAATGGTCATTTCATGCTGCAGTTAAAAGTAGAACCGGACGAAATTCATAGTCTACTCCATCAAAACTATACTTTATTGTCATCATCGTTTTTGTTACATAGGAGCACTGAAGATAGAAAAAAACAAAGAACGATGTCAGAAAACCCCTCAACAACGGTAGGTCTAAAAAACTCACCTATTCTGAAAGAAAAATGTTACGTTCACATATTTGACGAAAATATTGAAAAACGATTAAAGAAAACTAATACATGAAAATGAAGCTAAATGGAGGCTGCAATTATTGCGGTGATTGTCTGACATTGTTCTTTGTTTTTCTCTCACTTCAGAGTTCCAATGTAACAAAAACGCTGATGATGAAGCTTTGAAGCTTCGAAACATGCCCCCGTGAGTCCTATCCTATTACCTGCACTCCTGCTCTTCAAGATGGATCGCCCAAGATGGCAGTAATAAGTCAGTAATAAATTTGAAATAATAACCCAGACAACCAGATGACGTTTCAGTGACGTCTCTTTCATGTCACTTGAATGACCAAGGTGACGTCAGTAGTTGACGTCGCATTGGCGTGATAATGACGTGAATAAGTCACAACCCAATGAAGTCATATTACTCACGGCGTATTGACGTCATTTACTCACCAAACTGTGACGTCCGACTGACGTCGTAATGACGTCTAAATGACGATTGAATTTGGCGATGATACGTAAAAAAGATTCCTTCAATATGGTGTGATTAACACCACTAGCCTCTGATGAAATTATATAATATTGATTATGCATTGTTGAGCCTGATTGGTGGGTCCCTCCTCCTGTGTCATGATGTTCATTCAATCGCCTATTCAGCAGCGCTATCCTTCAGTACGCATCACCATCAGAATGCAATCAGTTGCTCGTATTTGTATCAAAAATTATGTAGTTTGTGTCGGCGAGATGTAAGCAAACAAAGAATAGTTTGATAGCAATGGAAAGGATGTTGGCGAATTTGGCTTCACTTTGTCGAAAAATGTATATTGATATTGATGCATTTTTTGTCACCCAACAAAAATCTATATAGTTAATTATTGAAAAATTTCCTGAATGACGAAGTTCACCAAATTGGTACGTCACACCGACGTGATTTTTAGAACGTCATAGATACGTCACTGCAACGTCATAAGAGTAACGGTTTCAATATAGGTATACCTTAACAATCATTTTTATATATACATAGCTTGTTGGTTTCCAAGATATACAGTGTGTCAAAGTTAAAAAAAAAAACTTTTTCTACTACTTTTTGGGGTATATTAATGATTAGAATAAAACTTGCATGTTGATACGCTTTCATGAGTAATACTTCTGTTTCACATGATGATATAAAAGTATCCATGGTTTCGAGAATGTTTGGGAAAAATGGACGTCGACAGGACGTCCCTGCAACGTCATGAAACTGACGTCTACTTCTACCCATCTTAGTGACGTTCACTCGACGTCGAAACGATGACGTGATTATCACGTCATAGAAAATACGTCATAGTGACGTCATAAATTGATGTGTGACGTCTCTGATGGAAAATCACCAATTAGGGACGTCACAGTGACGTGATCATTCGTCATCTGGTTGCTGGGGAGTTTCATGTCACAAATGTTAAGTCGTAAGGAAATGAGGGTGATTTATGACGCAATCATAAGGGCTGTCATATTATAAGAAAAGTACCCTTTTTTTCCATATCATTCAGCAGTTACAAATATCTTTTTGGGATTTGATGTGATTTAGATCAAATGTGAACAAACTCAAGATCACGAATAAGAGCTCACGGCTCACACGCAGAGCGCATTAGTCGTAAGTTTCAAGTTGTAAGTCGTGAAAGATGCATATATGACGACTCAAATCTTTTTACGGTATTTGACACGTGTATAAAATTCATATTGAGAAGCAACGACTAAACTTCCTGAGACTTATGGCTCAATACTTACGTCTCAAAACTAGAGACTTGAAACTATTGCTTGAATCCACCATTGGACCCGACCACGTAACTCTTGTCACTTTCTCCAGAATCATCACCTCATGTTGATACATCACGATTCTATAGAGGGGAGTGGTAGGGAAGAGATAGATTTCATAAACCACCTAATTTTTCCACTATTGCCAAACCCTGCCAAAAATGTCTCATAGGAACTTATAAAAAAATATATATGAGAATTAATGAGAATGAAGTTGGATAGTGAAACAGTAATTCCGTATAATCCTATGTATTTTGCAGATCCATATATAATCAGTTTCTAATGGCGATTCTCTCCCTTCTTCTTAAAAGTATGAACTGTTTTTCGCAGATATATTCATAATCAGTTCCTACTAGTAATTCCTGGTTATATACATATGAGAATATATCAGAGTCAAGTTGGATAGTGAAACAGTAATTTATAAGCTCGAAATGTATTCTGCAGTTACATTTATAATCAGTTCCTAATGGCAATCCTCAATGGAGTCGATGAGTTTGAACTGTAATTCACAGATACATTCATAATCGGTTCTAAATGGCAATTCCTTATTAAAACATCGTAATTCATGATTTTGAAATGTGTTCTGCATGTACATTCATGACCGGTTCCTAATAGCAATTTCCAACGAAGTCTTTGAGTATGAACTATGTTTTACAGATACATTTATAATCAGATTTTGATGGCAATTTCTCATTGAAACACTGTGGCATTCATGAGAATGGAATGTGTTCTGCATATACATTCATGATGAGTTTCTAATAGCAACTCTATGAGTATGAACTCTGTTTTGCAGATACATTTGAAATCAGTCCCTGATTGCAATTTCTCATTGAATTAACGTGGCATTTATGAGTTTGAAATGTGTATTGCAGATACATTCATGATGAGTCCCTTATAGCAATCATCATCAGTTCCTAATTGGAATTCCCCATTGGAACACCGTAGCATTCATCAGTTCGAAATGTGTTTGACAGGTACATTCATGATGGGTTTCTATTGACAGTTCTTCATGTACTCAATGAGTATCAGCTGTGTTTCACAGATACATTTATAATCAGTTCTTAATAGCAATTCTTTTCGAAGTCTTTGAGTATGCACTCTGTTCTGCTGATACATGTATAATCAGTTCCTGATTGGAATTTCTCATTGAAATACCGTGGCATTCATGAGTTGAAAATGTGTATTGCAGATACATTTATAATGGTAATTTTTTAGTATAAACTGTTTTGCAGATACATTCACAATCAGTTCCTTATTATAATTTCTTATTGAAATACCGTGGCATTTATGAGTTTGAAATGTGTGTTGCAGATACATTCAGAATGAGTTTCTGATATCAATTCCGTATGAACTCTATTAGTATAAACTCTGTCTTGCAGAAACATCCATGATCAATTCCTAATCGGAATTCCTTATTGGAGCACAGTGGCATTTATGAGTTTGAAAAGTATCCTGCTGGTACATTCATAATCAATACCTAATAGCAATTCCTCAGGAACACTTAGAGTATAACTCTGTTTTGCAGATACACTTATCATCAGTTCCTAATTGGAATTCCTCATTGAATTACCGTGGCATTTATCAGTTTGAAATGTGTTTCACAGGAACGATCATAATGAGTTCCTATTGGCAGTTTTTCACGTACTCTATGAGTATAATCTGTGTTTCACAGATACATTTATAATCAGTTCCTAATAGCAATTTCTTTCGAAGTGTATGAGAATAAACGCTGTTTTGCAGATACATTAATTATAATTAGTCCCTATTCGGGATTTTATTCAAATACCTTGGCATTTATGAGTTCAAAGTGTGTATTGCAGATACATTCATAGATAGCTTATTATAGCACAGTCATATGAGATCTACGAGTATGAATTCTGTTTTGCAGATACATTTCATAATCAGTCACTAATCGGAATTTATCACTAAAATACCGTGGTATTTATGAGTTCAAAATGTGTATTGTAGATACATGCATTCATAATGGGTTCATCATAGCAATTCCATATGAACTCTGATTTGCAGATAGATTTATAATCAGTTCCTGATCAGAACTCCTTATCGGAATGCAGTGGCATTTATGAGTTTGAAATGTTTATTGCAGATACTTTCATAATCAGTTCCTCATAGAAATTCCATATTAGTATGAACTGTGTTCTGCAGATACATTCATAATCAGTTCCTGATCAGAGTTTCTCATTGTACTACAGTGGCATTTATGGGTTTGAAATGCGTTCTGCAGGTATATTCATGATCAGTTCCTGATGTATAACTCTGTTGTGCATATACACTTATCATCAGTTCCTAATTGGAAGTCTTAATTGAAACAGCGTGGCATTGATTAGTTTGAAATGAGTACAACATATCTATCTTCATAAAGAGTTACTATTGACAGTTCTTCAGTATTTTGTACTGAACCCCTGCTTATTTTTTCATGTATCATTCGATTTTGTTTCCAAGAACGATCTCTCATATTTTTTCTGTATAAACCAACAGAAGAACAGTTGAACTTTTGAAAAAATAGTCAGTTTTTTCATTGGCATATATACAATTTGAAAATTTAAAGGAAGAGTATTGAAGAAAGTTTCTTGGATAAATAAAATTGACAATACATAAAAAAGTTGAGTAGGTGTTCTAAATATTCGTGAATACCCTGTACAGGCTGTCCCATTTTCGATGTCATAACGGGATAGGTATCTCATTTATTTTCTAAAATAGAGATTTTCCATTTTCGCAAACGTGGGCTTCTTTTTAGTGAAACTCGCGATACCCTTAACCAAGTTTTCGTAGCCCGCTGCCTTTTTGAGATACAGGGCGAAATTGAAAATGCTGCATTTCGGGACCGTTCTTGTATCTCAACCATCTCCCAATTCATCGAAAAAGTCGAAAGTGTTTGTCATACATTTTTTCACGTAGAATCCAGTGGCGTAATCAGAATTTCAGAATAAGCTGCTATTATCCAGATATAATCAATCCAAAGTTATGTTTTTTCAAATGGAACATCACGCATATTTTTCCTCATTTGAAACATTGATGCTTTTCGCTTTTCAAAAATATACAACTTATGAGATATTTCTAGTCTTAGCCCAACATTCTGATAAATTCTAGTTTCTCAGTAGACTTTTCATAGATTGAACTTGTAAATATCTGGCAACATTGTCCATATCATAAATTTTCATATTTGCCTTGTTGCTGATACAGTGTTTCGTCACACACTAGATTCAATTTTTACCAACAATAAACATTCACCAATATTCAGCAGTATTTATTGAATATAAAAGCTGTGGACCTAACGAGTAGGTGGCTATGAAAAAAAGCAAGTGCAGAATGTTTTATAATATTCGTCACATACCTCTGTAGAATTTACAATTTTTTCATACAGCGGCGAATAATAATCCAGGATATCAGAACCACAAAAATTTGAAACCAACTCATTTTATATCACAACCATTTCTAATTTTCGTATCCTGGATTAGTATTCGCTATCGTATGAAAAATTTGTGAATTCGACAGGGAGGTGGCAAGGATTTAAAAACATTCTACACTCGCTCTGTTTTCATAGCCAGCTACTAATGAGGTCCACATCTTTTAGAGACAATAAATATTGCTGAATATTGGTAGATCTTTAATGTTGGTGGAATTGAAACTAGTGTATGAGAAAACATTGTGTCGGCAGTAAGGTCAATATGAAAATTTGTGATATGGACAATGCATGGTGCCACATATTCACAAGGCCCATCGATGAAAAATCTACTGAAAAACTAGACATTTTTCAAATTCATGCCTTCTACTATATACAGGGTGTCCCTAGACCAGTGGGACAGTTAAATATCTTCTGCACCAATAGGAATTTTCAAAATATTATAATTCCACATTATATCGTATCATGAGTGCTATCTTCAGGAATGCCTATATTTTATACGAGGGGCGCAAGGAAGGCTCACAAAATCGAACATCAATTTTTTCAAATGGAACACCCTGTATTTATTTGCATTTTCATATTCTCCTTGAAGAGCTGAATTCAATGACCTAGCATACTTGAGGTCTAGCGGGAATGATTTCCGAGATATATGGTGTGAAAAATCGAGATTTTTCATTTTTGGGAATTGTTTGTGTCAAAACTATTCATTATTGGTCAAAATGGCTTACATGTCCATATCTTAACTTTTGATTTACTATTCACTCGTATTTAAATTAAACAAATACAGGGTGGTGTAGAATTCTCAGTTTCAGTCGGAATTCCACACCACCCTGTATTTGTTTCAATTAAATACGAGTAAATAGTAAATCAAAAGTTGAAACATGGACATACATGTAAGCCGTTTTGACCAATAATGAATAGTTTTGACACAAAAAATTCCTAAAAATGAAAAATCTCGATTTTCCACACCCTATCTCTCGGAATTCATTCCCGCTAGAGCCCAAGTGTGCTAGGTCGTTGAATTCAGCTCTTCAAGTAGATTATGAAAATGCAATAAAATACAGGGTGTTCCATTTGAAAAAATTGATGTTCGATTTTGTGAGCCTTTCTTGTGCCCCTCGTAGAAAATATAGTCATTCATGAAGTTAGCACTCATAATGCGATATGCTGTGGAATTATAATATTTCGAAAATTCCTATTGGTTCAGGAGATATCCAACTGTCCCACTGGTCTAGGGACACCCTCTGTATATATATATATATATATATATATATTATCGCTTGGAGCGCACGAAAGGGAATCCCTATTATGTTCAAAGAACATCGTGCGTTCCTTATTTGATTACGGATACAAAGACTCATCGATTATATGAACCTATCAAAATCCTGAAATATACTGAAATAAGAACATTCATGACATCTTCCAGGATAGCTCAGTATTGATCGAAGTTCTGATTCCTCAATAATTCAAAATAAAAAATAACTCACAAGAAACCAATGCCATTTGGTTCCGTGAATTCTCGAAAATCAATTGTCTTATGAAAACTCATGAAATTCATTGCATATTGGGATAGTGATGTCTTATACAATCTCATTGGTTTTCAAATATTTCATTCCACATACATTCAATGAGGATTCAATGTAATCGGATCTGTGGTTCCTCATTAGACGGTATGAATTCCTGGAAGATATTTTGCTTATAACAACCTGTAAGATACGATTGTAATCAACACTGAATTTCACCATTGAAACTTGTAAATCTGGAGTCGTTCTGAATCATATTAATGCTCATAAAAAACGCATTGAATCAGATGCGGGATTCCTTATTACAGCTAATAAATGCTGCTCTCACTGTTTCCTGTCTTTCCACACGATATCATATACGATTATATTCGTTGATTTCTACACATATATCATACCTTCTCAGGCTCGTGAATGAGCAATGAAATATAATTGAGTATCGTGATTGGAAACCTTATACAAACAACTAACAAGATACATGGTTATGTGTTAAATTGTGCCAGTCATTTTTAACCTTCAATCATTGAAACATATGAACCTTACAGGAACTTATAGAACCCTATATATATCAGCAATGAATTGTCTATTTCAAACTCAAGAATCCTCATTAATCCAAATTAGCAATGAGGATGAAGTGATGCAATATTCGAGATCAAAAATACTCACAAGTTTATGCATCATGGCGGATGTTCAACCTCTTGGTGCGAACAAAGAAACAGATCGCGTTGGTAATCATGAGTAATGTTCACATTTATCCAAAAGTTATTTCAGATTGGAGCACTATCGAATCCACTACATTACACATGATATGATATGCAATTCACACCTCAATTCTCAACAATAATTTCAGAATAATGGGTATTCTCTCGAATCAAAACAGAGATACCTGTCTTCCTTCGCGAGCAACATAAACTAAAACAAATATGGCTGGCTAGTGGCTAGCTCAGTCTCAGAAGTACCAACGCAAAAAAGTTACTGTTTTGTTACCAACTTGAATTTTGTGTTCCCCTCTATGTGGAGACTTAATGACTCTCCAAGTGAATTTTCAAATGTGAATCTATGTGGATTTATGAGTTACCTATGTTATGAATTTGGCGTTGTTGTTCGGGTTTTTATGTGGATCTATCAGTTTCTAGTAGGCATGAAAATATATAATAGTTTCTTGATGCAATGCTGATAGGAATTATGAGAATGTATGAGGATATAAAGTATATTGAATGATTTTTATGTGATCGAATGAGGATTCATTTGGCAAAAACCCTCAGGCTTCTTCGTCTCTTCGAATTGTGTGCGTATTCAAGTTGAAATACCAGTACCAATATAAAAACAATTCTGTTTTGATGAGCTGAAGTTTTTGCAATAAATCGGAAAATATGGCAATATAAAGGGTCGTGTGATTAAAAAAAAAAGATGATAAAAGATGGTCTGAAACTTATTTGTAACGAAATCAGGGGGTGTTGAATATATAGAAAAAAAAAGGAAATCAATAAGTTTTTTCCGAGAAAGTGACAATCAATATAGTTATATTTTCAAATAAAATATACAGGGTATCTGTAAAAAGTTCGGACATGGCTCGGCTGTGGACTCCTGGGATAGAAACAAGTTGATTTAGGCCAACTTACCTATCCAAAATCGTCTCGTTGAGTTGGTACAAGGCGTTGAATTTTTTTTTGAAAAAAATAATTTTGCTCATTAAAAGAGAAGGCTGGGATCAATTTCCATAATTTTTGGCATGGCATGTTCCTCAACTGTAAGTCACGTTTTGAGATGTTCTTGATCATCATCAGTGACCTGCAAGTGTTTCAAACAACCATGTTGCCGTACAAATTTTGTGATAAATTTCCAGAGGTCGGACTGGAAACTTCCAGTTTTTTTCCAGAAAAATATTTTCTTCAGAAATATTTTTTGTATCGTGTTTATCTTTGATATGTCTCGAGGTTCATTTGCAAATAAATAATTTCTGATATGATGCATCCTGTGCATTTTTGAAAATTAATCTAATTAGTTGGACTGTTTATTGATCATGGCTGCAATATGATTTATTATTGTAAATAAACTGATAAGTTGCTGGTCCTCTTTTGCATTACAAGAACTTTCACGTCTCAAATTTAGCGATAACTATATACAGGACCCAAGGTGAGCACTTTAACGCCTTGTACCAACTCAAACGAAACGATTTTGGATATAGGTAAGTTGGCTAAAATCAACCTATTTTTATCCAAGGAGTCTACAGTCAAGCCATGTCCCAACCAGATTATTTTTCTTAAAAATGCATGAGATGCCTCAGATCAGAAATTATTCATTCGCAAATAATCCTGAAAAAATAACAAGATACAAAAAATATTTCTGAAGGGAATATCTTTCTGGAAAAGAAACTGGAAGTTTCCAGTCCGAAAAGTTGTCACCAAATTTGAACGGCAACATATTTGTTCGAAATACTTGCAGGTCACTGATGATGATCAAAAACATCTCAAAACGTGACTCACAGTCACAGAACATGCCATGCCAAAAATTATGAAAATCAATCTCAGCCTACTCTTTTTATGAGCAAAATTATTTTTTCCGAAAAAACTTCAACGCCTTGTACCAATTTAACGAGACGATTTTGGATATAGGTAAGTTGGCCTAAATCAACTTGTTTTCATCCCAGGAGTCCATAGCCGAGCCCTGTATAATGTTCACCTTCAACAATGACGTGCGTTCAAGCACTGACTCTGATATATTATATGAACACAAAAATTGTACCTACGCAATGGTGTCTTGCAGAATAGAAGTTATGAGCTATCAAAAATTATATTTCTCATAAAAACTGCTGGTAACCTTATAATATTAGAACCGTGCGTGTTCTCATTAGAAATTACAAATCTTTGAACTGATTTTCTCATACAAACTCATTTGATACATTTTGGATTGAGCATGCATTGTCTGATTGAAACTAGTAAACAGATTCCGCATAAAACCTCTTGTTTTATTATTATCATCATATAACAACTGTCAATCATTGTCATTAATCCTCATAAGATCTAATAATATATATTTTGAACTTGAAAATATTGTACTATTGAAAACTCACACAAACTTATAGAAAACATTTTATATTGGACATGAACTGTCTGATCCAAACTCGTGAATCATCATGAAAAAACTCTGCGAAAAAGCCTCTCGATATACTAGAAGTCATAACTATATATCCTCATCAACCCTCAAGAAGTCTATAACACATTATATCCTCAGCTTCAGCATTGTCTTCACAAACCTCGAAAACATACACATCTCATTCAAACTCATTAGATACCATTTAGATTAGGCATGTATTGTCCTATCTAAACTTGTGGATCCTTATACAAAAATTCTGCATGAAACCTCTCAACATACCATTGAAGTCATAACTGTATATCCTTATCAACACTCATGAATTCTGGAACACATACAAATCAGTATTGTCTTTTCAAACTACAAAAATCTTCAGAACATACACATCTCATACAAACTAATTAGTTACCATACAGATTAGACATGTATTGTCTCATCAAAACTCGTGAGTCCCAATAACGCATCATTCATTTCAACTCTCATGAATCCTTAAACAAACATTTCCTCATGAGATACATATCTCATGAAAAATAATCAGATACATTTCGAATCAGACATGTATTGTCTAATCTAAAATCTTGAATCCTTATACAGCAATCCCGCATGAAACCTCTCAAAATACCATTGGAGTCATAATGGTATACCCTTATCAACACCCATCAATTTTGATACACATCAAGCCTCAGCATGACCCATAGGATACATTCCGTTTCAAATCAGTAATGTTGTTTCAAACCCCAAAAATCCTCAGAACTAACACATCTCATACAAACTTATTAGATACCATTCAGATTAGGCATGTATTGTCCAGAATTCTTAGACAGAAATAACGCATGAAACATCATAACATACGAATACAGTTATAACGGTAAATCCTTATCAACACTCATGAATTCTGGAACACATCTTACCTCAGCTTGACTAATAAGATACGTTTCATTATAGATCAGTAATTGCTTATAAGAAATCTTGAATACTTGAAACCACATATACCACATACAAGCTCATCAGCAACCGATAGAATCATGGCAGCAGTTCCCTATTGAATATCATAATTTATCGAACACTTTTCACCCTCACAAAAACCCATGAAATACGTTGAAGATTATATCTATATTGTCTTTTGAAAACTTATGATTACTCAATAATTATTTACCGGATTCAAGCTGATAAGAAACCTATAATTTTAGAACCGTGTTTTCATATTTGAGCTCATAAACCTAGAAACTAGTTGACTTATAAACACTCATTGGACACATTTCAGATTAGGCATTCATTGTCTAATTGAAACTCGTAAATTCTCAGTTATTCTGAGTCACATGAATGCTAATAGAAATCGCATTAAATTAGATAAGGAATTCCTTAGTGAAACTCTAAAATCCTGATATATTTTTTTCCTGACGATACCCAATAGAATTCTATTTGTAAATTCCTACACATTTCTCATATATACTAAGGCGCATGAATGTGCATAGAATACTTTTCCAATTGGAAGTGGAATATCTTATTGGTGGTCATAGGCTCCTCAAACCACTTATGCCTGATAAAAACTCTCATACTCCATATTTGTATACGCTTATAAATCACATATACTCATGAAATATCATTAAACCTTTTAAAAAGTTCATGTGCCAGAGATAATGTACTCATACGCTACAGAACTCGGTTATATATCCTTATTAATACTCATATTTTATCTATATTTCTTCATGAGACTTCATAAGGTATTTTTGGCAGGGAAGGACAATATGGAAACAATCACAGAGTAATATGTTTTTTTATTCATCATTCATAATGGTAACATCCAAATACAATGAAAATATCAATTGCAACGTACACCACAATCCTCAAAATAATCAACGTTTTTATCTAAAACATGTATAAAATATATATTCATATATAATTTGATATTCTTTCGAATCAATTTATCATAACACAAACAAATAATTCTTTCATATGATCATGATAATATCAAAAATTGGCACATTAAAAACGAAACAAACATTATTTAAGTCTTTGCGTAACATTAGCTAGAGCTACTGCAAACGCTTGAAGGGCTGAGAAAGGATACTGAAAATCTAGAGTGTAGGCGTTTCCGTCGATCCGACCGAACTGCATCACCTAAAAAAAATATCATTATTTTGCTAACACAAATTATTTTTTTTCAATGATAGAAGGTTCAAATCTAGCAATACGAGATTTTGTAAAGATTCATTTGGAAGAGTTGAATCTGTTAGTTTCAAGACTCGACAACTATATATTTCTGGTGATAAACGAGTTTGATATGGCAATGGATTCCTGTTATGTTCCTTAAATGAAGATTTTGTTTATCAAAAATGGGCAATCTGGATAATTGCTGGAGTGAGGCTCTGGAAATCCAGCAGACTTTACTTCAAACAATTCAGAATCATGACTTTGCCCTCCATTTATTTATTTCAATGTTTTCGAGGAAACTTACAAAGATTCACTTCTACCAATAATGTTCATTTTTTCAATACCAGGAATGGTGGTATGTTACAAAATTCTAGATCCAGATTGATGATTGCTATTATTTACGCAATTTAAATCAAAAATCAATAGAATTATGATTGAGAACAGCTGCTATTCAGTTGATGAGTACTTGTCAGCACCACTATCTGATCTAGTACTACAGTGACATCCACGCCTTGTATATGTACCTATTATTGTTGCTATTGTGATGTTTGCAACTCATTTTATATATACATGAATATTTCTATTGTTTTTGATATGTACTTATGTTATAGTCATCCCTAATAGCACACAACTTCCCAGGGACGTCCCTATTTGGTACAATTCAGGACCGGATGTCCCGAACCAGAAATAAGTGTCCTTGGGACGTCCCATCCCGTACATCTCATGCAATGTCTGAGCAAGGACGTCCACGGAATGTCCCAGCTGGTACATCATTTCCAATGTCCTAGAAATAGCATCCCTCAGACGTCCCACACGTGGTACATATTGCAGAATGTCCATGCAAGGACGCTCTTGGCATATCCCTGATGGGATATGATTTTTAACGTTCCTTCAGGGACATCCATCAGATGTCCTGAGTTTACATATTCTAGCATGACTTCAGAACTTATATGATGTCGCTCCTAGACAACCATGAAATGTCCCTGATGGTACATTCCTTCAAATATATCTGCACAGACGCCCTTAATATTTCCAGGATCGTAAAACAATCGAGATGTCCCTCAGGGACATCCTTCGGATGTACTGTACTCTTCTAATGTCTAGAAATAACGTCCTATGGACGTCCCAGTCGGTACTTTCAATATGTTGTCCCTGCGAGGACGTTAACTTACACCTCACCGACGGATGATTGCACGTAGGCTTTGAGTACTCCTCGTCAATATCCTTCACGTAAGTCCATTGAACATCCTTGGGAGACTTTTAGGGGACCTTCTTCGGACCATCAACTCAACTGGATGTCCTAATCAGTTATGCAAGATCTGGTCCTAGAGGGACCCAGAAAAATTCAAATTCAAGAATAATTCGTACGTTCCTGGGACATCCTATAGACATCCCATGAATATCCCTAAGCGCTGCAGATAGGTTGTCCTAGGGATGTCCTAAGGATGTCCTCTATAGTGCTTGATGGGGAATACTGTAGGATTTAGGTCGCAAGGACATCTCTCAGGGACGTCTCTAGTTGGTCCTCAAGTGGGACATTTGTGCGTCCCACAGACGTCCAATGGACGTCCACGGTAACAGATTCGAACGTCCTATGGACGTCCTGAAGGTCCCGACAGGACGTCCTAAGGATATCCTTTGGACTTAAGTGTGTTATTAGGGATATATATATATAATTGTGAGAATTCATTTTCTTTTTTTTTTGTTCTGTTCACCTATTTCAGTTTTCTATAGTTTTTGAATTGACCTGTCATGAATATACTAATGGTATTTAACGTGATCAATGAATGTATCTATCAATCTATATATCTATCTGAATATCCACAAATATATATCAAGAATACCCCGCAAAACCCACTAAATTCAAGCTCAATTTGCATCTCAAATATTCAGTTTGTTTCAAAACGTGACCAATCCAAGTAACATGAGATTCACACACTTACAAATTCGAATCAGCCATTCACAGCTATCTTTGGATGTCACGTGGGACTGTGACATGCATGCATGTCTGTTACTTGAGAATTTTGATTTCGCTGCAAATCCCCACGAATCCAAAAATATCAATCATAACCCGATGAATCCATTTTGTTCATTCATATTTTGCCATTTGGGTTATAGTAACCTATTCTAACAGTTTTTTCTTATCTCACACGATTTGACCTCGATGGATTTGTCGGGTTTTGAATGTAGACGATTCAATTATTGTTTAAATTTTGTTCTAGGTTTTGAATATCACTTTTCAGAATAAATTTGAAGACCACAGGGGAAAAAGGGAGAATGTCACAATTTAGTGAAAATTGACTTGACACCGCCATCTGATAGCTAACCACTATATTTTAGTATAATAACGCAGCATAGTCAGCTAATATGCTCGTTCGAAAATACGTTGACATGAAAAAAGCGCGAAATGTCTACTTCAGAAATGTGAAGAAAGAGAAACGTCCAAGCTCAGTGCTGGCTTGAATACAGATTTCATTGTGATTTTAATAGGTTGTTTTCACACTGTCAAAAAGTCAAAGTGAACTCTCAGGCAGACAAAATATGAGAAAAAAAAGATATACGGTTACCTCTTTTTCATCTCTTGGAGCTTATCGAAGAAAATCTCTCTATGATGTTTGGGAAACATTGTGGGTACCTAGGGAGGATAGGGAGAGGAGGTGAGTATTGAAAGTTTTTTCTACTTTTGGAGATCATAAGTTCTTGGGAATACCCTATTCAATAATGAAGATGATGGAAATCCCTAATTTCGAGTGACAATGGAAAATTAAAAAACTACCCCCGCGTGTGAGAGTTGAACTCACAACCTCTGGGTTACATGCCCAACGCTCTGCCAATTGAGCCAACGGGTAGTCCGTCGGTCAGCCGGCAGGGAGGTCGAGTTCTCATCACACACCAGGCGGCAGAGTCCTTTCAATCCCCGAAGCCACTAGAAATCATGCACTATACGAAGCATCGCTGGCAGGATGGTACTATACAGTCTCTATATTTCCCTGTTCGTTCTCTGGCATTATCTTTTCTTGTATACGGAAATGTCCGAAAGCAATCTTGTGTTTTCATTTTCCATTTGTGACTCGAAATCAGGGCTCTCCATCATCTTCATTATTATATGTTAGATTGCTTGCGGACATTTCCGTATACAAGGAAAGACACTGCCAGAGGACGAACGGGGAAATATGGACACTGTATAGTACCATATTGCCAGCGAAGCATCGTATAGTGCATGATTTCGAGTGACTTCGGAAATTGGAAGGATTCTGCCGCTTGGTGTGTGATGAGAACTCGACCTCTCTGTCGGATCGACGGATGTCCCGTTAGCTCAATTGGCAGAGCGTTGGGCATGTAACCCAGAGGTTGTGAGTTCGACTCTCACACGGGGAGGTGGAGTTATTTCATTTTCCATTGTCACTAGAAATTAGGGCTCTCCATCATCTTCATTATTATATGTATCTTTTCGGTCGAGTAACCGACAAAAATTACCACCCACTCCTTAATACCCTGTTTGACAGAAAATTTCAAAGCTTTGCCCTGCTATGTATGAACGAGATTCCGTGAAGAGTTGTTAGACATATTTCAATGTTGAAGACAGAAACGTGTGCTGACTGGGCTTGTCGAGTACGTCTGAGTGATGGGATTGAAATAATGAGAATGCTACATGATGATTCCTACTCATACCACGTGGAATTCATAGAAAATGATCAAATTATAGAGATGCTAAATGTGCTATATGACAACTCACCGCTCATTAGGTAGTCAGGCGATAATGGAGAAATGAACTAGGGCAGATAATTGCGAGTGAACAATTCAGATTTTTGACAATTCATTTGGACATTCCTCATTTTTCCGTTGAATCTTTGAACTTATTTTTTGATTTCGAGGATTTTTCTATTCGAATATTCAAGAATGTTTACAAAGTATACAATGAAACATACAGATAGGTATTTTGAATGAACTGGGAAAAACCTTACGAAGTGAACCTTGTAGTAACGATAAAAACAAATGTTTATAGGTCAATAAATATTTAAGAAAATTCAATTTTCACAAGGAAAAAATTGTCTCATTGAGAAATGAGACATCATGTATTCAAATCATATATTCAATTCGCATAATTATTCATATTTATTCATACTTATTCACAATTATCATTGAGATATTTCTAATTATATTATTGAATGTTGATTAAAGAGATAAAATCATTTTAAGGGGAGTCTGATATACAGTATTTCATCTTCATCCGATAGGATTGTAGTGACTTTGCTTTTATGATAGCATTTGGAATTTTTTTATATAGGTAAAGAATTAAAAATTCACAATTTCTTCTTCCAATTGACTTATTTGTTTCATATTTCAATGTTATGTTATTCTTATTTCTTATGTCATAGATATGTTCTTTGAATTGAATGTCCTTTTCATTTTTGAAAATATGGATCAGTAAATTGTATGTATGAAATTGATTAAGATCCATTTTCTCAGATTCCTTATACAAAAGTGCAGTTGGAAACAAATAATCTGCTTCATTCCACCCCATCCTAATATCCCATGAACTAATTGAGATTGAGCTAAAGCCTCATAAATCATTTCTGAACTACAAATACCTATTTGATAAGTTTTTCAAATGTTTGAATCTAGGAATGAGGCATCTTATTTTCTTAGAGACATAATCAAAATGATGATTCTATTTCTAGTTGTTCCACTTCATTGCTCCTTATACTCCATCAAATGAATCCAGGTGGTTTGATTTCAGTTTCCTCTAACTTTCAGGAGGTAAGGAGGTTTTGAACTCTGAAATGCGTTTTTCTCGAAACTTACTTCTTGTGATATTCTCCTTTTTCTCCCTGTGGTATTCACTCGTGAATAGACCATTTTCATACACTGCTCTAGATTGGCAAGAACACTAGTTTCTTTTTAAAAAAACTATGACAGCATATCGTTCAGAAATCACACATTCATTTATTTGTTATCTGTCATTCCTTTCAGATCGCCCAAAATTTTTTGCCAAAGATCTACTGGAGATCTACTTGCCTACGTCACCCATTTATGGCAAGCTTCATCAGAAAAACACGGGGAATCTCTAGCTGTCGCGTTGGACATATCTAAAGCATTCGACCGTGTTTGGCATGAAGGACTCCTCCACAAACTACCATCATTCGGCTTACCACCTCAGCTATGCCATCTCTTATCGGGTTTTCTTTCAGGCAGATCGCTTCACGTGGTGATGGACGGTGTATCGTCTAATACCATTGGCATCAATTCCGGCTTTCTACACCAACATTATTCCTGCTTCATATCAATGATCTGTTGGGAGTTACAACTTGCCCCATCCACAGCTTTGCAGATGATAGTACCCTCCATACTGCGTTCTCTACCAGAATTCCCATTTCTCCCCAGAAAACTAAGAACTCACGGCGCAGGTAGGTCAATGCTATCAATGGAGATCTTGCTGAATTCACAGCCTGGGGAACAAACAACCTAGTTGAATTCAACGCCACCAAAACTCAAGCCTGTATTCTCTCTAGAAAGGCGGAACTCAGTATGCCCGATATTGTAATGTCTGGCACCACCATCCCCACCAAGCCCACCATATCTATGCTCGGTATTTCCATCAGCAACACTTTTTCATGGGATAATCATGTCAGATCCATCGCAAAAACTGCTTCACAAAAACTCGGATTCTTGTTCCGTGCGAAAAGCTACTTTACACCTCAACAGCTTTTCATGATCTAAAAGGCGCAGATACGGCCTGTTCTAGAATACTGTTCCCACATATGGAGTTCAGCACCAAAACATACGCTGATGCTGTTTGATTTCATCCAGAGAAGAGTCATTCGCCTGGTGGGTGACGCCACACTCACTCACTCACTCACTCGGCGACCTTCCACTTTTCTATCGATACTTCCACGAGAAATCTTCTTCGGAAATCCTTGCTATCATTCCTTCACTAGCAATACCAGTCAGACGAACTAGACAAGCCCAGTCAGCACATCCTTCCGTTGTCAACCTCGAAAGATGTCGAACAGCACTTTATCAAAACTTCATCATCCATAAAACGACTAGGCTCTGGAATTCATTGCCTGAGGAAGTATTCCCAACAATATACAATCTTCAGAAGTTCAAAAAAAAATTCAATAACTACCTCCTGTCCCTATCCTCCCTAGAAACGCACGATGTTCTCCGAACATTATAGGAATTTTCTTTCGTGCGCTCCAAGCGATGAAAAAAAAAGCTCCTATTAAAATAAGGGTATGGCAAGATTGTCAGACACCCTACTAAGGGTATTATCGTCGGAAACATACCTGCTTTCCTCTGAACTCGATTTGAAAATTTTTGGCCGATTCCTGGGTGACTCTTCCTCCGAAATCGAGCTGATACACTTGGTTGTTTTCGTTCCACATTGGCGCTTTGTTGTGCATCACGAACTCACGTCTTTGTGGTATAATCGGATTGTTGCAACTGCTTCCGTTCGGCTCGATTTTACCTCTCTTCAACTGAAATAAATCATAGGATACCAAGCATAGGTACAGGGTGTTCCATAAGCATAGGCCATAATTCAGAACTGAGTGGACCATTGTGGAAGTATCAATAGAAGTTAAAATTGAACCGGCGTTGTAAACAGGGTGAGTCATGAGGAACTGTACATACTCCTACTACGAATTAAGGTCTTTGAGGGAAAAATCCTAATGACCATCAGAAATTGTGGAGGTGAAGATTTGGTAAAATAATCTTCTGATCATAACTTTTCAACAGCTCCTTTGATTCGTCTGATTTTTTCATGGCCTATTCCTATACTGAACTCTCATCAACTGACTTTTTCAGAATCGGAAGAATTCAGGACCGTTTTTGAAAAATTTTGATAATTTAGTTTCTATCAAAAAGTTCATCCTGTATATGGTTTTTGTAAACTGTGACAAGGAATTTCCAAAGCACACAAATGAGCATCAGAAATAAAATATTCAAAATTCTCCCCACACTTTCACATAATTTTTCAAAAAACGATAAATTATACGCAAAAACGAAGGTTTGCAAACAAATTTTATTCATTCGAAAATAACTACTTCGCAACGCATAAATTTCCCGAATAAAAGTAATACCCATATTTTCAATGCTTTAGCCCATTCGAAATCGACGATGTTTTTCCATTTCCAGGCCTGCATTTCGTAATTTCATTTTTTGTGAAGGGTAATAATCACCCTGTTTTTTTTCAAATCAGAGATGTTCAGATGTTAATGGTCATCAATTCCAATGATTCGAGATAGTCGAACAGGAAATGAAGATTTACTCATCAATTATTTTCCGAAAACTCTACTGGCAAAGGTGGATAATGATTCTAGCAGGGAAAATAAGTTACCAAATCAACTGAATGAAACGAATCGAATAGATAAAATTGTGGATTAGAATCATAAAATTATTTAAAGCGATGGTCATCAACATTTTAACATATATCTCATCCACTGATTCGAAAGAAATCTAGAAGGTGATTATTATCCCACACAAGAAAATTAATAACTGAATTCAGATCTGGAAATGAAATGATATGTTGATTTTCATTGAGCTGAAGCATTGAAAATGTAAATCTTACTCTCATTCGTAAAATTCATGGGTTTGCGAAGTATTAATTTTCATATGAATCAATTGTTTAGCAAATTTTCGTTTCTTCATTGAATTCATATTTTTTCTCAAGCTGCAGTGAAAATTCGAGGAACATTTGAAATATTTCATTGTTGATGTTTGCTTGTGACCTTCGAAATTTCCCTGTCACAGTTTACAAAAACAATATACAGGATGAACCTTTTGCTAAAAACTAAACTATAAAAATTTTTCAAGGACGGTCCTGGATTTTCCCGATTCTGAATAAGTTAGTCGAATAGACATTAGTAGCGGAATATTCTATCGAAAAATCAGACGAATCGAAGACAAATACAAATAATACAAATACACAATATTTATTTCCATAGACTTTTTGCAGTATTGGATAATGTAAAAAATAGGATGTCTAAGTGAATAATGCGATACAGAGTGAGTAAACATACCTAATAGGTAGAAAAACAAACTTCAAGAAATTTTTTACACAAACAAAAGTGTTAAGGACATCAACAAAAAGTATTAGGTGCGAGGTCAGAGACATCGCAATTGAAACAATCATTGATTGAATAAAACACATTTCTAATCAAAATAATTTTAAGGTTGTTTCCAAATGTATGTTTAGGTCGTATTTTTTCCAAGTCAATTGGTAGTTTATTATATAATTTGATAGGTAGAGCAATGGGACTATTTGCTACTTTGGTCAGTCTGTGCTTGGGTGAGGCCAAATCCATATTCACTCTAAGATCATAATAATATATTGATTATTTTCAGAAACAGTATATTCAGATGAGTTATTTTTGACCTGCATTATTGATGCAAGAATGAACAATGAGTAAAATGTTAGTAGGTTCAATTCTGGAAATAATTCTTCACAAAAAAGGTATACGATTCAAATAATATAATTCTAATTATTCTCTTTTGAGCTGTGGAGACCTCATCAGCCCTGGCACAGTTGCCCCAGCAGATGATGGCATAAGAATGACAAGATTGGACATATCCAAAATAATAAAGTAATCAGAGACCAACGTCCACCTTATCCCTAAGTTGCCAAAGAACGTAAGTGTAGATTGACATTTTTTTCAATATTGCTTCAACTTGACACGACCAAGTCAAATGCTCATCTATATCTGTTCAATGGTCCTGTTGTTGAGATTAACAAACAGGCTTTTATTCAAATCAGTAAGACTAAATAGACGCTGTTGGAAAGTTAGGACCAAAAGAAATTTCTGCCAAATCTCATGATTCACCCTATATATTGTAAAAGAAGTGTAGAAGTTACTTTCTTATGTACATCAGGTACTCCCATAAGGTGCCTTTATTCGTGGTATGTACAGTTCCTCATGACTAGTCATGACTCACCCTGTATAGGCTTATCTCACGAAAATTCAAAGACTAGTTAGTGTGTGTGTGCAATGAGAACGTGTCCAGCTGTTACGATGGAGATGATCCTAGACCTCACTACTCTACATTCAGCTGTGGCGGATGCAGCAAAGAGAACGACATACAGAATGTTTAAAGAATGAGTGATCGAAGGCAGGTCAAACTGCCAATCCAGGAATTGCCTCAGGTCAGGATGAGATGATGCAACACTTTTGTGCCACAATTCAACACGAGGCTGAGTAGCACAGGTCTTATATCGAGTACTTCAGAAGCTTCCACGAATTCCTAGGTAGTAAATTTTTGCTTATAACTCCTACTTACTTTCTGTCTCAGTTGTGACTTCTGAAACGTTTCCAAATCTTTGTAATACGTGCCGTTGCACGTTTCGTCTCCTGAAGCGTTAACCTCGTCGTCTGAGCTTTCTTGGTTTTTGTTCTTTCTATTCCGTCTTCCCAGCAGTGGTGAATTTAGTAATTTCCTTCTGATCGGAGAAGCTGATTGGGGTCTTGTACCTGAGTAAAACTATCAATGTAACAACTATTTAGTGGCACACAAGATTATAACACAATTGATGCAATAACAGCAAAGTGTTCAGACAATTGAGTTCGTTCAACGCATTCAAAGAATTTGAACAAAATGAAGATCCTGGATAATAAATGAAGTTCTAGTCATGTTATCGCCATCTTGTAGTATATTCCCGAGGAAGGATCATGCGATCACGCACTAACACAGTATAACGCTGACATCTATACTATACACGTGAAAACTAAGAAACGTTACAGAGTGAAACTGCAAGTGAGCCAAACTGCTGACAGATGACACTACCTGAATACTTGAGAGTGGAATGATCCATCAATTCTATATCCATTGAAATGGATCGAATGATTGAGAGATTGAGGACGAACAGTGCTGCATATTAAGACACCACCCCTAACTTTGGTGTTCAAATTGCACTTCTATATGTTTCTTCGGTTCATTTCAGGAGACTTTTCATTCTCATTCAAGTGAAATTTCGGACTGAATATGTAGCAGGAAATTCATTCAAAAATATTTCGATTGATTTTTGAGATTTCAATGAAAGAATATCGATTTTCATCCATTTCTCTATGATTCTGACTATTATAACGTATATCGCCGTGATGTAAAGTCGAATTGAGAATGATGAGTTATTCAAGATAAACCAAGAAAAAAAACATGGATGTGCAATATGTAGAACCAAAATAGGGGATAGTTTCTAGTTGGTTGTTTGACGCAGGGGTGATTTGATCTCGTCATTTTGAAAAGCTTCTGCTCCTATAAGTTCCACAAATTCTTGGAATGTTTTATATGTAAGAATACTGAAAACTTCTGGCCCAAAATCTCTGAGACTCCTGTTATATATCGATATTGTTTCGGAATATATGGAATGTTTTATTGATGATATCTCTGTTATTATGCAATCCTTATTTGGGCTATATTTGGCAAATCAATGAATTCTGTAAACGTACACAAAAAAATGCCTTCGTTTAAATGTAAATACTAGTTATAATGTGATATACCCGTAGTTAGGACGAATTGGATGATTTGCCATAGAATAAGGTTACTGTGCTCAAAAATTTCCTGATTGAGAATCTAACAAAAAAAAAACAATAGATATGTTATACTTTGTTTGGAAAATGGTCGAAGAGTAAGGAGGTATACTGAAGAAAATATTGAATCTCACCCATCTCTGAAAGTTTCGGAAACAAATCTGCATTCGTTTCGCAACATGAAGAATGAAACATATTTCTTGATATAGATCTGACAAATGTCGAAACGGAAAGAAAAAGATTCCTAACCTTTTTTACTAGGAGCTGGCGATGCAGGCGAGCTCCTCGGCAGTTTCGGAGAAGGACAAGGGGTCGCTCTATTTCCGTCGTCCTCTCTGAGCCTCGTGATGAGTTTCTCCAAATTGGCTAGTGCTTGCGTATGGATAGCGACGCCATTTTTATCACTATTCATTTCTTTTTTCTGATTCGCATTCACCTGAACAAGGTTTCAGTTTCAGAATAATAAACATTGATGATAATATAAAACTTATCTCTCCCTACTATTCACCCCTACCGAACAGAGTGACAGAGGAATTTACCTAGTAGGAAAAGTTATGAAGAAGAGTATTGCAAGACCGCAATGAGATCTACCCCTAAATGTCTTTCAGAGGTCTTCAGCTGGTTTTTTTGAGTAAACTATGCTTTTTAGTTTTTTATGACTTTCAATGGCATTTTTCATCTCATTCAAATCATCAACTAAACAGTGCGATTTAATGAAACAACAACATATTATACCGGAATAAAATTCTTTCTCCAACTATGATATTATCCTAGAATCCTAGAGGATCAAAAATAGTCATCATTGTCTTCAAAATCTGTCTTTTTGTAGGTACATAATGTATAATCTACCCCTGAATGTCTTTCAGAGATCTTCAGCTGGTTCTTTTAAGTAAAATATCATTATATTTTTATGACTTCAAATGGCATTCTTCATCTAATCAATTGACACTGTCTCAAATCAACAACTATACAGTACATTGAATAGAACAACAACATATCACACCGTAACGAAGAGCTATGCCTAGGAAATGGATCGAAGGTAATCAGGATGAAGTTCTCGCCATTCTGGCTGTAGTTACAAGAGGTGAAGAGGGACCAGAGCAGAAGATTTCCATCTGCTTTGGTAGGCGCTCGGAGCTATCTGTCACCCCAAACCAAGCCCAGCTTTGGTGCAGGAATGCGGCGATGCTCCTGAGAAACTTGGTGAACTGAAGGAAATCGAACTAGCAAGGGTCACAGGGGGATACAAGGAAACGAATTAGCAGAGGAGCTGGCCAGAATCGGATTCGCAACACCGGAACCGGAGCCTGTACTGAACATTACAAGAAGCCAAACCCTCAAAGCACACTGAAGTCACATGGATGTCCAAGAGACGTCCCGCCAGGACAGTCGGCACTTCCATAGTACCTTCGTAGGAAGTACAAATGTCCCAACTTCTCACCAAAAAAGGATATCCCTCTAGTCTAGGAAATAAATTGAACTCCCTTGGGAAATCATTCAATCGACGTCCTTTCCAAAAGTTCATTGAACATTCTGTTTCAGTACCGAGGTCATTCATAGGACATCCTCCGGAACTTCCTCTGAAATATCTAGAGGACGTCTTCTAGAACTTCCATAAGAGGTCCTCTAGAACGATCATAAGACGTCCCTGGAACTTCCATAGGACGTCGTCTGGAATGTTTATAGGATGTCCCTGGATGTACGAATCAATCTTGACTTAGAATTCTTTTGAGTGTCTCTAGGATCATATCTTGTATAACAGATGAGAACATCCAGGTGAGTTGATGGTTCGTAGAAGTTCCTCAAAAGATCCTGGAGAAGGTTTCCAAGAATGTCCAATGGACTTGCGTTAAGGACATTGACTTGGAGTATTTATAGCCTACGAGCAGTTGATCGTCAGCGAGGTGTGAGTTAACGTCCTCGCAGGAACAACATATCTTGCTTACCAACTGGGACGTCCATAAGACATTATACTCAGGACATCTGAAGAAATGATATCAATTGAAGAATTCTCTTTACCTAATTATTTCTCAGATGAACATATGTATTATCTATAGTTGTTCCTAAGGAAGTCATAACAGTCCATGTACCCATTGGGACATCCGACGGATATTCCTAAGGAGCATTCTGGGTGTTATACGATCCTGAAAATATTGAGGGCATTTGGTTGTTTCAAAATGGATATCATATAACAACTGAGGTCATTCCAGCAATTGTACTACTTGGGACATCCTATCTTATTTTTCTTGGTCCTCACGGCGTTTTCTGAACATTTCAGGATATTACTTCTCGTGGGAACCAGAACATGAAAAATATCCGCTGGATGTTCCTCATAAAACAATCAAAATTATATCCCATCAGGGACATGCTCAGCATGTCCTTGCATAGACAGTCTTCTATACATATATACCACGTGGAACGTCTGAAGGATGGTATTTCTAGGATATTTGAAATGATGTTCCATCTCGGACATTCCATGGACGTCCTTGCTCGGACAATGCATGAGACGTACCGGATTGGACGTCACAAAGACAATTATTTCAGGTCTGTGACATTCGGACTTGAATTTTACCAAAATGGGACGTCCCACAGAGGTTGCGTGCAAGGAACTTCGTCCGTACTCAACGAACGGGCAAACAAAGCTTGATAAAAATGATGATGGTGTGCTACGACGCATCTTCGTATACGTCACTGCGAGTAAAACAATTGCTCGCAGTCTGAGCTCGCAGTAGTCAATTCGCCCGAGTCGCAGCCCTAACAACACCAGTTCACCCTAGGAACTTCCCATGGACAACGTACATACTAGGGATGTCCCAAGGACATCCGCTGGCCGCTAAAAAAGGCTTCCAAGGGATGTCCGTTTGGTACGTCCCTGGGATGTACCAAGTACGATGAAAGGATATCCCAGGGACATCCATTCGACAAAAGAAAAAAGTTGCAGGTCGGGTAGGGATTGAACCCGGGACCTTTGGCTTATCATGCATGCGCCTCGCTCCATTGGCTATCATGCCTCCTGAAGATTCATGTACTAAACAGGTTTATAAACAGGACTTAACTACACAAACCTGAATAAATACTACTTTATCAGGAATTGGGTATAGTTATTATCATTCTTGGGTGTTTGAAAATGAGGGGCATTATGCATGTACGATTCCTGTCTGCGAAAAATTGTAATTTCTTGAGTAGTTCTGAGACTTCATTCTTTATTTTCATTACAATCATTTTCCGGAAGAGAATCAAACATTTTCGAAAAAATTCAACTCAATAGTTTGATGAAATTCAATGAATCTGATGTGAATGGATATCAGATACTCCAGGGACACGAATAGGATAACCTAGGGATGTACCGGGCGGGATGTCCACTGGACAACCACTGCAGGACATCCCCTGGATGTCCCAATCATGTCCTTGTACTGCGGGACAAAAAAGGGACGTACCTAGGACATCCTTGTGTTGTTAGGAAGTGATCATTATTGGTGTGAGTATTGACTAGCAACGACGTTATACAGAAAAAATCAATTCAAGATACAGGAGTAGCACATCAAAATATAATTCCACTATGACTGGAAAGATGTTGGAGGCTTATATAGGCGGCTGCAGGCAATCGAGAGACCTCGTAACCTGTTCAAATAAGTCGAAGATGGCGTGGTTTTCTGACAGATACCACCATAACTACTGCGCCTTCTTATAGGGCTACTGACAGGAAACAATAGCTTTGCACAGACAACTATCACTCATAGGGTGTTTCAAGTTATCGTATATAGGCAATATCTCGCCTCTTTGATAAAATGCTCAAAAAATTCAAAAACATACTCGAATGGCACTTAAGTAATTTGCTAATGGCATAATATGAAGATAACTATCATATCTGACAGTTCCTTAGCAGCTACCTCCCACTTTGCATTTTCTAATGGCTTCCCCTGTATATTGACGTAAACTCGGTATTTCGCAATCGATAACAACAAAAATATCAACATTTTGTGACTTGTTTCAAGTTACTCAATCATCCTTATGACATTGAAATGTCATGTCATAATAATTTTCAACAATTGCTGTGATTTTCAGTTAATTTTTAGTCGAAATTCAAACTTCATTGAATGGTATTGTTTTTGTGATGATAATAATGAAAAATACCAAGTATATGACAACGTTCAATTCCTCATAGGATGACACGGAATTTTCAATGACATTATACAGGGGATGCCTTTCGAAAATAAGGAGTGGGGGATAGCTGCCAGAGAATTGTCAGATGTGATAGATTTGTTTATGTCATCAGGAAGGTACTTTTATGCCATTCAATGCAGTTCCAGAATTTTTCATAAATCTTGTGAAATGAGCGAGATATTGCTTGTATGTGATAACTTGGGACACTTATAGATCTAGAAAATAGCCGTCAAACGGAGAAGATGAGGAAACGTCATATCATTTTCGCGGAGAATGTTTTTTTTATCGCTTGGAGGGCACGAAAGGGTATCCCTATAATGTTCAAAGAACATCGTGCGTTCCTAAGGAGGATAGGGATAGGAGGTAGGTATTGGGATTTTTCTTGAACTTCTGGAGATTATATGAGGCGCATGGAAGGATGTAATTCTAATTTTTTGGAGTAGATAAACTACAACAGGAAAATTCAGTCAAATCATAGTGGACGGACTTCCTGACCTTCATCAAAAGGTCAGGGAAGTTCAGAAAGGACAATGAGGAGAGGGATGTTTAGATATGTGGAGAGCAGGGGTAGGCAAAAAGGTTCCATGAGAGCCCACTTACCTGGTAGTAGCTTTCACACACTACTATTACTACTACTACTACTTGATAGTAACTAAGTAGTACTGAAATGTAAAGAGTCTGGAAATGAATAGTCGCTGTCAGGTAGTTGACACCTAGATAAACCCATATTCTAAATGAATAATGAACTGTGTGTGTATACTCACCTTCTTCTGATTATTTCTGCCCCTATTTTTATCATTATTCAGCAGACTGTCCTGTTTTTTCCGCCTCATGAGCGGCGATGAAAAGAAATCTCGTTTGGTCTTGGTGATTTTGTTCTTCGTATTTTCTTCGGCTATTGTTACGCAGTTGTGTGATTCTGTGTTGGAAATCTTCACGGTTTCAATTTCTGGAATGTCTTTCTCCTTTTTCCTCCTCACCTGCAATGATAAAACATATTATTCGTTTCATCAGTTCCACTGCGTCAAAAAATTAGCAGTCTGAATAGTATTTAGTATTTCCTTTTTAATCCACTCGGCTGTTACGTAGTAATGGAAGTCGAAAGTGAATGTAAAAAACTGCACAAACGATAAGATTTCCCCAAAATTTTCAATCGGGTAGTCTGGTAGGTAGATCGTGAAGCATAACTATTCATTTATCCAGTTTTTTTTATTTCATCTCGTCGTTTCGATGAATGGAAATATTTGTTTTATGTCAATATACCTCTGTAGGAAGAGTGAATTGAATAATTAGCTTCAGAATATCACTAAAACTCCAGTATTTCAGCATTAGAAACCTGATAGGGGAATTTGATACACCTCTCTTGATAAATGACAACCAGAGAACAAATCAATCTCAAGGATTGGAAATAGGAGCAGATTTTTCTACGAAAAGTCCAAAGATTTTTATTCAGGAACAAGGTGAGAAAATCCGAGAAATCTATAAAAATTAACATTTCATAGGTACTGTTGTTTCAATTGGAAATCAAATACCTTTATTGATCGAAATGAATTGCTTCTTTGAACATGTACCTGGTTAGTTGAGAAAAAGCTCAAACAAAAAATTCCAAGATCAAAGAGTTTAAATACTGTCTGTAGGTTAATCGAGGAGGTGGTATATATTCATTATTCCAAATTTTTTTGGGATTTTCTCTCCTCGTTTCTATAAAATAAAAATATGAATATTATTTCAATATACGTGTAGTAAGGACAAATCAGATGATTTGCCCCAAAATGTCACTGCGTTTAAAGAATTTTCCTATCAGAGAGCCTAAAAGAACTATTGAAATAATCTCTTCTTATGTTGAAAACGGGAGCAGAACCGGTCCCGAAACGTCCAAAGATATGTGAAAATTTGATATTTTTTCTATATACCTTTATTTCCCTTCTCCAAAAATTTTTTCGATACAAATTGTCACTGACAAGCTAGTGAATTTTTCTTTTAGGCTCTCTGATAGGAAAATTCTTTAAACGCAGTGACATTTTGGGGCAAATCATCTGATTTGTCCTTACTACACGTATATTGAAATAATATTCATATTTTTATTTTATAGAAACGAGGAGAGAAAATCCCAAAAAAATTTGGAATAATCAAAGAGTTTGTTCACTCACCAGACTCGTGATGCTGTTCTCATCATTCGGAAATATATCGCTGGAATCCAGACTCCTAGATTTTCCGTAACTTTTCAACATCGCAGTCATCTCCGTATTCTCCGGAACGTGGTCGAGTTTCTTGGATGCCAGTCGGGTGGTCCTCTTGGATTTGGACTTCTTGTCCACCAGAACCAGACGTTTCGGAATTTCCTTGCGCAACATTAGCAATGATGCGTCGCTGGGAACTAGCTGTGCTTCTACGTTATCCAAGAAACCTGAGGAGAATACGAATCAAATGAAGATATGGAGTATTTTATGTGAAATTTCAACATCAAATCGCAGCTAGAGCGCAATTCGCTATTAAGCGATTGAAATAACACAAGTAATTCTACAGGATGATATCAATTATAACTCATGAATGATACTGTTGAAGATTTTGGCTTCGACCTGGCTCACTTTTCGGACTTGAGTCCAGTCTACGCTAGAAGTCGGGAGGTTCAACTGATGTTGACATCCTCTTCGGGACTCACAACTTGAGTTGAGCATCCTCGAACATTAGGACTTATGAGTCCAAATTGGAAGTCCTGATCTTTGATTTTCACTTGACATAACAAAATTGCAATCAAGGTTCGGCTCACATTCAGGTCTTCACCCCAATTCGGGAATTGCTCTGATGGTATGTTTAATCCTAATGAGGCATTCGACTACGAGGATGTATTTTTTGACATACAGCTTGAATGCTAGGACTATAGGATCATGAATGAGAATCTCTTCTTGAAATTCCTCGGTATAGGTTGCTATCTACTCTTCAGCCTGAAATTAGGTTTCTCCTCATTCTATTTTTCATATTCTCAAAATTCTTCAAACATTTTCGAAAATATTTCATTTGCTCACAATAATCATTTTTGTTCACGTCCATCAATTCATTCACATTGACCCTCAGTCTCAGTCAACATTATGGTTATGGTTATAGTTATGGTCAAGTATCCATCAGACATATTGAGGTTACGTATTTTCGATAAACATTCGCAAAAAGTTCTTACTATCATCTGTACCATGATGATGTCGACGATTGACTTTTGGACCTTCCTGCAATATCTCAAACAAAATAACTGACTTGAAGGTATATCACTAATGATGGCTTATGAGCCGACATCGCTCTGCGATTTGACAATAATATTTCACACGAAATACAAAAGTTCTTCATTTGATTAATCAGTTCTGTATATGCAGCTAGACCTAGAGAAAATACTACCTTAGGATACTGATTCTTCATGAAAATTGTCTTTGTCAAAGAAGGTCGAATGTTGAGAGAGTAATGAGAATGAATCAATACTCACGAGGCCTTGCTTTGCCTGGTCTTATTCCGACTTCTCTTATATATACATACATATACAGGATCACATTAAAATGAGTGCGCACAGTTCAAACACTGAGGAAGTTCAACGTATACTTATCGAATGACACCATTAAGGAACTCACCAACACTGCAACTTCTAACCATCGAATCCAACATAATTGTCGGAGGAGGAGGAAATCTTCTTGAAGTTGATGGCCCTGATGTCGACGAATTTTCTTCGTCGATAAACGTCAATTCTTTGCTTTCCACCAATATCGGTCTCGACTTTCGACTGTCCAAATTGAATTCTTCGATCCTCTTGTGAACCGATTCATTTTTATGGTCTTGCATCGATTTCACTTGAAGACTGCTGGTCGCAGTGCCAAACTCTGCTGTGAAATCACAAACACAATTTTTGTAGTTTTTTTAGCAGTGAACAAGTCCTCATCTTATGAATGGCTGCGTTGTGCCCACATTTCGTAACTCTCAAATTGCGTTGTTCCCACATTTCGATAAACCCACAGTCTCCGAACATACCCGAATGAGGCCCTGTTGCCAGATACTATCTTATTTACCAGAATTCGATGAAACGGCCATTGTGGGCATATCGACACATTGCGTTACACCTACATTTCGTAACACCCACATTTCTTTATGCCCACATTTCGTTACGCCTACATTGCGTTACACCTACATTTCGTTACACCCACATTTCGATATTTCCACAGTCTAAGAACATACCCGAAGGATGCACTGTTGCCAAACACAATGTGCGTTAGGCCCACAATGTCTAGTACACGCGTCTAGCTATAGCATTTCATCTATGGCTTCCTGAATTCCGAATACGTAATATGAGGAAGGGAAATATCCTTTCTGCATAAGAAAGGAGACTACTTTTTCTGAACATTCTAACCTTGCTAGGCCTAAATGAACCTCCTTCCTAGGGAATATTTTTCTGAATATTACTTGAGAGAGCAAAAAAGACTATACTTTTTCAAAACAATCTAACCTAACTCGGACTAAATAATCCTTCCTAAAATGTATATGCTTCGATGAATTGCTCGAGGGAACAAGGAATACTACTTCTTCTAAACAATCTAACCCAACTCAGCCTGAATCAACCTTTTTTCTCAAAAGTATATTTTTCGGAAAATTACGCATTAAACACAGTATACGGCAACAGTGCATCCTTCGGGTATATTCGGAGACTGTGGGAATATCGAAATGTGGGACTTACGAAATGTGAGCATATCGAAATGTAGGATAAACGCAATGTAGGCATAACGAAATGTGGGCATTAAGCAATGTGGGTAAAACGAGATGTAGGTGTAACGCAATGTAGGCGTAACGGAATGTGGGCATAAAGCAATGTGGGTGTTACGAAATGTAGGTGTAACGCAATGTGTCGATATGCCCACAATGGTCGTTTCATTGAATTCTAGAATATGACATAATATTTGGCAACAGGGCCTTCTTCGGGTATGTTCGAAGACTGTGGGACTTACGAAATGTGGGCATATCGAAATGTGGCAACAACGCGATGTGGGAGTTATGAAATGTGGATGTAACGACATGCTCCCATAAAGGCCTACACATGACTAATCTGAATATCAAAATATGATCTTACAAAAGTAACTATCAGTTTCCAATAATAGTTGCATATGCATTGAGGACGTGAAATAGGCTTTTATGGACCGTTCACAGCGTGTTAGTGAGAGTTCAAGCGGTTGTGATGACTATTAACACGCCATAGTCCGTAAAAGCAAGTTACGCCCGAAATGTATACAAAATTTTATGCACGACTGGTATATTTGAAATCATCATGAACGCCTCTTCACATCTCAAGAACGATAAAAATACTACATGAAAGCAATGAGGAATGGATTAACCGATACCATGATAGCTCAGTGGAATTATTGGAATATTAGTATAGGTACTTCAATATCCGCTGTCAATCAATGTCATCACAGATTACTCATTTTAGGTTCGATCATATCATTTTTCATCTTAGGAATATCGAGGGAACTAATGTGATACTAGAACACGAATCATCACGAAAGGTGAATGTCCCAAATTATACAGGAAGGCTTATAGAGAATTGACCTCCAATCGATTCTTTGAATGCCAGATATATTATTCAAAATTTTATATTTTGAGATACTCAACGTTCAACGTAACTTTGGATAGCCACGCTATTTTGATCACATTTCAAGATGGAAATAATTGTTTTTGTCCAGCTCATCGAATATTATTTTATTAGCTGATTCAGACTTTTTAAAATTTTACCAATTTGAATATATTATTTTTCTGAATATTCTTTATCGAATAATAAGCACCTTCCATTTCATTTCTGATTGAACGAAACTACAGATTCATAATATTCTTACCGTTAGGATATGGCACGATTGTTGGAGCTGGTGGTCTGTCAAAAATTATATCGCTGGGAGGAACTGCATTCTTTGGGGACTGCAAAGCTGGCAGAGAGACCTGAAATCATAAATGGATTGATAAAAGGATTTTCCATCATCCAGGAACCTGTAGAACTATCATTTATGGAATGGAGCAGAGTAAGGTTCACTAATAGTACCACTTTGTAGCAAGTAAAGTAAGACTTACAGGTGCAACCAAACGAATGTAAATTGTATTGTTGAGCAAAACCCTGGAATGAGCCTTCAATAATATAGTCTGAATAACATTCATTTTCACATCACTAGCTATAAAACCTACCATCATTTATTTCTTTTCGAGGCGTCAAGTGTCAAGGTAGTTTTCGTCATTTTATGAACTACTAGTAAATAAAGTCATAGCCACCTCACCACACCTTGGTAGTAGAGAATATATTCATCACGGGACCTTATAATACCCCTCGACTCGAACTTTGGGATTTTACCTTGATCTCTGGGTAATACTGACATTCTTTACTACCTTGGTGTATGAATCCATGTAATATCATTATGTTGTGTGACTATCCTTTACATCAATATTAAATAAAATATCGTCAGATTGAGATGTTCAAGAAGTTCATATTCTTAAATGAATAGCAAAACTTCATTGATAAGTTTTTTCTATGTCTTGAATAGCATGTTCCGATATTCCCGAACAGTACTGACCAGTATATTTTTTCGTTTCGATTTCATTGAAATTCACTGGCACTGGCAACGTTTTGGCGGGTCATTGCAAGGAACCCTGTTATATATAGGATCAAAGTTAACTGTTGGCCTACTGGTGCAAAAATGGCGATGTATTGCCAGTATTCATGAAATGTTAGGTGTTAGGTTGAGCGTTTGAATGCGGTTAGGTATAAGTCGATGAAAATGATATAGGTACTTATTATTATTTCTAGTTATTTTGAGAGAATGTATGAATTCGAACTGGAAGATCTCACAGAGGCAGTAGACGCTGAAAATGTCACTGATCCACAGGATGGTTTGTTATTCTCACTTTCGGTAATATTTTCCAGCTATGCTCCATTTATTCATCACTGGAACTAGAAGTACATGAGCTTGGTGTTTCTGATGAATCAAAATCGCTATCGAATATTATGTCTTCTGAGATATTATGAATAATCACTCAATCCATGATTCCAACGTGAGTGGTGGAGGTAATATCGAGAATGATAGATATATAAACCGTAGAACATTGAATCGAAAATTGAAATATCATATGTTGAGATTATGTTTTGCTGCCAGTAAACCAGTACTGCCAGAATCCTTCCGAATGAAATGAAAATGCAAAGATACTACTTCTGCTAGGTGTTCCTAAATTTCCTACTATGACCAATATGACCAGTAATGTCAGCAATGTCAGAATATAACCTATCCTTCTTCCTTCCGATTCATTCAGTAGCACCGTATTATTCATGGTAATTTGCCTCATAGCTCTATTTTTGTCAATAATTTCGTTACGATAATGTCCGTGCTCTATTTTCCATGAAAACACTGGAACGACAACGTCTTTTTTTGATATAGCCATGTAATCATCACTGGGCGATGTCTCGTAACAATATCCAATTTATTCATACATAATACATCCAACAGGCCGGAGCCAAATCACAGGAATATATAATGATAATAATAATGATGATAATAAGAATGAAAATCACAATAAATTGAGCAACTGACCAGTGGGTGAACAAATGAAAATATACGTATAACTAGTTTGGAAGAGAAGTGTACAATCTTTCAGACGGCAGCTTCTGCTAATATATGTGATTGGACAATTGGGGTGATGTTCTGGATCTGGGACATCGATTCGGAAAGTCAGGTTTGATCATGAAGAGAAACGGGCTATGTTGAAACTCCGTCTGGATGAAAAGGACGCCGAATCTATTTGATTATTCATCAAATTATATGCAAATATCATGACTGCTATTTCACGTAGTTTTCTCAAGCTATAACGAATGCAGTGACGTTCAGAATGAATAATATATTTTCTGAAGAACAAAAATTAATGATTTTTTTTGTACTGTTCCCAATGCTTGCATGTGTTTGAGTTGGCTTGTGTTCCGTACCGCATTGCAGTATTCAATCTTGCTACGTACGCAGTAGTAAATAGAACAAGGAGCTCTAAGATTCAAAAATTATTCATAAACACGGATGAGGAAACCTAGAGCCCTGTAGGCATTGGATTCAATTTCTTCAATATGTTAATTGAATATTAATTTGCTGTCAAATATAACTCCCAGATCTTTACATTCGTTTACCTGCTTAGTTTACCATCTTCAATGAGAATCAAATGGAAATATAGAAACTTTTCCAGAATAGCTCATAATTTTGCATTTCTCAATATTCAGGTTCGAATAATTTCCAGAACACCATTAGAAAAAAAGATTCAGAATCATTTTGCAGACGAAAACAATCTGCAATATCTGTAATTTCTGTGAAAATTCCCATGTCATCTGCAAATGCTAATGCTCAACTATAATGTTTTCGATTTGTGTGTTATTAACGAGTTCATGAACAATTTCATCTCAACGAAAAGGCAGAAACTCCAAGTCATCACCACAAACTATACTAATGTGAAAACTTGTGCGACATGTTTCGTTAATGAAATGAAATCTCATTATACCAGTATTCAACCTGCTGAAAAATTGATAATTTGAACATATTATGTAACTCACCTCACAGCAAATAGGGGAAATTGCGTGCCTCTGATTCCCCACATTTTGTCCGCCATTTTGCATGAGCTGGCCGATGAAACTTGTATTCTGGTAGCTGTTCGGACGCAAAGTGGACTGTACACCGACATTATTCGTGCTACAAGAAGCTTGAGGACGGATTTCGTTACTAATGCTAACTAATTTACTCATTTCATTGGAAACGTTTTCTTCATAGTTTTTCAATTGTGTCGACAATACATTTGGAGGATCTGTAAAATCAAAGATTGAGTGTCACAATGTGTCTTAGAGCCTATATGTATATTACTATCAGATAAATCAGTGTTACAGAGAACCGTATGTGAGGAGGCAAACAGTTCGAACAAAAATTGTTAGCAAAATATCTATCGAGGGCTTGACTAGCAACCTGTGGTTGATGTCTATCATGATTTATGCGATACTCTGATTTTTTCTCGAGTTACCTCACTACACATCTGATTCATCATCGTCAATGAAGAAGTTATGATTGAAGGCATAAATGGATCAAGGTTTCATATGCCACATAGTTGATTATTGGAAAATAACATAAGAAATGATGTGATCCCCCCTATTGTGCCTTAGCATACACTTTTTTCACAAAATTCCACACCTTCATGCGGAAATAGTCATCAAAGAAAATATAAGTCTCTAGTAGATGGTAATTATTATGTTCATTCACATACACGTAATTCGAACACAGCTCATATATCACAGACTGGAAATATAAAACAATATGAGAAATGGTTTTTCGGGGCAGAACGTATGAGAGTCGATATAGTCGATCGATATTTAGTTAGTACGGTAGTTTTTAGGGTAACCACCCTTGTAGGTACAGTAACGGTCACCAACGCGAGCAGCTCTTAGTATCATGGTACCAGAGAGGCGTATCTCTTCATCTACTGGAGCAGCAATTATGTGGGCATTGAAGGTACGTATATTTTTTGTATGAAGAAAGTCATTTTATCATTTATCCTGTACGGCCTTCGTAATTATCTCCAGCTATTTTGACAGTTAAATCCAGGGATGTAAGATTTTTACTAAAAGGTCGTGTTGCCATTGGGCTGTACCCTTGTTTATGCACCAGTTTATTAAGTCCTGTATTTGTGGAAAAATTGAACAACTGTTGGTTGTCATGAAAAGAAGAGGAAAAAAAGAGAATAGAGAAGGTTTTCTGACAAGTTGTCAAGAGGAGAAGAAACCTTACCGGGGAATGAAAAAAACGAGATTTGCTTCAAGAAGAGATGTGAGGCTTCATGAAATGAAGGCCAACGTACCTATCCGAGGCAGTAGAAGCTAAAAGTAGTTATAGCGATGAAGCAGTACTTGGTTCACTCTGTTGATACAACAAAAATTGGCAGTGGCCAAACTTGGAGAACTTCAGCGGCAGTAAGCTGTTTAGTTCAAGGTAGGATCCACCTCAATTATTGGATACGGTTTTTGAGTATAAACATCAGATTCAGTGAAAACCAGAACATGAAAAAAAAGTAGAAGGCGTGAACTTGTAGCTAGATCATTGGACTTTCGATCATAATTTAGTTCAATTGGAATCATTTCGTAGTCCTCTATCCTTTTCACAATTGAACCAGGCGCACCCAGATTTATTTAGCCTTCCGCACGCGTGGGGGCCTGCGTGCGGCGACCTCTTTTCCCCCTTACTCGTGGGAACCTTATGGAACCAAATAAAACAAAAACACCAAAACGGCGCCAAAGCCAAACCCAAACCCCTACCCTGGTGGGCTCATCAGAAGGGTCCACCTCCACCACCCCCATCCCAACTCCACAGGCGGGCTCTTCAGTAGGGTCCTCCGGTGGAAACTCCCCCCTACCGATGCGGACGGGCTCCACCACGGAGTCCTCCGTAACACCAACTCCACAGGCGGGCTCCCCCATGGGGTCCCCTGCTACCTTACCAACAACAACGGTGGGCTCGACTCCAGGGTCCACCCCTCCCTCCACCCTAGCGGGCTCCTCTGAGGGGTCCGCAACTCCTGTTCCGACGGGCTCCACTTCGGGGAACTCGGAACAATCCAAACCCGGCTTTGCGCCTACACTTATTACAGGCACATCAGTGGGGCGCTCGCGTTCACTAGATGTGTCAGATCTTGCCCGAACCCTTGAAAAGGTGAAGGTTAAAACTAACGTCCGTGGGTCGGATAAAAGGAAGAGGAGAATGGCGAGACGGGCTGCGGCGCCAGCAGCGCCCGTCCAACCATCCACCTCGACTGGCTCCACAAAGAGGGTCGGTGGATCAGGCAATGGGTCAACGGACAGGAGTGGAGTACAGGGCTCCTCCAAGGGGAACGTCGAAGCTCCTCCTCCGTGCCCCGCTGCCAAGTCGAAAGATCCTGGTGACCCGGCCCTGAGAGGAAAGACCCATGAGTCTACCAAGAGGACCAGGACTCCAGGATCTACACCCGATGACGTCACGCGCGTTACTAAGCGACCACGTCCAGGCCCCACACAAATGGGGCAGGGCACGACTGGTCCGAAGAGCTACGCGCGGATAACATCTGAAAACCGAGCTCTGCAGGTGGTTGTCTCCAGGGAGGGCCAAACCAACGTGGCCTTCACGGAGGACCAACTGGCAGAGTTCCTAGACGCTGTGCTGACATTCATCATCAGCACGCCAATGAGCGTAAACTCGCCCCCTATACAATTCGCATCAACGCGACTGTGGAGGGGGCAACTTTTAGTCACCGCAGAGAATGCGGAGACGAGGGTATGGCTTCTCAGGGAACTGCCTAATATCAGACCCTGGGAAGGCATTAACCTCATAGCGGTCGATCCGGATAGATTCAGACTGCAAAGAACGGTCATCCGGATCCCGATAAGACCGCCGAACCAGGACATCTTCAATGCCCTGGAAAGGCAGAATCCAGGTCTCTCAACCCGTCAGTGGAGGGTCTGGAGCAGAAGAGAGGAGAAGCGTGGGCTCAGCCTGGTGGTGGGGATGGACCCTGAGTCGATCGCCACTGCCAGGCGGGCCAACGGGGCCTTGTTTTTCGGTGCCATCAAGGCACTGGTCAGCTGGGACGCCCCTTCGTCTTCTGCGACAGACCTCCCAGCTGAGGGTTTCAAAGACCAGCCGATGGAGACAGTCTCCGTCGACGAAGAGACACCCGCAGACGTCGACAGACAACCCCCTGCGGAGCCGTCTCATGCAGATGAGGAAACCCTCATCGAACTCGACGACGAGACTTTGACAGAGGACAACGTCAACAGTCCTCTGGCAGAGTCCGGTCAGGAAGGGGGCGCCCAGGACGCGAGTCCTGGTAGCCCTGGACAAGAAGAGGGGCAGGAAGACTAGGCTACCAAATGGCGGTCTCTCCTTCATGCTCCTCTGAGCCCCTGAGACTTCTGCAAGCCAATATACAGCACGGGAGGGCCTCTACAGCCCTTCTATGCAGAAGGCTCAGGGAGCTCGATATAAATATATGTCTTATTCAAGAGCCGTGGGCCTACGGCCTAAGTGGTATGGGTCAAGCTGGAGGTTCACTCTACTATTGTCCTTCCGAAGCAAGACCCAGAGCATGTATTTATACAAAAGGTGTCGACGCCACTCCGCTGCCGGGCTTTCGTCACAGAGACCTGGTAGCGGTGAAGGTGAAGTTGGTCGACGAAACAGGGGGTAATACACGCGAAGTCATTGTAGGCTCCGCTTACTTCCCATATGAAGAGGAGAATCCTCCACAAAAGGTTATAACACTGATAGAGCACTGCGAGGAGCAAGGATTGCCCCTCCTGTTGGGTTGCGACGCCAACTCCCATCACACACTGTGGGGAAACCGCGACGTGAACCCAAGGGGTAGGGCGCTTCTCGAATTCCTGAGTTCCAGTAAACTGGAAATCCTCAACAGAGGATCAGTGCCCACCTACTTCACGCCTCTGGCACAAACAATTGTCGATCTCACACTATGTTCATCAGAACTAACAGGGAGCGTCAGCGACTGGCATGTGTCAACGGAGGAAACCCTAGCGGACCACCGACACATATTATTTGAAATAGCAGGCAACAGCCATGCAGAGAGCTGCAGGTATAGGAATCCCAGAGCTACCCGATGGAACCTCTACGTGGAGGAACTGAAGGAGAGGCTTGGAATTATGCCTACACGTTACGGATCTGAGGGGGAAATTGAGACGTTTGCCGACTGTCTCAATTCTGCCATCCTCACATCATATGAAGCCAGCTGTCCCTTGAAAAAGGTTGACAAGGCAGGCAAAACCCCATGGTGGAACTCACAAATAGAGGCTCACCGCAAGGAAGTCCGCAAACGTCTGAATAGGGCCACACGGACCAAACAACCAACACATTGGGAGGACTATAAGTCTGCACAAAGGGAATACAAAAAGTGTATCCGAGACGCACGGAGGGACACTTGGAGGAACTACTGCCAAGGTGTAAACACCTTACCAGAGGCAGCAAGACTCAACAAGGCCCTATTCAAAGTTCCGGGAACAAGATTGGAGGTGCTGACACTGCCCGGAGGCGGATTTACTGCCTCGGACGAAGAAACACTCCAATACATGCTCTCAGTCCACTTTCCGGGTAGCGACACTGCGACACCCGGACCACAGCCAACTCCACCTCTTTCCCTCTCTCTCACGAGAAAGGTCGACTACAAAGTGGCTGCTGGCATTGTTACTTACGATAAAGTGAAATGGGCCATTGAGTCCTTTTCACCTTTCAAATCTCCGGGAGAAGACGGGATATTTCCAGCCCTGCTACAAAAGGGCGAAGATATCCTGATCCCCCATTTACTGAAGATTTTTCGAAGCTGCCTCGCCTACGGATACGTTCCCAAAGCATGGAGGACAGCCAAGGTTATCTTCATTCCCAAGCCTGGAAAAAGTGATTACACCCAGGCAAAGTCTTTTAGGGCCATCAGTCTTACGTATTTTCTTCTCAAGACCACAGAAATACTGGTGGACAGATACATCAGAGAGGATATACTGACCTTATATCCACTCAGCAACCTTCAGCACGCCTACCAAACTGGTAGAAGCACGGAGACAGCTCTCCACCGTCTGGTCCACAGACTCGAGGGCGGGTTGGACCGTGGCAGTGCCACTCTAGGCATATTCATCGACATAGAAGGAGCATTCGGCAACACGTCATTTGACTGCATATGTCAGGCAACAAGGGAAAGGGGCGTGGCTCCATCCATAATAGGGTGGATCCACGCCATGCTTTCCCAGAGATTAGCTAAAGCAACTCTCAAAAGTAGCTCTAGCGAGGTCACGCCAAAGAAGGGCTGCCCACAGGGGGGAGTTCTGTCGCCTCTGTTATGGTGCCTAGTAGTGGATGGTCTCCTATCAAAAATAAAAGATTCGGGGTACTACACTCAGGCCTACGCGGACGATATAGTCATCCTGGTAGATGACCAGGGGTCGGGCCTCGTGAGAGGTACGATACAAAGGGCACTTGACGGGGTGGATGTATGGTGCCGTTCAGTCGGGCTGAGCGTGAACCCTGGAAAAGCGGAACTAGTTCTCTTCACTAGGAGACGCATAAAAGGGAACCTCCCAAACGTCCAACTTTCTGGCAGGTCTCTGCAATACAAAGGCTCAGACAAGTACCTTGGGGTCATTTAAGACTCCAAGCTGAACTGGAACGAACATATCGAACATAAAGTTCAGAAAAGCATGGCCGCGTTCTGGGCATGCAGAAGAGCGTTTGGAAGCACGTGGGGGCTCAGTCCCAAGATTATCTACTGGATCTACACGACTCTCATACGTCCAATGATTACGTACGGAGCCATCGTATGGTGGCAAGGTACAGCATCCGGCAAGTCAAAAACTCAACTAGACAGAGTGCAACGACTTGCCTGCCTTGCCATAACGAGTGCAATGAAGACGGCACCCACAAGGGCACTGAAGACACTTATAGGTCTGCCACCCCTGTACCTCTTCATTGAACACGAGGCATGCAAAGCCATCGCCCGTCTGCGGAGCTCCAACCAATGGAGGAGCGAGGGAACGTGTGGACACTCTAGACTATGGAATCGGACGGTGAAGGAATGCCCCCTCCTAGAGATGCCGGGGGACAGTTTCACTCCTGTCATTAGATTCAGCAAAAGGCCTCAGTCAATTATCCCAAAAAGGGAGGACTGGGAGCAGTTCGGGCACCGCCTGATCCCTACCACTGGAATCATTTGGTACACAGATGGCTCCAGGATGGAGGGATCGGCAGGAGCTGGGGTATATGGGCAATCTCCGAAAGCGGAACTCAGTTACGCCCTGGGGAACTTTGCTACAGTGTTTCAGGCAGAGGTTTTTGCCATTCTCGACTGTGTTAGAGAAAATATCAACAGAGGCTACCATGGCCAGCTGATCACAATATGCTCCGACAGCCAGGCGGCGATCAAGGCCCTCACATCATACAGGGTCAGTTCGCTGTTGGTGTCGGAGTGTATTGACGAGCTTCAAAGGCTATCCGCAGCCAATAAGGTGAAACTCCTTTGGGTCCCAGGACACAAGGGAATTCCCGGTAATGAAAGGGCCGACTCCCTGGCTAGACAAGGAGCAAATAGCTCAGCCATTGGACCAGAACCAATCTTAGGAGTTTCCAGATCCTGGAACGTCTCAACCATGATGAAAAGCTTGGAAACGAAATTCCAGGAGGTATGGAGAGACACTCCAGGCATGAGACAATCGAAACTCCATATCGAAGGCCCTTCTATCAGAAGAACCAAAACGTTGCTCACATTGAGCAGAAAAGAAATAAGAATAGTGGTAGGGCTCCTCACGGGTCACTGCCATCTTAACAGGCACCTCAACATTATGGGTATCACTGATGATGCTGAATGTAGGTGGTGCCTGGAGGACGAGGAGTCAGCTACTCACATCCTCACGGAATGCCCAGCAGTTGCAGCAATACGGGAAGCACATCTCGGGAACATCGTTTTGGAACCAGAGAGTGTGAGAAGGGTTTCGTTGAGAAGGCTGTTTTGAATTCAGATATAACACAAAGAACTTGATGACAAGAGTATGATTGAGAAATATTCAATATTTATTGTCAAAGTCAGAATAAAACATAAAAACATCAGACTACAGAGTGTTACATATACAATGTAGATTTATGCAAGTATAGAATCTAGCACTGCTATTCAACACTTTCCCTCAGTGCAGATTCTCCATGAAATTCGAACAAAACTTATTCATTAAATCTCTGCTAAGTGGTTTAGTCAACATCAGCCATATTCTCTTTTGTATTAACATAGGTTATATCCACTTCTTGTTCCAATATCCTTTCCCTAACATAATGATAATGGACATCAATATGTTTACTCCTTTGATGAAGAACAGGGTTTTCCGATATATGAATGGCAGCTTGATTGTCACAAAATAAAAGTGCGCGAGTATTGATGCCCTTCAAGTCCCTCATGATATAAGTCATCCAGATAGCTTGTCTGCAGGCAGCTGATAAAGCCATATACTCTGCCTCTGTTGTAGACACTGCAACACATTGTTGTTTTTTGGTAGACCAAGAAACTAGAGCTTCTCCATAGAATCCGGCATATCCACTATATGATCTTCTGTCATCGAGGCAATTCGCATATGATGCATCACTGAACATTGATATTTTTGGGGAATGTGTACTCTTGTAGATGAGTTTTCTCGTCAGGGTACCTTTCAAATAACGGAAGATATGCTGAACCATATTCTGGTGAACTGAAGATGGATCCACACAAAATTGTGAGAGAACATTAACTGAATAAGTTATATCGGGTCTAGTTCCCATCGAAAGATATAGCAAACTTCCAATCTTTGATATAATTCTTTATCAGTTCTTGGCTCTTCTGGTGTAGCTTTACTTGGTCTAGCACCAATATCCATCGGGGTGTACAAGGCATTACAATTAGACATATTATATTTCTCGAGAATTTTGTTAATGTAGTGCTCTTGAGAAATTGTAATGTGGTTTTCGAACCACTCGATATGAATTGATGAGAGGTATGTTGGTAATCCAAGCACGGTAACATCGAAGTTATTTTTCAAGACGTTTTCAATCGCATCTAACTTATCCTTGGTTCTTGAGAGAATCAGCAGATCGTCAACATATATGGCTACGATTTGATCGCGATCATCGGAAACGAAAAGACATGGATCTGCATTGGATTGTCTCAACTCAATGTCTCTGAAGACTTTCACCAACCTGGAGTTCCATTGACGTGGAGACTGTTTCAATCCATATATGCTCCTTTTCAAGCAACATACTTTCCCTGGTTCAGGTTTCAAGCCTTCTGGAATCTTCATATATATTTTGAAATCCAACTCACCATTTAGAAAAGCCGTTTTTATGTCTAATTGTCTCGCTAACATTTTATTATGAATAGCATGTGCAAGGAGTATTCGAATTGTTTCGTATCTTACAACTGGAGCAAAAGTTTCTTCAAAGTCAACGCCCGGTCTCTGACTGAAGCCCTGTGCAACTAATCTTGCCTTGTATTTTGGAACTTTTGCTGTATCTGACCATTTTTTCTTGAAAATCCAACGACAACCTACTGCTTTAGCTTCTGGTGGTATGGAAACTATGTCCCAAACATTGTTTTTTCGCATGGATTCAAGTTCTTCATCAATTGCAAGTTTCCAATTTTCAGATTCATTACAAGAAATCGCATCCTGGTAAGAAAGTGGTTCATCAATGGCTAGTTTACAGAATTCTTCTATATAACGATTAGGTGGTCTTCTTTCTCGGCTAGTTCGCCTGATAGGTTTGGAAGTTGATGGTTGCCTGTCCAACAATTCTTCCTCTGCTTCTTCTGCATTTTCTTTCATTTCCTTCTTCCTGGTTACAGCATGTTCACTTTCTCTTAGTCCTGAATCATCATATTTATTGTCTCTTTCAACTTCTGAATCATGTTCATTTCCGATTGCAGATTGTTCATTTCTTCTCTGTGGAGGAATGTAGATGAAATCTTCTTCAGGAGCAAATTTAAAATCTCTGGATACGACAACTCTACTACCATTCCAAAATCGGTACCAACCCAATCTGTCGCTGTAGCCGACCATTGCAGCATCCATTCCTCGAGGACATAATTTACTACCAGGTTTCTGAGCTTCTAGGGGAATGTGAATATACGCTTTTTGACCAAAGTACCGCAAGTGCCCTATTGTTGGTTTTTTTCCATAAAACAAAAGGTGATTTTTTATTGAAAGTGTGGGGTATGCGATTCTTTGTGTATACAGCGTGTGCAACAGCTTCTGCCCATAATGACTGTGCTGCCGTGCTAAGCCTAACCCCCGTATTTGAAAAAATATCGAAAAATGAGATTTTTTGCTGTAGTAGATTGAAATATAGAAAATTTCAATTTTTTCTACTTTAAATCACCGTAATTGAGCCAGATATCTTTAAAATCAAATGTTATTAAACCCGTATTCGAAAATAACTTGAGAAATGCTAAGGCTAAACCCAGTATTTTTAGTTTCCTGAGCGCTTTACCCGTATTTGAAATCAGATACGGGTATTTTGTTTAGTAGCTTTCAAATACGTGCTATATGCGTAGAAATTAGACCTGTTGAATCCTGACTATTGCTACCGCGCGCAAACTACACATGTAAACTATTTTGAACCAGGGCATATACCTTCATGTCTGCGGATTCATTCCATCATCAAGTAGAAGAATCACTAAAACGTCAACGGAAAACATATGATTTTGCAGACTTTGAAAATGCAGTACAATCAAGCAATAAAGGAAAAGTCTAGATCAAGTCTATGAAAGTGAACGATTTTCAGTAACGAAAAATCTCAGCTCGGCTAGTAAAATTAAAAACCAAAATCCTGAGTTCTATATTGCCAAACTAACTGGGATGATGGTAAAAAGAAATGAATTTGAAATTTATTACAAATGCAAATCCGATGAAGAATGGAAAAAACTCGACTTTTTGCCCAAAAATCATATTGGTGAAATGCCAACACCTTCCATAAAAACGGCACCCAATGGGTTTGAACAAGAAAAACTCGACAATTTGTTCAAAGCTTTAGGTTCCATCATGCCAGAAAATCTAAAAAAATTTTGGAAGGACCTCCCAGAAAAGGTTACTCTTTAAATAGTTTATTTTTCTGGTATACCTACCTACTCAATAACATAATAATCAATGTTTTTAGTTACCATTAATAAGTACTAACTCAAATATCCAATAATTATTTCACATTCTGTCAATGAAGTACCTAACTTGAAAAAGTATATGTTACTGTCTCATTCAATATTACCTGGATTTCCTATGTTGAATACCGGTATCTGCCAAATACGATGATTAACCTAAGTAAATTCGAGAATGGAACGGCCAAATACCCGTATTTGCTAAATACGAGGTATTTGCGAAGGAAATTAGCCAAATGAATTTAAAAAAAATGCTCGTATGAGATTTTATTGCATATAAACAATAAAATAATTGTTTTTTAGGTATACATGAGGATGTTAGTTCCCTTATTGTTTTATTTAATCAACTACTATCAATAACGCAAAGGTTCATTGAAGCAACAAACAAAAGAGAAATTACAAATCAATATTCCGCCATTTCTAAAAATTTTCAAATACGAGGGTTTGGCTTAGCACGGCAGTGTGGTAATTCTGAGTCGACGAGACTAGTTCTAGATATCGTTGTGATTGTTCTATTCATTCTTTCTGCTAAACCGTTGGTTTCGTGTATCCTTGGAATTGAATATTCGGTTCTGATTCCAACAGATCTGAAGAAATCTTGCAGAGATTTAGAACAGTATTCACCTCCGTTATCAGATTTGAAAAATTTGATTTTCTTGTCTGTTTGTCTTTCAATTCGTTTGACGAATTCAATCACAGCAGTTTCAACTTCATCCTTGGTTCTGATGAATTTTACTCCAGTGAATCTGGAATATTCATCAATGAAAGTGACATAATAAACCTTTCCGCCAACTGATTTTTTAGAGAAAGGACCTGCAACATCAGAGTGAATTTTCTCGAAGATGTCTGAGCATGAGTTAGCAGGCTCTCTTGAAATTCTTCTTGTGATTTTAGAAGTCTCGCATGCTTCACAATCTATAAGTGGTCGGTTTTTTGGCAGAGCATCAGGATCTGCTATAGCCTTTCCGAGTTCTTTGAAGGATGTTATTGGTAAATGCCCCAATCGTCTGTGCCATGTCACAATATTGAAATTTGACGATTCTATATGAGCTTCTTGGAATACATTTTCTTTGAACTTCGAAATCACCCAGCCAACAATTTTTCCATTCTTCCAGAGAGTTATATCCTTTTCACCTTTCATTGTTATTTCCTTGGTTTTCATCGTCTCCCAGGACATCAATGAGCATTTTAAATCGGGAGCATAAAGAACATCATGTAATGTCACATTGATTTTCTCACCGTTGGGCAATAAGGCATTCAGCTTAATATTGCCTATGTGAGTGATTTCCACCTGTTTATCGTTTCCTAATCGGATAGAGCCAGAGTGTGATGTGAGATTACAGAAAGCTTGCTTATTTCCAGACATATGAGAAGTCGCTCCTGTATCAAATATCCATTTCCACTTATTGATGGAGGATGTTGAAGCGGGATATGCTACTTCTTCATCATCATTATCTGAATCTGTTATGATGTTATTTGCTTTCTCTTCCTTATTTCTATTTCGGCAATTCTTCACGGTATGTCCTCTGTACCATTTCTCATGCTCTTTACAATAAACACATTCTTTTTGCGGATTCTTTCGTTCCCGTTTATCTCTGACATGGTATGCTTGATTATCTTGAGATGAAGATGTGGCAGTGGATAATTCCAATAACCGTGTACATATATCATCGTACGTTACATTTTGTTCAGTTTTCAAGTTATATATTATATCATCCATCTCTTCTGGCAGGGTGGTCAGGAAAAACGCTTTCATAGAAACAGCTAATGGTCGGAGGGCGGCTTCTAGTGAGTCATCTCCTTCATTGAGAGTCTTCGAAGTTCTTTCAACTAGTCTAGACCATAATTCATTATATTTCGCAATGTGATCTGATATTGTGAACTTCGACTCACACCTGATACCAACAATAGATTTCACTAAGGCATGCAGTGAATATTCGTTTTTTCGATCGAATAAATCATTCAATACTTTCCACATATCCCAAGCATCCGAATAACACGTGATTTGCGGAGTTATATTGGTATCAACATTAAAAAGGATAAAGGCTCTACAAAGAGAATGTCTGTAACGCCAGTCCTCGCACTTCGCATTATAACTCCGTAGTATCTCAGCTGAGCTACTCGGTGAAGGTGGAGATCTCGCAGGATTTTTTTCCTCGCCAGTTACAATTGTATACAAATTATATAAATCCATATACGCAAAAACCATTGTCCTCCATGAATGAAAATTTGCCAAACCATGTAATTTCTCGAACTTCGGGAACTTGTCCATGATGTTTCTTCGCAAATTTCTCGAATATTTTGATACTTCGTAGACTTGTTAATCAGCTTTGTTTATTGTTATCGTGAATCACAACGAGCATGGGCCCATAACCTTTCGAATTCAGATATAACACAAAGAACTTGATGACAAGAGTATGATTGAGAAATATTCAATATTTATTGTCAAAGTCAGAATAAAACATAAAAACATCAGACTACAGAGTGTTACATATACAATGTAGATTTATGCAAGTATAGAATCTAGCACTGCTATTCAACAGGCTGGTCTCTTTCGCCCGCGAAATTGGCTACCTTCATGACTGAACCAATTCCCAGCAGAGGTGGGTGCATAACGGGCCCGAACTAGGAGGCCTACATGCTGAAGGATCCGTCCGCCCACATAGTGTAATCTATCTATCTATCTAATTGAAAAACCCTCCAATAACTGGCATTACATCATCAGATATTGTACAGGGCCACTCTAGCTTTCCCACTTCAGTCAACATTTTTCCAACTCAAAACTTCTTCTCGTCATTGTTCGCTGTTTTCAATCACTTGATGAATGTAAATTTTCGCCAAACAAGAAACACACTCTCTCCTCGCTGAAATCTAGCGACGGTGTGTAGTGGTTAGGCCACCCTCTTGCTGCCAAGCATAGCCTCCTTAGATCACGTAGCCAGGAAAAAAAGGCCCCGTGGTCGTGACAATATGTATAAAATGTGGAAATTGGATCCTTTGAATCCCATCATCTGGATATCTATTATGACACAATCACTTCGGAGTAGATATATTTGGAATGGAATGTAGGTGGAATTTAGGTGGAATTAACATTTTCATGTTATCTGAAAATACTAACAGAATCATTGCTTCCTCTATTTTTACTAATCACTTTTTTGTACACACAATTCCACTCATTCGATACCTGAACCAGAAATGTAATTCAGTGTGTCAAACTTCAATTCGACAAGAATTTTCAATGAATCATCATATTAAATACTGCCTGTAGATTAATCGAGGAGGTGGTACATTCATTAATACAGATGTTTTTTGGATTTTTTTGCCTCTCCTCCATGAAATAAGTACGTAAATACTATTTCAATATACGTGTTGTTATGAAAAATCAGATAATCTGCCCCAAAATACCACTGCGTTTGAAGAATTTTCCTATCAGAAAGCCTGAGAGAAGAATTCACTAGCTTGTCAGTGACAATTTGTATTGAACAAGGTTTGGAGAAGAGAAATAAAGATATATAAAAAAAAATATCAAATCTCTACTCATCTTCTGACCTTTCGGGAACGAATCTGCTTCCGTTTTCAACATAAAAAATGGATTCTTTGTGTAGCAAATTCGTATTCGTCCTGAGAACTGGAGAGTGTGAAACTACACGTATATTCGAATAGTATTAATATTTCTATTTTATAGGGAAGAGGAGAGAGAATTCAAAAAAAAATCTGGAATAATGAATTATGTGTTCAGTGGAATTTTTTGATCAAATTTGTTTGCAATTACAATCCAACATATCTTCAAAGAAGACTCATGTCCATAATTCAGGAAAATATTTCTCTTTTCATACTTATGTACATACGTAATTCATCTGTTTTCCATCAGTATTCTTGAATTGATAGTCGAATAAACAGTCTAGAGTTGGTGAAAAACTTCATATTTGTTTGCGTAACTCAATATTCACTCCTGATACCTGGGAACAAGGATCAACAGAATTCGAAAAAACATCAGCTTATATTTCTACTGGATGAAGGATTTATGATCAGGAATAGAATGCACCTAAATTCTTCGTACATCATATGGCACCTGTATCAAAAATATCTATTTACCGTCTTTAAAATTCCTCATTGATCTTTTGTTCACCAATGTTGTCTCTCATTCAGTTATTGGTTAACTTACCGACTCTTTTAGGAATCTCTGCGGCAGACGACTGTTTCCTCACGATACTCCCTCTCGTGACAGTCATGGGCGCTATCGGAGGACAATAATCGATGCCCGCCTTCGACGTAACACCACTGTCTTCCGCCTGAGGCAAATCTTCCTCGTCTTCCGAGAACAGGTTCGGGTTGAAGCTCGGATCCGGTAGCACCGGAAAATCGTCGCTAATAATAATAATTTGCTGATTATAATAATGAGAAAAGAATCTTCATTCATAATATCTGCTTGCGACTATCGGAACGTTAACGTACATATTATTAATTTATTACAGACACTTGCATGACGTCACTTGCCTGAAAATGATGTATCAAGTCTATTCAGTCAATTTAATATAAAATATAACTTGATATAGAACGGAATATTTGGGATGTTATTTCAGTCTATGATTGACAAAAGAGGAATTTTTTGTTGTAAACATGTTTTGTTCGAAACAATCTAACCTAAGTTGACCTTGATGAACTTTCCTCCAAGAAAATATATTTCTCGGGAAATCTCTTGAGAAAACAAAATAAGGATTCTAGGAGATAGTTGACTCTCGCAAGAATTGAACCAGAACCGCTGAAGTGGCAGCAGTCTGATATATAGTCCGCTGTGGCCTTCGGCGCCTACTGAAAATTCAACTATGAAGAGGGGATTGAATTAAGCAGTTATTGCTCATTCTGAGTGAAGTAATGTGCCTGCATATAAAACATTTTTTGCGTGCACATCAACGTTCTTTAAGTCCCTGAGTATGAATTTCCGATTCCCGAACAATGCAGAAAAATTCGTAATGAGAAGAAGTTTTGATTCCTTCAGTTTGCTTGAATCGTGAAAATTCAACTTCTTGAAGATTAATATATACCTGACAAGAAATCTTAACGAACCAAACTTTCATATTTTGAGATACGGCCATACATCAACTCATATGTAATGCCAATTGAAAACTATATCGTGATTATAGAATCATATGTTCTGTTTGCTACAGTTCGTTTGCTGCATCTGTTTTGGAATGTATTTTATATCAAGGGTATACAGAGAAGAGAACTGCAGAAAAAACGGCCAGTGTCAATGCTGTAACTCCTGAATCATTTGGGGTCCGATTTTGAAATCCAATCTATTGATAACCAATAGCAAACAAAATATATGAATTTTTACAAACATGAGTTTTGGTTGAGCAGGACAAGATAAATCAAATATATCAGGACACATGTTCAATGAAATATTCACATCGAATTTAGAATCACTTTGAATGGGTCATCTTTGATCTGCTGGAAGTTCCAGAAATAAATCTTTCTTCGTTTTTTTCTCAGCAAGTTTACACAAGAATATGATGTATACTCGAGTTCAAAAAAAAATGTGATACGCCTCCTCCTTCCTCCGAAAATATACATCATATTTGGAATCGTCATTTATATTGCAACAATTCGACTGCATGATTTTTCTCGCGTCAAAAAATTGAAACCGTTTTGGCTAATTCAATCAATCAACTTTAAGTGTTGAAAAGCAATATTCTCAGATAAATTATGAACATACAAAAATTGATATATATATTTATATGAAGCAATACATTGTGAATTCGCATTCTCTCTGTGATGAGAATATCTACTCTTTTTCAGTTTATTCAATAAAAAACAACTACTTTCCTGGCTATATGCCACGACGAACATTGAATTATATCTATTGAACACACACGATAAGAGTTTGAGAATAAAACATAAAAACTTCTGGAATTGAGAATTTGCATTCTCCTTCAGAAAAATATCGAATTAACTGAAAAAGAGTAGATATTCTCATCACATAGAGAATGCGAATTCTCAATGTATGGCTTCATATTAATATATATCCATTTCTGTATGTTCATAATTTATCTGAGAATATTCCTTTTTAACACTTCCATACCCAATGAGGCGGCTCAAACCTGAACGATGGGAACTTGTGATTTTAAGAGACCTCTAATCGCAGATTCGTGATAGAGTCTCAATTCAGAATTTTTTCCACGCCCTGTATGATGAATGTCAATTTATCATACTCCTAAAAGCAATCAACTTCACTTGAATGAAAATTAGACAGCAACACATCTTACCTAAGAACTACCACATATGGTGCTCAGTAGGTGTATGTCTTATTTCATGAAAATATCTCAGAACAATATTGAAGTTATAATGAGAAAACTATTCCATTATTGAGATTTCGATACCACTACCAATCAATTGAATCAAACCCTCTATTATGAATAAGGTACCCACCTCAATTCGGTCATGACTAGTGTCATCTGACGCGGTTGCAAATGGAGCAGGGATGTCTTGTAGGTCACTTGGCCCAGATTGGCAGGCACAGATGAAGGTAGGCCGTGGATTTTGAATTTGGTGCCCCAAATGTTTGACGTCACTTCTACGAGGCGAACGTGCTGACACAAAAATGAAATTTCGCTTATTCAGGCTGGATATTATGGCTCACTGTATGATAAAATGGCTGTCGACTAGTCATCAGAATGATATCAAGTGCAATCCGATTTCATTGGCTCAACCACAAGTTTGATAATGATGATAGGTAGGAAATTCGAATACAAAATACTGTATGTCTCATCACTGGAAACTTTTATTTATTTAGATCATGAAAATATGAAATATACAAGAACCTCATCAGACTAATTGAATTGAAAAATTAACATTTTACTTAATTTTTTGGGATTTTCCCTCTGCGTTTCTATAAAAAAAAATATGCGTAGTATTTCAATATATTTGTAGTGAAACAAATCAGATGATTTGCCCCGAAATGTCACTGCGTTTAACGAGTTTGTCAATCAGAGAGCCTAAACGAGAAATCCAGTAGCTTGTCAGTGACAATTTGTTTGAAAAAATGTTTGAAAGAAAGAAATATAGATATGTTGGAGAAATATCGAATCTTCACTTATCTTTGGACATTTCGGGACCGATTCTGCTCCTGTTCTCAAAGTTTGGGACGAGTTGCCCCACAATGTTGTAACATATGACAGGTGTGAATGGAATAGGGAGAAATATGATATCATCATCATTTCGGTAAGTCCTTTACAGTCCACTTTTTCAAGAGCAGTTGAAATAATAAGATAATTTCCTAACATTGAGATCACATAAAGTTGGAGACGTATGTTCTCCCTCTTCAAAGCCATCGACTACGTCACACACAAGTTTTGTGACAGCTTCTTTTGTAGAGTGCCCCTTCCTGAATCCAAATTGGTAATTGTGTGGAAGTGTTTTTATCTCGAAGTAGTGAGTTGATCTTTCTTCAACAATGATTTCAATAACTTTCCACAATAGGTATGATCGATATTGATTGATAGGTCTCAGGTAATTCCATATCCCCTCTTCTATAAATAGGCAATACTTTGGTGTCTTTAAAGTTGTCAGGTGATAACCCATGTGAGAAGCATGAATTGCATAGTGTAGAAATTGGCTCGGCAACGACGTGTTGGATCTCTTTCAACATCTAACTACTCAAGCCATATACATCACAGCGATTTGACAGTTCCAAATCACTGATGGCTTCTGTTACCTCTTGACAGGTTGTAGGATGAAGAGAAAATGAATCTTTATTTGGTAGTGATTTTAGAAAGACAGTGGCTGAAGCATCAGTTTCAGTCAGCCACTGTGGAAAAGTATTGCGCAAAATCCTCCACAGACACAGAACTAGCAGGGCCTCTGGTCAGTTTTTTGCATCGTTCTTTGTTGATCAATCTCCATGTATCTTTAAATTTGTTGTTAGATTTGAGGATGAAGTTGTCGTGAGCATTTTTTTCACATTGGTTAGTGCAAGTTATGTATAGATAACTAGCAACGCAGCACTACGTAACAATAGACCACTATCTATGGACTTCTGCAATGTCAGCTCAACCTAGTTTATAAATATAACCCAAATCCATTTTCATTCATTCTGATTGTATCTCTAGCTTCTTGAACGTCTGTAAAGAAAATAAATTGTTTTCAAAAACACAACCCCGTGTTTGAGAAACATAACTTGCAGTATAGTAATGCTGTTTGGAACATTTGAAGTTGAATTTGTCTTCATCAGACCCAGTGACATCACTGATAGTTTTGTTTATCGATAAAGTATTTCGCATTGTGTTTAAGGCTAGATTGAAAAAATTTAGTGGTGAATTGTCGTTTCTTTGTTTAAATTTAGTTTGAGGAAAGTCTTTTTCTGGATAATGGTGTAGGTACCCAGTTAAGAAGTCTGATAGTATATTCATATTTGAGCACATAGCAAAGATACACCAGTCAATATTGAAAATTTCGGAGTTTCTTTTGAATAACATGTCAAGTGTAAATCCCATCAGTAGTGTTTGAAAGAAGTCCCAATAGTGCGGGCCCTGGTGCCACTACAGAGCTGAAAGTTAAACTTTTGGCACAATTGTGCCACATTTGACAACTCTGCTCCGACTCACCTCAGGCAACGTGTCCACGTAGGACAACCCCTCGCCGCGCTCCGCCTCCGCCTCCGTCCGCTGGTACGCGTGTCTATCCGCATGATGATTAGCGGCCTGCTTGTGCCTCCTCCGCCTCTTGCGCTGCATCCTCGGCGACCCGGCGCAGCCCTCCTCCGCGTCGCTGTCGGAGGAGGCCGAGGTGGCTGCGCATGCGCTGCTGGCCGAGTTGGAGGACGAGGAGGTCTTGGAGTCCGCTGAATGGTGATCTGGAACGACGAGAGGGTTTTCATGGGTTTTTATGGGCGATATCTGCTGTGCATGATGATCAGAAATAATCAGTCGCAATAGTCCAGATAGCACAAGTATGTCTGATTGACGTCCTAAATAATGTTTCTACTTACATAACTAAAATGGCATATAGCGTACAGATATTTACCACGCTGAATGATCGATTGATCACGGATTGACGATCTGTGATCTATTCAAAATATCAAACACGTTACCATGGAAACACAATTCATTGAACACATCTTCAGTGATTTGGGACATTTCTGGCCTGTCAACCCTAACAACACAGGGATGTCCTAGGTACGTCCCTTTTTTGTCCCACGGTACAAGGACATGATTGGGACATCCAGGGGATGTCCTGCAGTGGTTGTCCAGTGGAAATCCCGCCCGGTACATCCCTAGGTTATCCTATTCGTGTCCCTGGAGTATCTGATATCCATTCACATCAGAGTCATTGAATTTCATCAAACTATTGAGATGAATTTTTTCGAAAATGTTTTTTTCTCTTCCGGAAAATGATTGTAATGAAAATAAAGAATAAAGTCTCAGAACTTCTTGAGAAATTGCCATTTTTCGCAGACAGAAATCGTACATGCATAATGCCCCTCATTTTTGAACACCCAAGAATGATAATAATTATACCCAATTCCTAATAAACTTGTATTCATCCAGGTTTCTGTAGTTAATTTCTGTTTATAAATCTGTTCAGTAGATAAATCTTCAGGAGGCATGATAGCCAATGGAGCAAGGTGCGTGCATGATAAGCTAAAGGTCCCGTGTTCAATCCCTACTCGACCTGCAACTTTTTTCTTTTGTTGAAAGGATGTCCTTGGGATATCCTTGGGACGTCCTAGGGATATCCTTTCATCGTACTTGGTACGTCCCAGGGACGTACCAGAAGGACATCCCTTGGATGCCTTTTTAAGCGGCCAGCGGATGTCCCTGGGACATCCCTAGTATGTACGTTGTCCCGACAAAGGACATCCCTGGGATGTCCTAGTATAAAATCAGAGGCGTCCATGGGGAGTCCCTAGGATGTACTGGTGTTGTTAGGGAATTGTATTGACTGTAAACTGTTATTTCCAAATTTTGTATCAGAATTATCCGAACAATATTCTTCTGTACCAGAATTCTTCATTGAAAATATATGCGGAATGTAGGCGAAAGTTCAATCGAAGAGAATGTTCTGGTACTTGCATATCTCCAAGAAGTGTAGAAATGAAGCAACCATCTTTGAGAACAATTTATTCATTATGCCCTAAGCATGACAATAAACGTGAAACAAAGGTTAGTGAGCAATGGACTGGTCACATCTACAACCAATATCGCACCCCAATCAGCACAAGTACGTCTCATGGACGTTTTAAAAACGTCCACTCTGGACATTCAGGACGTTTTGGGGACGTCCATTTCCGGACGACGGACGTCTTATGGACGTTTTGGGGACGTCCATTGTTAATAAACAGGATGTTTTGGGGACGTCCAGTTTAGGTCCAGACTAGGACCTTTTCGGGATGAAAAATGGACGTATTGAGGACATTCAGACAATATTGATTATTGATTTTCTGACCCATCTGAAGAGTGAAATACTTGAATATTAGTTAACATTTATTCGCAAACAATAATATGAACAGAGATTCAGGTAGTTGTTTCAATTTCACTCTTCCATATCGTATATCAGCAGCTGCACCACTAAAAACGTCGCGTGATTCATCCAGGTACGCAGGCGCGATGATGTCTTTTTCTGATTGGCAGCCTTCTGTTGTCTTCTTCACTGGATCTGTAAATAATAATAATATTCAATAACATCTTCTGTGAATACCATAAACCATAAACACACACCCACTTTCAACGTGTAGTACCTAGTCATTATAGCGGAATACTTCATTATTTTTATTTCATTGAGAACTTATTCCATACATAAACTGATTCTTAGGTAGGTATATAACCTTGCACGAATTATATTATGTTTTAACTATATACAAAAATATAAACTTTGGTAGATGATGGAAATAGGATTAGGTAGAGCTTTGCATGAGATCAAATTATTTAGAAAGGTATCTAATGTTTTCAACTACAGATTTGATGTTCTTACTCAAGCATCTTCATACGAATGAAAATAAAACGATAGCGTCGATAGCCATACTTGCCTTCAAATAAACATCTCGATGGAACTCGAGATCGAAGTTCACCAGTTGATAGATGATATCCGCAAAGATTTCACTTATTCACCGCTTTTACAGTCTAATAACCCGAAAAGTTCAGAATGTCCTTGGACCTGAATCACAGTTTGATAGGCACTCGGCAGTGGTCAACTGACGCCATCTTCCTACGTTTTCGTTTCACAGTTTCACACGTAACACGCACAGTGTTGCCGGATGAAAATTTGTCGGAGCAGTAGATGGGTGGGGAAAAAACAGTAGATCATCAAAACTGAACAGAAGATTTTGATAATCATCACAATTGCTATCATAAATGAAAAAACATAGTCACCCATATAATAAACGAAAAAAAAATCATGTTCGGTCTCTATACCTATCAAAAATCGAACGAAGAAAAACAAAAAATAATGAAATAAAAAATAAAATTTGTGAAAACCGCAACCAGATTGGAAATAAAAGCTAATTTTCACTAATCAGACTGAATATGATAGTTGCAGTATATTTTTATCATACATCTTCTTACTGTGATGTCCCATTAATTTTTCATTGTTGCATATTGGGTAGTTACGTCATATCAAAACTTGACCAATCAGACCATATTGCCTTGAATAGTTGAACAGTAGAACGGAGACAAAAACAGTAGATCTACTGCTAAAATAGTAAGCCTGGCAACGCTGAGTACGCATGCGTTCTACGGTTGCTTTACATATTCAGTGATTCAATCAAATCTTATTATAAAAGCGCGGCTTGTATGAATACTTCAGTGTGGGTTTAAGAATGGTCAAACTGTATAGTGGTATTATGTGATTGAAGGAATATGATTCAACATAACTATATAAGTTGGTACAAATCAGTTAAAATCATAAAAATTCCAAATTCATAATATTAATAATAATATGAAATTCAATATATTGATACAGCTGATATATAATATATTCTTTGACATTATTCATGTCCATATTCAATTCAATAATTCTAATTTCAAAATTTATATATACCTACCTACTTATATCAATTTAAACTGATATACCGTGAGAGTCTGTAAATTGGACGTTTTAAAGACGTCTTTTTCTGGACGTCCGGAGTATGTCCAATAATGGACGTCTTAAAAACGTCCATAAAAGGTCCTGGACGTTCAGACCAAAAATGGACCTAAAATGGACGTCTTCGGGACGTCCCGTGCTATCTGGGACTTGTAAGTGTCTCGCTGGTTGCATGCAGTTGCATGTATTATGTTCTCCATTCCCATTCCTTTCGAATTATTTCGTAGGTTAGCAGGAATAGCAGGTATGTCAATGTTATTTCCGGAGTTCGTAGAAAGTAAAGTATGTAACGCGTTCATAAACTCTTCTAGACACTCGTTTATTAAACACTCGCTCCGCTCCGCTCCGCTCGTGCTTTAATTACTCGTTACTAAAATATTCGTACATATTCGACCGCAAACGTTGTCTTAGAATTGCGTATCAAAACAAAATCTGAATTTGTAAGCAGAACAAGTTATATCCATGTACTAGGAAGGTGCAAGTCCAATGTGAAGGATTTGATTATGCTGGAGCTGGAGATGATGAAGTAGATGAAAATGACAAAAAATGGAGAGCATATTTATTTGAGAGAATGTTATTATGATAATACTAGTAAAACTATACTGTTCCCATAGAAATTTCTCTGATTTTGGTGCAGAACAAGATGAGTATATCCATTTTTTTTTTTGTATATTGATATGGATTCACACTACACTTCATCTGAAGAAAATTGATCCTATTTATTATCCATATTCGAATCTGATGAATCAAGCAATAGATTACAGACGTTCTTCTCAATTCCTGTAGAAAGGACCTCGCACAAAACCATAGGGAATTGGCCCACAGTGGGATTTGCCTGAAATTCACATATGTTTTTGGTATGGAGTTTCTGATCAAATGTTTTCATGTGACCAATCCTCTAAGACTGAAGATTCAGCTCTCAGGGTCGTATTTAGTAAAGGTGCCAAATAAACAATGACACTTTTTTTTAAAGCCAATGATTTTTGGATATTATAATCTAATTGATTGAGAAATGTTGCGAAATCTCTTAGCACAAGTCCTCTGTGAAACATGCCTTGTCCTACAGGGCCGTATTTAGTAAAAGTGTATTTGCCAAAGTGCCGAATCGAATTGATTTTGTTATTACTTTGTCATTTCTTGACCTTTTTCAGTGGTCTTTTGATAGATGAATGTAGATTTCTTTGTGTACATAACAAAAGTGGTCACCATCTTAATATTCAAGATAATCGGCCTAACATTCATTCTTCATAAAGGACATATCTCGTAGCTTTTTAGGAATGACAGTAACAGGAAAAGATAAGAACACGTTACGATTGTTGAAATCGCTCATTTACTTTTTCAATTACCTAACTCTATAATATAAATATAACTCTACTATCTAATTGAAACTTCATCTGATTTATAACTAACAAAGTTGAAACCGATATTCTCAGGGTGGTGAACAAAAAAGTCAAGCACTCACTATCAACATAATTCCCGAACAGTTACAGCTGCTGGAATATTGCATCTTGCACTGGACGATTTGCGGCATCTTTAATATGCGATATTATCCACCAATTTTAATGGCAAATGCTATCAGCGTCCTATGTCTAAGAGAGAATACTTAGATATGACCATGAGTCGTTTGAAATTGATCTCAGAGTGAATGAACCTGGATTCATTAGACTTAGAGTGTATTCTCGATTCAGGAGGAGAGAAAAATATCGAGTATTTATTCAATACACTACGCATGAAAACCAGCCTGTCGAGAATGATGAAGAAGATGTATTGATAATAGAATACTACTGCAGTTGTAAATCAGGGGCAAGGATACTAGGAACATGTGCTCATATTTGTAGCATATTGTGGTATTCAGGATTTGCCCGCCATAATCAAAATGTGAATTATCCATCGACTTCTGTGTTACAGCATATTAAAGATGCCGCAAATCGTCCAGTGCAAGATGCAATACTCCAGCAGCTGTAAGTGTTCGGGAATTATGTTGGTAGTGAGTGCTCGACTTTTTTGTTCACCACCCTGTAAATATCGGTTTCAACTTCGTTAGTAATGAATTAGATGAAGTGACAATTAGATAGTAGAGTTATATGTATATTATAGAGTTAGGTAATTGAAGAAGTAAATGACCGATTTCAACAATCCAAACGTGTTCCTATCTTTTCCTGTTACTATAATTCCTAAAAAGCTACGAGATATCTCCTACATAAAGATAAAATGTTAGGCCGACCATCTTGAATATTGAGATGGTGACCACTTTTGTTATGTACACAAAGAAATCGACATTCATCTATCAAAAGACCACTGAAATAGGACAAGAAATAACAAAGTAATAACAAAATCAATTCGATTTGGCACTTTGGCAAATACAGTTCCACCAAATACGGCCCTGTAGGACGAGGCATGTTTTACAGAGGACTTGTGCTAAAAGACGAATGCCAAGATTCCGCAACATTTCTCATTCAATTAAATCATAATGGGAGATACAAAAATCATGGGCTTGAAAAAAGAGTGTCATTGTTTATTTGGCATCTATACTAAATACGACCCTGAGAGCTGAATCTTTGGTCTTAGAGGATTGGTGACATGAGAACATTTGATCAGAAACTCCATACCAATAACATTTGTGAATTTCAGGCAAATCCCACTGTGAGCCAAATCCCTATGGTTTTGTGCGGGGTCTTTTGGAAAGTAAATACTATGGTAAATATATCTGGTTTTGTACGCAACCTTCTCAGTTAATGAAACAGCCGCTTGGTTTTCAACTTGATAACATCTCTCTTGTACAGAGGTAAAGCGATACTATAATCCCAACTACGAAGAAGTCAAAATGCATGATAGAATGAAATTACACTATACTACACTACTATTCACTTGTAGGTCATACAGTGTGGATACTTTAACTGAAATAGATTCGTTAACGGGGAGGTGAATATTTTTTCTGGAAATGCCCGACATATGTCAACGATCTAATTTATTTACCTACTTTTTGCAGGCGATTTCGAGAATATATCCCTCTAGGAGTAGCTGAAACCACCCTCAACATGATGTTTCCATATGTAATTTTATGGCTTGTGACCCTTCATTGGAAAGCTGGTGGAAAGAGGAATCCAGGATACTAGTCAAATTGAAGTTTTTCATACGTTTGAAGACTGCATAAAATTTGAATGTAATTTTCTTCAACGTGATAATTGCTCAAAATGTGTGTTGAACAATTGATGGCAACTTTTTGCTACAACTGCTATCTGCTATTATATTTCAGTGTTTTTATAGAGCCGCAGAAATCAATTAAGTGTGTTGCTGTATTCAGACAAAGTGTTATTGCAACCTGGTGGTTCTTTGGAAGTCGGAATTTTGATGAAAATACATTGAAAATAAATTGAACTTCGGAATTATATTTTGATTTCATGCGACCCTCAAACGTACTGCAAACTGAGATATGATCAGTACGCTGGATTCTTCTTTCAACAAGCTTTCCGATGAGGGGTCGTAAGCCTCAGGGTTGCATTTGAGAAAAACATATTGGGGCATATTCCTGTGATCCTGAAGGATTATTTTCTCCACATTGCTTGCCAAATGTAGGTAGATACATTTAAACGTTGACGTGTCTCGCGAGTTTTCAGAAAAAGCATTCACTTCCTCAGTAGCGAATTTATTCCTGTTTAAGTCTTCACCCTGTATGAACTGATGGTCAATATTCGATACGAAAAATCCCGAATTTTTGAATATCGCCCAACAATGAAGAATCTACTTTTCATTCATTGGAAGCAATAAACCAAAGTTTGTTGAATGAAAGTATAATGAATCTCGTTACCTTCTTGGGGATCGAAGATGACGAACTCTGGTCTGATTTTGCTGATTCGCTTTCCTTTCAGCAGTGGCACCAGACCGCCCAGATACTCCAGATACAGCGTGTAACACGTGCCAGAAGTCAAATTGCTTTCTTCGTCGTGACGTATCATCGTACAATGGAGACGCACCGATCCGACTGGTGGTCTTGAAACGAAATCTCTCAGTGCACTCAAAGCAGGAACGCAGCACTAGAAAATGGGAACATATTCGCATTTATACGAAAACCAAGTACCCTACATCGATCGACTTCGAATAGAAAAGGGTTATAGCTCGAATTTTGTTGAAAATATAAGTTGCATGAAAAAACAATGAAAAAGTCTATATTCGGGAAGAAATGATACCTACTATTAAAACTCAAGGACACTGAAATAATTGATTCTTCATATCAAAGGGACTCTGAAGGAGATACTTATACTGAACTATTTAACTAAAAAAATTCGAGGAGAGAAGAGAAAAAAACAATACGGGGTGTTCCGTGACTCGAACCCATAGCTAGAGGATATATTCCTTCAACAATTTCGAGTTTGAAGTTATCCATACACTTCTGTCCAAAACTCTATAGTTGAGGAGTAATCAGCAATTTCAAATTTGATGAAGTGTGTCATGAAGTCAAGAGAATGATCATCTTCAAAATGCTCCCTGCTGCTTCACAAGACATTCTGGCTTCTCTGTTCTAGTTCTAGTTCATTTGAATACACTAGACTTCTCATAGGTCTCCAAAGATAATAGTGGTCAGGTGACTTCGGTTGCCAAACTACTGGACCACCTCTTGCAATCCACTGCTGAGCAAAGTTGTTATTCAACTGCTCAAAACATCTTAACTAATTTCTGGACAAGAGTGTATGGAGCACTTCCAACTTGGAATTTTCAAGAGAATATGTCCTCAAGCTATGGGGTTCTAGTCATGGAACACCTTGCATAAAATAGTATGTTGGTTGCTGGAAAGTTCCAGGCTGTATTATACTGGATATATTTTGGAACGGTAGGAATGGAGAAAAGATATTCATGTGGTAGTACTGTCAGTATCATTCACTTGATATTATAGTGGGTATGAACGCGATCCATAATATACTTCTTCATTCACTCAAACCATGCAAATTAACGACGAGCTACCTATTTCAATCCCAGTATAACTGATTCCTTCAGATAATGGAATTATTCTTCTGGATTGCTGAGGATTCAAGGATGAATTTGCTCTCATGAAGATCTGGAGATATTGAATAGACGATCAGTAAACCTATCGAATGAGCTTTCTGTTTGTATTTGGAAACACCATCCATAACGTCATTACTTCAACACCAGTAACATAACACATCTCATATGAATAACTTGTCATAGGTTTCTAAAAATCTTTGGATTCGACTATTCTTGAATAAGGAACTCATTTCGTCGGCAAGTAAATCTTCAGTTGATCTTCGATGGTAGAAGGTAAATTGTCTATCATCAATGATTCCTAATCTTCCTAAATTTTCTTCATGGATTTTTAAATAGCTGCGAACAATGCAATAGTTGTTGGGCAGGTTTTTTCCCGCATTTCATTGGAATTGAAGAAGTTGAATACAAAACCATCAAAATCGAAGGCTTCATTGTCGTCGATAACTTCTTCCCAAAAAATAACGTAACGATATCATTTCATTGGATGAGCCTAGATGAGTTTCACTATCATCATCTTTTAACGAATTCTAGTGGACTAATTGATTTCGAAATTTCATGGTGGAAGGTGCTGATTCACTAACTTTCAATGAAGGTACTTTGTGATATCATACAGTGAGTGGACTGTAATGTATGTGCGCCATGCACTTGATAAAACAGCACGAACTAGGCAAAAGGATTATAATTAAAGAGATTAAAGATGAAGTGTATCAGTTCTACAGTGTATAAATTATGTCGGGCTGTCACATTATTAGTAGGGACAAGAAGGGGGAGAGTGTCCTTGATGTTTATGAGTAAACTCTGGCATTCAGTGTACGGATATACAGTATGGTGTAGATGTATGGAATAAATTCATTATCTCTGACGCATATAGATTTGAAGAGAAATCCTGAGACAAGTCCATTTTTATTTAATTTACACCTATTGATATACATACGGATTATGTAACGTCATCCGGGTAGTTGTGGTGACGTCATCGATTATTTTTTTTAAATGGAAACATCCCCTTTTTATTTTTTATTTTCGGAAGGTATATTCATTGTCTATCCAACCATATAGTGATATTAGCGAAATGAAGTAATACAGGGTGAGAAAAAATTATTAATTATTTTATATTCACAACGGTAACAATCACAATGAATGAAAAATTCGACCTGTTTACATCAGAACAGAAACAATGTATATCGTCATTCACATTGTATCATTGCAGAAGGTCACCAATTCGAACATTCATTGTAACGGTTTCCGTTGTAAATATAAAATAATCAATAATTTTTTCTCACTTTGTCTCGCTTCATTTTGCTAATATCAGTATATGGTTGGATAGACAATGAATATACTTTCAGAAAAAAGAAACAAAAAGGGGATGTTTCCATTTGAAAAAATAATCGATGACGTCACCACAACTACTCGGATGACGTTACAAACTCCGTATGTATATCATGAGATGTCAATTTGAAAATAAAAATCGACCTGTCTCAGGATTTTTCCTCAAATTCATATGCGTTAGAGATAATGAATTAATTCCATACATTTCCACCATACTGTACATACAATATGTACCTCGCTAAATGATCGATTAATCACGGATTGTCGATCTGTGATTCATTCAAAATATTGAACACGTTACCATGGCAACACGATTTCTTCAACACATTACCATGGCAACACAGTTCATTGAACACAGCTTCAGTAATTTGAGACATTTCTGGTCTGTCAATTGCATTAACTGTCAACCGTTATTTTCAATTTCTTTATCAAAATTTTTCAAACAATATTCGTTTGTATCAGAATTCTTCATTAAAAAATAAACTGGTCAACATTAATAACGCGTCGTGCTCCAAAATATAGCCTGAATTCAAAATAGAATAACTCACGGATTTCCTCACCAATTTGATATCAGTTTTCACCGATGATTAGCCTAAGCTCTTGATAGTTTGTTGTGGCAATATGAAACTTCTGTCATTGCAGATAACATTGCTACAGGGTGATAATTGAATGGGTGTAAAATTGCATCGTGGTCGTCACCTTACCGTTTGAACAGATAATTTTTTCAATTTTCTCTCGAAACATTTTCGGAATTTTCAAATTCAATGCTTTGATTATCGTGTTATGAATATTCATTCAGAATGATGCATTTTTTCGAAATAAATGGAATGGAATTGAAAGTTGGAATTCTTCTCCAAAGAATCAACGTTGTATGTATAGTCGTCGGATGTGTGATCTTGTTCGAACACAGAAAATTCTGAAAGATTCTATACAAAGAATACTGAATGATGGAATGGAGAATAACGTAGTCTTCAGTAGATGAAACAAAATTTTCTCTGTGTTACTAGTCGAATAATGGAGTGTTACTTCGTAATGTGGATGTCTGGTGTCTGAACTCGAAATGGTTTTGTAATTTCTCGAATCGAAGGTCATATAATGAAATGGACTAGACACATCTACACGTGTCTCGCTAGTTGCATGCAGTTGCATGTATTATGTTCTCAATTCTCATTCCTTTCGAATTATTTTGTGGGTCAGTAGGAATAGCACGTATGTTAATGTGATTTTCGGAGTTCGTGGAAAAAGCATAGTATGTAACGCGTTCATATACTCTTCTAGACACACTCGCTCCGCTCTGCTCCGCTCGTGCTTAAAATACTCGTTACTAAAAGGACGTTTATAACACTTGTTACATAATATACTAATTTCTTCTCATTCTCAGATACTTATATCATTGATAGCCTGTGCTATTATAGCAGAGTAACAAACATCACATGGACCACTTCATAATTCATATGCACTAACTTATGTGAACAGCAGATTCTTTCGGACTGACTCACCCTAATAGTTTGAGCAAACAAGTTCCCGATGATGTTCCCGAGACGAGCCGGCAGAGGCAAGGACGTCAGTTGTCCTTCTTCGGCTATCAGATCGTGAATCCTCAATCGGCACAGCAGCTGCAACGACGCTATCCTTTTGGACACCCACGCGATGTGGATTTGGGTGCCGGTGGCCAGAAACAGCCGTTTGTCGTTGTGGCCCCACGTCAAGGTCGTTACTCGAGCCTTCCACAACGAGAGTTAATCAGTATATCGAAGATTGAAACGCTTGGCACGATAATACACTACAATGTTTTGTCACTCGGCCTCGACACGTGTTTTGCTAACTATGTCAGCATCTTCAGGAGAAGATTGAAATCAAATATCCTATTCTAGGGTGCTGCTAATATACTAGGTATCTGTTCATCCAACCTTGAGATATACTAACTGTCAAGTTAATGTTTGTCATGGTTGAGTTTACATTTTAATCTCAATTTTCATACTACTAAACTATAGGGCTTTATGGAATAGGTCCATTATCCTTATTCATTACTCTTTTACTATTCTTGAATATCTGTAAGCTTTCATATGCGTCTAGTTTTCTGATATTATCAGCTTGCTAAACTGTTTTGAAGTTAGTAATATGTGTATTATGATGTATGTTCAATCATAATCATATTACACATATTAAGAACCTCAAATTAGTTAACCAAGTTGAAAATATTCGAAATTTAGACGCATATGGAAGCTTAGAGACATTTAAGAATAGTAATAGAGTAATTAATGAGGATAATGGATCTATTCCATATAGCCCTCTATATAGTTGAGTGATATGAGAACTAAGATTAACATGTGAACTCAACCATGACAATCAACAGCTTGATGGTTAGTATTTTTCACAGTTGGGTGAACAGATACCTAGTATATAAGCAGCACCCTAGAATAGGATATTTAGTTTTAATCTTCTCCTGAAGATACTGACATAGTTAGCAAAACACGTGTCGAGGCGTTTGAAAATTGGGTTTGGTTATTGGTATAACAGTGTAGTGAGTTGATTAGTAGTATGAATCCTTTGAAGTCATATACTGATTCACATTTAACATTTCGAGGTAACCACATATATACAGGGTGATTTCAAAATGAGTGCATATATTCAAGACATATATATGAGAGAGTCTAACAAAAATTACTGAAATATTTGATTTTTCCTAAGTCTTCACATCAACGAGAAATTTCATTTTAAAAATTGAACATAAAATGCTTCGAAATTCGAGTTCGCCACTGGGAAGCAAGATCTGCTGAATCCCAAGGAATCCCCAATTCGTCATTCGATAACGTCAAAACAAGACAGTGATGCCAGATTGTTTCAGAGACGAATATCCTGAAAAAAATTTGTCACAGAATGCATATGAATTGGAATAGGTTATGAAAGCTAATAGAGGTGAATGTAATATGTACAGGAGCCTTATTTTTTAAAGTTTACTGAGAGAACTGTGGGGTGATTATCTCCATGGATCACGAGAGACGAAAAGAAACATGAGGGGAATGATAGAACGTCCCCCTTCCTTCAATCCGAAAATAAGGCCCCAGCGGGTAGATACAAAATTAGCAGACAATAAATAGGTACACAACATACACAAAGTTGAAAATCGACTCACCTAGAAGATTTTCTCATACCTGCTCGAACAGCAAAACTCCCGAGAGCAAACAAATACTAATATCGAGTCCATTCCAGACTAATATCGTCCTGTGTTCTTGTTGGTTCATATTCGCACTTAAACCATCGAAAACGACCCGACGACGACATATCCTTCCTGGCAATCTCACATTGAAAACACGATCACGACCATATCACGATTATCACGACACAAGACACAACATCCAATCATTTTATTTTTAATTTTACGTTTACAATTATTTTACAAACCAGCAACCACACAAACAAAACTATTATCATATGATCTGTCAACATCATTTCTCAGAACAGTAGTATCTGTGACCATAGATTTCCTCTTTGCTGTGACCTTTGACAGTACTAACTAGGATTGTTCGCGTTCTATTTCACGAAGATTGTTACGATATTACGATTTGTCATGAATCTATTACTATTTGCTATAAGCACCAAAATATGTTCCAATACAAAAAAATCTATTTCTGTGCTCAGCGGATAATTATGTTCCGTTCTATGTTCTATATTTATGTCAAACTGTGATTAGTGCGATAGGGTTTGACAAGAATGACATTCCGAATGTCAAATGTCAGATTTTTCAAGTCAATTATCTTTTGATACAAATCTGATACCTTTTTCCAAGGAAATCTATAACGAAAAAATCAGACCCAGGAACAACACTGACTAGTGAATGTAAAGTTTTGTTTCTGACAATTTGCTTGGAATGTGACGATGCATTTCTCAAACATAGAGATGAAAGATATGGTTCTTATGTAGGGTCGTTATTGTGCGGGGCCCATGAGACTCCTCGAAGGACACGAAATTGTAGCGATGCGAGGAGGTGGAAGGAAGGGTCTAAAGGATTTTTCAGTAAAAAAACTTCCAACCGTGAGGTGTTAAGTTATACGCTATTCGAGCTTATGCGTAGAAATCTTGGGTGAGTCCATTTTGAAGTTTTTGTATTATCTTTCTGAAATTCAAGACCAGGGTTAACTTCTTCCCCATGTACATTCTCTCGATTATACATTTTATTTAATATCTCCTAATTTTCATGTAGAGTGGCAACGTCGCTTCGTTCATCACGGTCGACTGCGGATCGCAAACGATAGTTGTGGCAGAAGTAGAAATCTGGGCGGAAAAAGGGTATTTTGCCCCAAATCTATTTTGATCCTAATAATATTTTTAATAGTGCTATTCGGTAGTATACCTCAAGCTTTCTTAGTGTTCAAAATATATGCACTTATTTTAAAATCAGCCTGTATAATTATTGAAAATTATGAGAAAAATTGTCAGATAGTGCTCACTGGTATTGGTATTGGTATTGGTAGGTTGGATGGTGACAGATGCGCTGCGACCTAAGTAGATCTATTGTGCCCCATCTGCTCCTGCTATATCAAGGATTTCCTGTTTATAGCAGCCCCTCGAGATTCAATTCCTTCAGGAATTTGAGGATTTTGAGGGGGTCTAGCTGTGGTATTTCTTCCACAGTCAGCTGGTGTGTTCCCAGTATGTTCAATCTTTTGTGATGTACAGCGTCACACTCCATCAGTATGTGATGGGGTGTTTCTGGTTCTTCCTCACAGAATCTACAGGTGCCGTCCTCCTGTAAGCCTAGCTTCCTTAGGTGTTCTTTGAGTCTGCAATGCCCCGTTAGAAATCCCGTTATTGCTTTGAGACTTCCTTTGCTGAGGTTTGTCAGTGTCTTAGATCTTTCTCGGTTGAAATTTCCAAGGAGATCTTTAGCCTGCCGTAGTCCTGGAAGCCTTCTCCATTGTCTGGCTCTCCAGGCTCCTTCCGCCTTCTCAAGTTCTCCTTGGAAATAGGAATTTCCAAGGCCGCAGAATGGCTCTGGTCCGATCAGTGGCGTTGAAGCCCCTTGTCGTGCCAGAGCGTCTGCTTGTTCATTCCCCTCCACTCCGATGTGCCCTGGCACCCAGAGGAGGATAACTTTATTGTTGCTGCCTAGCTCATTCAATTTGCTTAGGCATTCCCATACCATCTTCGAGTTGATGTAGGGAGAGCTCAACGCTTTGATGGCTGCTTGGCTATCGGATAAGATCGCGATGTCCTTCTTCCGGTATTTCCTGTCTAGGTTGAACTGGATGCATCTTCCTATGGCGTGTATTTCCGCTTGAAAAATGCTGGGGAATTGTCCCATGGATTCGAAGTATTTGGTGCGAGGCCCAAAGACTCCTGCTCCAGTTCCCTCGGGTGTTTTAGACCCGTCCGTATACCAAGTAATGGTGTTCCTTCCCAGTGATTCGATGGATTCTGTGCTCCATTCGCGCTTGTTGCTCAGCTCCACTCGGAAGTTCTTCTCAAAACTGAACTTCCTAATGATTTGATCTGTTGGAAGATCGGCGAGGTGTACGATCTCAGTGGGGGGTGAGCCCCTCACACTGTGCGTTTTCCCTCTCAGTCCGACCTTGGCTAACCTGAGATGTGCTCCATAGGCAGTTTTCCTCACCACGATGTGTAGAGGTGTGAGATCCAAGATGACCTCTAGTGCTGCTGTTGGAGCTGATCTCATTGCTCCTGTTATGCAAAGACATGCCAGTCTCTGCACCTTCTCTAATATTTTCCTTGTAGTGGCGAGTTCGGTTCTGCCGTGCCACACTACTGCTCCGTAGGTGATCATTGGTCTCACTAGCATGGTGTACATCCATCGCAGTATTGATGGGTTACACCCCCACGTTTTGCCTGCAAGGTTCCTGCACACCATCAGTGATGATTTTGCCTTGCTGGCGATCTTTTCTACGTGTCTATTCCAGAGAAGCTTTGAGTCAAGGATGAGCCCTAGATACTTCACTTCTTGCTGCCATTCTAGGTCTTCTCCGTTTAGACGGACGACCCTTAAGTGCTGAACCTTCGTTCTTCTAGTAAAAGGTACCAGTGTGGTTTTCGTTGAGTTAATTCTCAACCCCACCGAATGGCACCATCTTCTGGTAGTCTCTAGCTCTCTCTCTATGAGGTCGCAGAGGGTCCCTTCAAATTTGCCTTTGGCCATGATGACTATGTCGTCCGCATATCCAAAGCAAGTTACTCCGTTCTCAGTAAGAATTCCGAGTAGTTCGTCTACTACTAGACTCCACATCAAGGGTGACAGTACCCCTCCTTGTGGACAGCCCCTGTTCGTACTGATTTGAAAGCTGCTCTCGCCCACTTTCGTTTCCGCTGTTCTTGTGGTCAGCATTTGACACATCCATCTGGATGTGGTTCTGTCCACTCCCTTGTTCATTAGAGCTCTCTTTATTGCTTCATGAGAGGTGTTGTCAAATGCCCCCTCTATGTCTAGAAATGCGCATATGGCGATTTCTTTATGTTCAAGTGATCTCTGGATGTTTTCGGTGAGCACGAAAAGGGCGGTCTCGGTTGATCTGCCCGCCCTATATGCATGCTGTCCTAGGTGCAAGGGCACCCTCTCCAGTATCTCACATCTGATGTAGTTATCTACGATCTTCTCCAGTGTCTTCAGTAAGAAGGATGTGAGACAGATCGGTCTGAATGACTTCGGAAGGGTAGGGTCCTTCTTCCCGACTTTGGGAATGAAAGTCACACGCGCTCTCGTCCAGCTGCTCGGTATGTACCCGGACGCCAGACTGAGTTTGGCTGCCTTGATAATGAACGGCAGTAGTTCCTTATGCCCTTTTTGTAAAAGGGCTGGAAATATGCCGTCGATTCCAGGAGACTTGAATGGTTGGAAAGAGTCGATTGCCCACTTCAACCTTGCCGGAGTGCAAATGGTTTTTGCAACATCCCAGTCTTCTCGTTTTGCTCTGCCTGGTTCTTCCAGTGTTCTCTCAGGATCATATGGTGTACTACCTGGAAAGTGCGTCTCCAGTAAAAGGAGAGCTCGTTGCTCTTCATCTTCTGTATAGCTACCATCTGATCTTCTGAGAGACATTGGCCCTTGCTCCCTGCCCCGCGCCATGGCCTTGTACAGTCTGGCTGCAGGTGGACTTGAAGTGATTGTCTCACAAAAGTTCCTGAAGCTATTTCTCTTAGCTTTTCTTATTTCTTTGTTATAAATTGTCAGCCTTTCGGTGTAACCCTGCCAGTCTCCGTCCCGCTTGGCCTTGTTGAATAGCCGGCGGACCTCGGATCTTAGATTTGACAGGTGTTCGTTCCACCAAATGGTACCACTGTGTGATTTCTTTTCTCTAATGGGGCAGCTGGATTCGTATGCATCCATGATTGCACCATTAACTGCTTCTAATGTCTGCTCAAATTCGACGTGACGTGCTCACTGGGTTCGTTATTGATTGTAGAGGTATGATTTCACTTCCCATTCGGAAATGTTTTGTGGAAGACTGTTGAAACTCTCGAACTCTCTAAAAAAGATTGAATTTTGGGTTCCCGTTGATCCAACTTGTTGAATCAGAGAATCAGTTCTATTTCTAGTGTTTTATCCGTGGATTTACCCATTATAATTGATATTGATATTGCTTCAATCGACCATAATATCAATTTTATTCTCAGTATGCACACAAGGCGAATGCACCCAAAAAACGAATTTACGTAACTAACGCATAAACATTTCATGATTTATTTGATCAGTTACGCAACAAAATAGTGATAAGTGGATTCAAACTTAATGATACATTTGTGCAGGATGTCTGCATCACGTTACATCATGGGTTACATTACTTTTATTTCAAACTAGTTATTTTATTGTTACATCAATGAGTAGTGTAACAGAATCCTACGAGCTGTAAAATCCTGTAGGTGCTACTGGCTCTTTGGGTACTATAAACGCGACCTACAGGAACCTACTTCCGTTGCTTAATCGCTGATAATCAGTCAATATGAGCAGGACTAGATGGCGCGAGCAGAACCATTTCATTCCTAATATTCAACATCATTTACTCGGTTCTCGAATTTAGACCTACCGACTTTTTGCAAATCTAGTTTGGTGTCAGCGAGCTTTCCAAAGAGATAGTGGCTTTGAATCAATAACCTTTTGGATTGATTCATCTTGTGAAATAACTTGGGTAATTTTCTCTATTGTTCCTATGAGGTGGGTGAAGAGTTTTCAATTATAGTTCAGTTATTCGAGAAAATTTGCATGTGAGTATGACAAAGGCCGTACATTCATGTGTTAAACCATGGTATTAGTTTTCAGTCTGTATCTTCTACAAGCTCACATTCATTTACTCATCCCCTGAGAAATGTCCAACCCCGATACAGTAGTCAATGTGACGTCAGGATAATGATTATAATAATGATGATGTTGATGATAAAAATAATGATAAAAATGATGATAATAATATTAATTAACCATTTTTGATACCCTTGGTAGGTAACTATGAATTGTCAACAAATATAATGAGCGTATAGATGGAATGTAAAAAAACTCACAAAGTATGTACAGAAGGAATTTGTAGAGATAAAATTTAGAGCAACTTTTTGAATATGAAGAAGCAGTAATTCCACTTTTGCAGGATTATGCACCCATCCCTTCCTTACACTAGCGTCTCCAATTGATCGCAATTACTTCGAAGTTCTTGTGGATACATACATAGTTTGGAAACTAGGGCTATATAAAAATAACAATTTCTCAACTCACCAGTCTGTCTGGTATTACGATAGAATACAGAAGCCCTCCTTTTTCATTATAAAACTTCAGCACGTTGGTGTATTCAACTTGCGGTACAACACACGGCGAGTCTTCAGAAACTCCGGCGATGGCTAGAAACTCCCTGGAGTTGCTCCACTCCATGCTCAAAGGTCCTTGCAAGTGTGTATTTATCTGGATCGGAGATACGTCGTCGTAAGTCGACAAGAGGAATACGAAGCCGTTTTGAAGAGATACTGCCAATACGAATTTACGACCACCTATAAAGTTATTTGAGATATTAGAAAAATTATAAAAATGAATAGAATATAAGTATTTACAAATGATATACATATTATAGAGTATGAAGGCTGAAAGACAAAACACTCCCTGAGTCATCATAGCGCCGCTTTTAACTATTCGATTACGAGGAACAAAATGGCGAATGGAATGATTCATCAGATACTACAAGGTGACATTAACAATTTTTTTTCAAATCCCAACTCAAATAATTGAGAATGTCAACTTTGCTCTCAAAGGGCACTGTATATTTCGAATTTTTTTTCTGATTGAATTTTTTTTCAAATACAGTATAAGAAATCAACTTCCACGCAAACGTTGTTGATAAATATGAATGCTTCGTGGTCGAGAAATGGATCATTTATAATACCTTCTCTAGTGTGTAGGTATTCCGCCTCTCCAGTCCAACCCCTCCCCTCCACCTTTCTCTGAACCACGTGACCCGACTAACCAAAACAGACCGGCTTCGAAATAATGATAATAATAATAATAGGTCTTCATCAGGCGAAAGTTTAGTATAAAACTATTCTTACATTTCAACCTAACGATTATAGAAATGAACATAGATATCATTGTAGCATTCAACGTAATCAGAACTATACTCTGTATTGAAAACAAAGAAAAAAAATCATAAGAAGAAAAATTCTTGACGAATGTGAGAGAAAGATATATTATGAGATATGGCTTTCTATTATGAGTTCAGGATAATCTTTTTGGCTAGAGGAGGAATATAGATTCATTAAGCTTTTCAAATTTTTACAATGAGTTGACGGTCAATTGTTTGGCTAGAAGGATTTTTTTCAAATTTGCCTTCAATGAATTTACTGACATTCTCTTCAGATGGTCATCTAAATTATTATAAATATGAGGAGCTTCGTAGGCAAAGGAAGATTAGAATTTCTCTGTATGGTGTGCTGGAATATGAATATAATACTGGGCACGAATATTAACATTATGGAGTTGACCGCGAAATGTCACGAAACACCACGGAAATGTTACGAAACAGCACGGAAATGTTACGAAACAGCACGGAAATGTCATGGGAACGTCACGGAACATTTCAGTGGTGTTTTAATTTATGGGCATTCAGGAAAGACTCCTTTGTATCAGTATTCGTTTATACAAGTCGATGCATAGATTTCGGGGGATAATATGATCTCCTGCGTGGCATTAGCCAGCAAATAAGATGTGTTTCTCCCGATATCCACCATTGTTGTTCATTTCATGCACATTGTGTGAATATGACTTTGAGATTTCTGCATGTATTCAACATCTCATTCCACTCAGAGCATTGTGGCTATTTCGTTGTTGTAAAACTGATTATCAAATCTTTCCACCTCAATATAGCCTCAACCCTAGTCGCTTATCAAATCCTACCGTCAGAATTGGCCACCCCACCGTCTCCATCTTCCCCCTCCTCCATCTTGAACTTCTCGCAGGACCACGCCATGCCTCCCACTCCGACCGCCGGCTCCGCCCCGCCCAGATGCACCTGCGCTACCATCGCGCCGTGCACGTCCATCACGACGATGTGGCCGCCGGCGGTGCCGAAGTAGACTTGCTGGTCGTCGGGCGTCCACACGCCGCACGTGATGGTTGAGTCAAGGTTCAGCATCGAGGACCAGTAGCGTTGGCCGGCCACCGAGCCCACTAGGACGTAGCCATCCTGTGAATAATAATAATCATAATAATTAGAGGTCACTTATCCTGTGAGTGGGGAGAAAGCAGGCCCTTGACTGCGACTCAATATAGGTCTATTAATTATGTCTCATTCCCAGAGGTTACAGTTCACTGTATACTTCGCATTTCCTTACAATAGGTTTTTTATGTTCTGGTTCCCACTAGAAGGGACACAGAAAACATCATGAGAGCCATGGAAAATGAGGTAGGAATTGGTAGTCTTCCCGAATTTATGGAGGTTATATGCCTCGGGGAACACCTCCTTTGGCTTCCACAGCCTCGCTGTTCGTTGGATCAACGAGTCTTTGGAAAGAGATGTTCTGCAGGTCTCCGAAGTGACCATGGAGAGTGCGAAGCCTCAACTCGACTGGTCGATCGAGCGGGGACTGCCAAGGGAGGAACAATTGTTGATATTTTAGAGGAGCATCGTCCATGAAAATATCTATGAAATAATAGCCAGATCGCCAACTTTTCTACGGTGTTCCAAAGAACTGAATTAGATTGTCAGCGGGGCGAGTGATGCCTCACCGAGACGAATTGCCTTTTTTGGACAGAATCCAACAGTTCCAGGGTAGGTTTGGGTGCTGCTCTTCAAATATGGAAACAGTATTCCAGGACAGGTCGGATCTGTGCCTTATAAATAGATAATAAGCAGCAGACTGAAAATCAAATAGCTCCTGGCTCGAAATAAAAACCCAGTTTTTGAGATGCACTTTGAGCAATTGATTACACGTGATTTTCCGAAGAAAGGTTATAGCTGATAGTAATGCCAAGCATCGAAATGGATGTCTTGAAAGGTATGGTTACTGCTGACAAGCATATGTTGGGCACAGTGAGATTGGCTTCTTTTAGAGATAAGGCATGCTTGTGTTTTGTTTGCATTGTAATCTACCAAGTTATTGGATCCCTATTCGAGAATTGTTGCCAAGTCCATATTTTTGTTGTCAACATTTCTTTCTCGTTCGTTTCTGATTTGCCTGGCTGATATTGGAGCCCTGGAAGAGAAGGCGGTATAGAGAGTACTATCATTCGCGAAGCTGTGTACTGGACATGAAGTTGCTTCCTACAAAGCATTGATATGGAGTAGAAATAGTGTTGGTGCTAGAATTGATCCTTGCGGAATACCAGCATTTTTGATGAGAGAGTCAGATGCAACTCCGTCGACCACTACATGAAGAGACCTGATTGAGAGAAAAAAAGCTAGCAGAGAACATAGCTGGGGAGGCAAGCCATAAGATGGAAGCTTGGCGAGGAGTCCGTGGTATCAGACTCGATCGAATGCTTTGGAGATATCAATTGCCACGTCTAAGGTTTCGCTATATTTTTCGATAGATTGCTGCCATATATGTGGGACGTGAGCGAGCAGGTCACCAGTTGATCTCTGATGACGGAAGCCATAGTGCCTTTCGTTGATAATACATGAATGTTCCAGGTATTTCATGAACTCGATGTTGATAGATTTCTTCATGATCTTAAAAATAATAGATAGCAGTGCGATTGGTCTGTAGTTGCTAGGTAGGGTCTTTTTGCCTTTTTTAGGAACTGATTGTACTCTTGCAATTTCCCAGTTGGACATGAATATCCTCAATTTGTGAGAGTAGTTGAAGAACTTACAGAAAACAGGTGTTAGTTCGAGAGCATAATAATCGTAATAATGATTGGTCAGGTTTCCTGTGAGTGGTGCGCTCTTTACTGCGACCCCTGATGGGTGATTGTGGCTCACCCCTAGAGGTTACAGTTCACTATATAATTCACAAGTTTCCACATTGGGTGGGATTCGTCTGAAATCGGTAGGTTTTGAATTGGTCAAGCTAAATATGTCGATCCTACGTCTCTCTAAGGAAGAGCATGGACATTGAATGTGTTCAGCCGTTTCGTCTTCCACAAAGCACAATAGACAGTCCACTCATTTGTTTCTCTTCTTTCTTCTTTCCTAGGTGGTATCTTAGACAACAGTGTATCGTGATTGGTCCTGTCAGAATTTGTTACCCCTGCTACATTCCAGAATCTCCTTGTTATTTGAGTATATTCTATTCGCAAGATTCACGAAGTGGGCGACACCTAGGTCACATAATAAGAACTTCAAACCGGAGGAAAACAAACTGTTGTCTATGGATGAAGTGCATAGACCACATTGCATACAGCTTGCTGTATAGTTGTAGTTGTCAAACTCGTCAATAAAATAGAGTGTTGGCACTATTGGTAGTGAGGACGGTAGAGTTGGTTGATTTTTCACATTATTGCATTTTCATTAGTTTAGTGAACAGTGAACTAGTGAAGAATTGGAGATAGTTCAAACAATTCAACATATTTACAATACCCAAATTGTCCTGCTCTGCAGGAACGATTACAGATCCATACAGGAGTGCCTCTGGACCCCAACTTCAATTTAACTTCATGTGGGAAAGATTTCATCGCCGGAGTTTGTAGACGAAGTGCAAAAATGTGCCTTTTGCCTCACACAAAATCACACGATCAGCACGGAGAACTGCTTCTCCTACCACTACTGGTCGGCTTTTTCCATCTGAATAGAGCAAAATATCTGCCAAAAGAATATCTACAACAGGCATCATTAGCGTTTTCGAACGAATATTGGCAATTAATGTCAAGAAATTTGAAAACTTATCACTCTTATCAGTACACAGTACACAAGTTAATGGCACTAATGGGATTGAGTGAGGATTGAGTTTGTTATCCCCCAGTTTTGACGTGGCTTTGACATGGAACGATGCGCCACCTGGTTACATTGATTTCCGTGAATAGACTCGTTGGCACTTTCTGAGATGGAATTAACACGGCCAGGCGCGTCACGAAAGAGAATACCAGTATACAATAACACCAAGAAAATTCAGGAGGTGTTTCCTGGTGACATTCTAGTTTTCATAAAGATGTATCATACCTCGCTCCGTTTTCGAGATACAGGATGTTGAAGTTGGAAGTATCAATTGTTTTCATTTATAACCTCCCTGTATAAGCTTTCATAGTGTCAAAACTCAGTATGGTGGGAGACTGAGGTAGCTCCAAATTCCAAAATGATTTCAATTGGGGTTATTGAGTAATCTCAATGAAAGTCGTGGAAATACTCACATTAAAATTTGGAGTCAAAGCGAATTCTTATGGTTTCCTCAAAAACTGAGCTAGATACGAAAATCACACAGGAGATGGAAAAATGAATTATTTTAATTGTTCAATTCATTAAAAATATAAAACTGAGGAAAAAACGGTGGAAAATCACGTGAGATCAATTGCTTATAGTGCAAACCAAAAACTTGGTTTCCTGTTTCGGGCCAGGAGCTATTTCACTTTCGTCAGCTGCAATATTTGGAGTGCAGCACCCAAACATACCCTGAAACTGTTGGATTATGTCCAAAAAATGGTAATTTGTCTCGTGGGTGATGCCTCACTCACAAACTCACTCACTTCTCTGGAACATCGTAGAAAAGTTGGCGATCTGGCTTCATTTCATAGATATTTTCATGGTCGATGCTCTTCTGAAATATCAACAATTGTTCCTCCCTTGGCACCCCACGGGGGATGCCTGAAAAGTGATATTTTTCAATCCCACCCTGTATCTCGACAACCACTAGAGCTATCACAAGTCTGCTTGAGCCATTTTTAATTCCATAATGAAGTAGCACACTGTGGCGAAAACCGCAATGCTCTGTCTATACTGATAAGGGAGATACCCCGCAAAATTTGTAGAATAGTACGTTCGTTCTAAACAGAACAAGCCTGGTATATAGGTATTGAATTAAAGCTTTCATAGGGATTTCCTCTCGTGCGTTCCAAGCGATAAAAAAAGTATATTAGATAAAAATAGGATGACGTAAACATCTGTTTTTTATAATTGTATGCTATTTCATTGAATACGACAGTACCCACTATATTCTTCAACATTTTCTATTCCAATTCTTCCTGTTCAGCGATAATCTATTCATGATTTGATGAGAATGCGGTTTCAATAACTCGAAGCCTATAGGTCGGTTCTACTCCAATTACCGCCCTTTCATTACCTGATAACATATCAAAGCCATTCTCCCATCATGAGACCAGGAGAAGTGGGTGACAGGGGTATTGCGGTCGTTTATCAGCTCTATCGACCATCGTCCTTCATACTTTATCCATATGTAAATTATTCCCAGACTGTCACATGAAGCCAGTTTTTGATAGGGCTCGTTCCATCTCACCAAAATCACCTGAAACGAAGAAATACTGAGAGTCGACTCATTCAAATATCAGATACTACGAGATGAGCATTGCAAATAAAATTATTAAAAAATCAAATGAGATGGTTTATGGAACGATTTTCTGCCGCTGTCATTTCATACAGGAGGGAGGCCTCAACTGATGAAAAACTAGCTGAGGAAATGTGAATGATGTTTCTGAAAATTCGCAATGTACCATGATATAACAACTAATATTTCACGGGCAATATCATGACGGACCCTTCAGGTTTAGCTGAAAGCGACCTCGATATATTTTTTTCGAATGCATCCCTATGGCTTGTGACCCCTCATCGAGAAGCTGGTTGGGAAAGGAATCCAGGGTACTGATCAAATTTTGATTCAAACATAACACGTAACAAAAACAAAAAGAAACTAGAATTAGAGCATCATCATTTTTTGACCCTTGTGATAAATTCTTGATAATGATGATAAAATGAAGCAGTCTGTATGTACACTTTGGGTTTGATATCCCAAATCGTTGCAATTGTCGAGTTGGCTGATGTTAGAGTACAATTTTGACGTTGATTCATGAAATTGTACTCATGTTTTGTGTTGGAACGTTATTCGTTGATATTATTGATAACTCAATGACACACTCTGATAATAATGAACATGTATGTCTGTGGATACAACTCAATAAAATTTGTTGCAACGACATTTTTGTTCGAGATGGAGTCACACTTCTTTAACAAATGTTATGAGAATGTTATGATGATTTTCTCACACTCACAAGTTGGTCATTCATGATAATACTTTGTCCCAAATACAGACATGTTCTCTCGTTTTCAATTAACTTGGGATCCAGTAATTAGGAGAATGAGAAATAGTTGATGACTGCATAGATCATGAATGGAAAAATACCGTTGAGTACAGCAATAGATATTTGTTTTACTAGGCAGAGAAGTAGTGGAATGACTGTCGCGGATGTTAGTTCATAGCCGAGCGTAGCGAGGCTAGGAATTTAGTAAAGGCAGTCAATCTGCATTTGGTGCCGTTTGAGACATAGAATTCTTTCTCCAAATGATATGAAACCAATTTTGTGTGATTTTTCAATTGGAAACCCCGTCATTTTGGGTCCACCCAATGTCACTGTAAATTTTGACCCCGTCATTTTGGGTCCACCCAATGTCACTGTAAATTTTGACTACTAATATCATTCACATTTCTTGGAACGTTGCATACCAAGAAACTTTTTCTGCCTAGGCAGTAAAAGTACACTTTTAATGCATGTTATGCCGCTTGAAGTTAATAGTTATTTGTTTTACTAGGCAGAAAAGTAGTAGATTGACTGCAGCGGCTGATAGTTCATAGCCGAGCATAGCGAGCAGATTATCTACATTTGCTGCCGTGTGAAACATGGAAATCTTTCTCCAAATGATATAATACCAATTTTGTTCAATTTTTTCATTGAAATCTCCTTCATTTTGTGTTCACTCAATGACAATGTCAAGTTTGATAACTAATTCCATTAGAATTTCTTGAAACGTTGCATAGCAACAATCTTTTTCTGCCTAGGCAGTAAAAGAACACCTTTTTTGCCTACTAAGTGGCAGGAAGAAGCCACTTTCCCTGCCGCTTGTAGAAAAATAGTTGATTGTTTTATTAGGATCAAAATTGACACTTTGTTTGATAAGCGAATTTTGCATTTGCGAGGCGGAGCGTTTAGCGAAGCCGAGCGAAAGCAAATTTTGCGAGTCGAACAAAGTCACTTTTGATCCGAATGAAACATGCTATTTTTTATGCAACCGAAACAATTAACTCGAATAAATATGTGAAGTAGTAGTGCTAGGCCGGTACGGGACCACATAGGGAAATCAATGTGTTAGACAGAGAGCATGGGCCGGATAGTGAGTCCGACAGAGATAGCAATATGGTTGGCTATAGCTATTGACATCTAACCTGACCTTCCTTAGATCATGCCGACGGGTGTCAACAACGACAAGTGTCAAAAATGGCAAGTGACAAATCACCTTTGATCGTGACATATGATCGTGACCTTCGACCTTAAATCGTGACCTTTGACCTTGAATCGTGACCTTCGACATTCGACCGTGGCCTTCAATCGTGACCTTTGACCTTGAATCATGACCTTTGACATTCAACCGTGGCATTTGATCGTGGCCTTCGACCTTGGATCACGACCCCCCGACTTCTAATCGTGACCTTAAACCGTGACCTTTGACATCTAATCGTGACCTTCGACCTTGGATCGTGACCTTCGACATTTGACCGTGGCGCCTCCGACCATGGCCTTTGATCGTGACCTTCGACCTCGGATCGCAACCCCTGTCCTCTGATCATGACCTTTAACCTCCTTGTGACCTTTGACGTCTGATCATGACTTTAGACCTTCGATCTTGACCTGTGGCCTATATCTCCTTCGTAACCCTCGGCCAACGTCTTTCGATTCATGACGTTAGCCTTATATTGGTCTCATGACCTTGGTCTCATATTGGTCTCAAGTTGGGTGTGTTTTCTCATGGTCCCAACAGTCTTCACTAAGAACTCCAGACTTTGGACTCTTGACCCAAAACACTGACCCTTCGTGACACAGGATCATGATACGCCACTGGATTTCAGCATTTTCGTCGAGTCAGCAATTGTCCTTCAGCGATTTGCGATGCCAAGCAAACAATACCTCTTTTATTCCAACGCAGATGGCCGATTACATCATTCTTATCTGTCTGAGAGAAATGCCTCCTTTGTTATCGCTGGGACACCAAACATTCTTGAACAATACCTGTATCTACGTCCTGTCACCACGCACTGTCAGCGTTTCTTGGAATTTCGTCGAGTCGGCTATTGAGAAGTTTGCGACAAGAACAATGTCTCCTTTGTTTGCAGGTGGCCGATTACGTAACAACGTCGTCCGATTACATCATCCATCCATTGTTACGACGCAGGTGGTCGATGAGTCATCCAACAATGCCTCCTTTGTTCTCTCTATCAGACAGGATCAATCTTGAAATCCCATTTGTTATTTGCTGGCCGATGACGTCACAACCTCAAACCCTATATAAGGCGGTCAGAGCGTTCGGAGGCGTCATTCCATTCTAAACTCTGACACTGGTCAGTCGATCTGCTCCGCTCCCGTCTCTTCGGACATTACTGTCTGTTTGGTTGCTCCTGTTTGTTCGGTTGCTTCTGTCTGTTTTATTGTGTGTGGGTTGTGCCAGCTTATTCTAAAAGGTGAGTTCTTTATTTATTACGTTTCAAGGCCATGTGTTCGACCCTATTTGTGACTAGTGATCATTCCACCCAATACTAGAAGTAGTAAGTTTCTCATCAGATGGATGTTTCAGCTATCAACAATCGAGTTGCTGCCGTTAAGACAACTGTTGCTCTAAGTACCTTGCCCATCGACCAGCTTCACCCCATTGAAAATATCAGAGTGGTCCAGACGCTATTGTGGTAGAACTTGAAACATCTAACGTCTTTCTGTCGAGGAGGGTGGTTGCCACTTTCAAGTCTCAGCTTCCAGTTGTCACTCCAGGCAAATACAGCCTCATTCACGAAGGGAGCGAGACCAGACCCGCAGCCCTCTTTGAAGATATTGAAATACAGTGGTAGGGGTAAAATATTATTTTCTGTTTGATATTTCTCGCATCATGAATGTTAATAGTATAGCTTCTACTAGTGATGATATAGTTGAGAAATGTAAAAGAGCGGAGGAAATTTTGGGAAAGAAGAAGAACATATCAGCAGACGAAAGATTATTATGGATAAGGCAAATAAGGACGCATATAAGAGAATGTAATAGGGCAATCAGAGAGGCAAATTCGACAGCAGGGGTTTTAAGAAAATTACAAACAAATGTAGGGCATTTACAACGTTTCCAGAGTTTGATTAGGAAGAAGAATCATATTGGGACAGGACTTGGTAAACGTAAAAATAGAATAATATGGAGGAATGTTCAATCTGTTTTCGCGAGTAGAATTAGAACGGGTGTCATAATCAATTTATGTCATAAGGAGTTGATGCAATTTTTGCAGGATGCATCGCACATTTTCAAAATTCAAATTAGAAAAACTTTGAGGAAAATAACCATGTTGAAAGTCAACACCACCTTCTGTGGCGAGTTTATCAAGAAATCGATTGATGCGGAGATTATTGAATTCAAATATTTCAGTACAAAGAATGCTCCAATGGATGAGGGAACGGATTTAGAATGTTGGTTTGCGGAAAATGTGATTGATACTATAGTTAATAAACTTTCGGAATTCCAGGAGAAGGGTAGTGGCTGGGCCTTGAGGAAAATTGTTTCTCTAGAGATAAATGTTAATAAATTAGAGATTGGCAATGGTTCATCCTATATCAAGCTGCCAGAGAAGATTTTGAAAAAGCAAGCCTGCATCAATGTGAAAAACACTGGTGAGGCATGTTTCTTCTGGAGTATCGTGAGCGCTCTATATCCTGCTAACCAACATGTAGACAGGCCCAGCTCGTATCCTCATTACAGCCAAGTTTTGAATACCGCAGGCTTGAAAACACCTGTCACTATCAACGAAATTCCTAAATTTGAAAAACTTAATGATATCTCGGTGAACGTTTACGCCTTGGAACTGACTCATGGTAAACAGACGGAGTATTTTGAAGTAGTACCCATAAAACTCACGAAACATAAGCAGCCCAGACATGTCAATCTACTTCTCATTCAAAGTGAATATTTCCCCAAGCCCAACGACCATGATGCCTTGCCTGAAGATGATTACAACGAAGACATAAAGTATCATTATTGTTGGATAAAGGACATATCCAGATTGCTATCTTCACAACTCAATAAACATGATCACAAGAAACATTTCTGCGATAGGTGTCTAAATTATTTTTCGAGCGAATCCAAATTGGCAGATCACAGTGTTGTATGCGAAAATGTCAACGAATGCAAAATTTCTTTCCCCAAATACGATGCAGTTGTTTTCAAAAATCATATATATAAACAAAAGGCCGAATTCATCATCTACGGTGATTTTGAATCGGTTTTGGAGCCCTGTGATGACAAAATTTCTCAAAAAATGGCAAAATATCAAAAACACATAGCCTTCAGCGCAGGGTACTATTTCAAATGCTCATATGATGATAGCTTGTCCTATTACAAGAGTCATCGAGGTCCTGATTGCATGGATTGGTTTGCCATAGAAATGGCAGATGTCGCGAAATTTGTACAGTCTAAAATCAAAGACATTGTTCCTCTGACTCATTTCCCAAATAGGGTTGGTGTAACACACTGCCATATCTGTGAAAAGGCGTTTGCGGGCACTGATATCATTGTTAAAGACCACCATCATTTCACTGGTGCCTTCAGGGGGTGGGCGCATCAATCTTGTAATTTGGGGTACCGCAAGTCCTTCGTAGTGCCCATAGTGTTCCACAATTTTTCTGGATATGATTCTCATTTCCTTCTGAGAGAGATTGCCAAACGTGGACAGGTGAGCGTACTCCCGATAAATATGGGGAAATACATTTCTTTCACCCAACACAATACAGAAACCGGCATCAAATTCAGATTCATCGACTCTTTGAGATTTCTGGGTGCCAGTTTGGACGAATTGGCCTCCAATTTGACGAAGGATAACTTCCAAAACTTGAGAAAAGAATTCAATCAATTAGACGCTTCTAAATTCGATCTACTCACGAAGAAAGGTGTTTTTCCATATGACCACATCAATAGTCCGAGCAAATTAGACGAAACTGAACTTCCACCCATTGAGAACTTTTATAATAAATTGAACGATGAAAATATTGATGATGTAAAGTACGCTCATGCTCAAAACGTATGGCAACAATTTGAATGTCAAAATTTAGGTGAATACTCGGATTTATACATGAAAACAGATATCCTTCTTCTGGCAGATGTTTTCGAACAATTCAGAGAAGCTGCTTTGAGGACGTATACCTTAGATCCGGCTTGGTATTACACCCTTCCGGGTTATACGTGGGATTGCATGCTGAAGTACACGAAATGTTCCTTACAAATTTTAAAAGATGTTGACATGCTGATGTTTGTCGAAAAGGCAATAAGAGGTGGTATTTCGGTTTGTTGTAACCGCTATTCTGAAGCCAACCATAAGTACACTTCAACATACGATCCTACGAAACCACCAAAGCATCTTCTCTACTTGGACGTTAACAATCTATATGGATGGGCAATGTCAAAGCCCCTCCCTTATGGAGGGTTTGAATGGACTGATGCCAACATTGACGTCACATTGATTCCTGACGATGCGCCAGAAGGATATATCTTACAAGTAGATTTGGAATATCCGGAAAACTTGCACGATCTACATAAAGACTTTCCGTTCTGTGCCGAACACCGCAAGCCACCTGGTTCCAAGTTGGCAAAATTGATGACCACGTTACACCATAAAAAGGAATACATCATCCATTATGTTAATTTGAAACAAGCTCTGGCTGATGGCTTGAAGCTCACCAAAATTCACAGGGTAGCGAAATTTAAACAGTCCACGTGGTTGAAGCCCTACATTGATCTGAATACTGGATTGAGGGCTGCAGCCACCAACACATTCGAAAGAAACCTATATAAACTTATGAATAATGCCGTGTTTGGAAAGACGATGGAAAACATCCGTAAACATCGCGTCGTCAAATTATGTAGATCATGGAATGGACGCTATGGGGCTAAAAATATGATCGCCAGCTCAAAGTTTCGTGGCCGGACGATTTTGGGTGACGATCTGATTGCTATCGAATTGGCTAAATCTGAAATAGTCTTCAACAAACCCCTATACATAGGGATGGCTATTTTGGATTTATCCAAAACGTGTATGTATAATTTCCATTACGATTTCATGCTTCCAACGATGGGGGTAGATAAATGTAAGTTGATGTATACAGACACCGATAGTTTTATTTACGAACTTGGCTGTGATGATGTATATGCGGAACTTATAAAAAATAACTTGTCCAAATTCGACACTTCCGACTACCCTTCTTGTGATATAATTGTTTAATTGTTATCTAGTTTGTCCTAGATCCTAGATCATACTTTATATATGGTTGCTAGGGAATCGGGAATTTCTGATTGATGGCTTTTGGGCCTTTCATGTAATAAATGTTGAGCTGAATAAAACTGATATTTAACTCCATTATACATCACAATTTGTATTATATTACATGGTGGCAGCGGTGGGATAAAACAAAATATAAAAATGGTTAGTTCAGTGGTATGGCGAGAAAACTTGGCATTGGAAAATAAAATCAGCAGAATGGAGTCAGGTATGAATCCACCAAGCCAAATGAATTTTGAAGGAAATGTTGCTCAGAATTGGTTGAAGTACAAGCAGAGATTCCTATTATATTTGGAAGCATCCGAGAAGACTGAAAAGCCCGGAAAGATGAAGGTAGCTTTACTATTGAATCAAATGGGAGATCAAGCAATAGATATCTATAATACTTTCACATTTGACACCGAAGCAGATAAAAATGATTTCGGAAAAGTCATCAATAAATTTGACGAATACTGTCAACCAAGGAAGAATATTGTTTTTGATCGATTCCGATTTTTTTCTCGCTCACAGGAGGTTGGAGAATCAGTTGACAAATACGTGACAGATCTCAAGAAAATGGCAAGTCCTTGTGAATTCGGTGATGAACTGAGCAATCTGATAAGAGACAGGCTAGTATTAGGCTTATTAGACAAAACAGCACAGGAAAGATTATTAAGGGAACCAGATTTAAAGTTAGAAAAGGCTTTAGATATTTGTAGAGCTAATGAAATCAGCAAACAACAGGTAGAGCAGATCAGTTCAGCAAGCAACAATCATAATGTTGAAGCCGTCTGGAAGTTCAAGACAGCAAACATGAAGAAACAATGGCAAAAAGGAGAAGAAACAGAGGACATTAAGAAAAAAACACCATGTAGTAGGTGTGGTATCAATCACCAGTTGAGAAAATGTCCAGCACATGGCAAACAATGTGTGAAATGTCGTAAAATGAACCACTTCGCCAGCCAATGTAAATTTGAGAAGAATATACATGGAGTGCTCGAAGACTTTGATGAAAACGTATCCGAGTCTGATGAAGATTATTCAGATGAGGTAACAAATATGGTGGTTTTGTCGATAAAACAAAATATAAAAATGGTTAGTTCAGTGGTATGGCGAGAAAACTTGGCATTGGAAAATAAAATCATTTCATGTAAAATTGATACTGGGTCTGAGGTAAATTTGATATCAATGAAAATATATAAATCTTTGAATTCAAAACCCAAACTCGCTAAAACAAACATCAAACTATCGTCATATTCAGGCCATATAATTGAAACTCTTGGAGTATGTTTTTTGAATTGCAATTTGAATGATAAACATCATGTTTTGAAATTTTTCATTACTAAGGAGAATGCAGAACCGATATTGGGACTAGGAGCCTCTCATGAGTTAGGTTTGATAAAAAATAACCATAGTATCACTCATCATTCAGCGCATAAGATTATTGATGCTTATGCAGACGTTTTCGGAAATGCTGGTGTTATCAATTATAAGCCTTATCATATTACGCTCCGAAAAGATGCAAAACCGTCTATTGCATCAGCCAGAATAGTACCATTGTCTTTAAAGAGTAAACTGAAATCAGAGATAGATAAATTAGTAGAAAATAAAGTTTTAGAACCTGTAGATGAACCTACGGATTGGGTACATCCTATTGTTGTAGTTCCGAAACCAAACGGAAATTTAAGAGTTTGCATGGATCCTAGATCTCTGAATAAATATATAAAGAGAGAACATTACTCCTTGCCAACAGTCGAGAATGCTCTCGCAGAAGTCCATGGTGCTGAAGTATTTACAGTGCTAGATGCATCAACAGCTTTTTTACAAGTACCTCTTGATGAACATAGTTCAAATTTGTGTACTATAGCTACACCATTTGGGAGGTATAGATACAAAACAATGCCCTATGGTATAAACAGCGCTTCAGAAATATACCAAAAAATTATCAATCACATACTAGTTGGTCTAGAAGGTGTCATACCTTACATAGATGATGTTCTTATATTTGGTAAGAATATTGAAGAACACAATCAGAGACTTAAAAGTGTTCTTGATCGTGCACGAAAATACAATTTACATTTCAGCAAAAGTAAACTACAACTGGCATTACCCCAAATCAAATTCTTAGGACATCTGGTCACCAAAAATGGAATAACAATAGATTCATCGAAAGTAAAAGCCATTGAAAATATGTCAACTCCTCAAAACAAACAAGAGTTGCAAAGATTTTTAGGAATGATTAATTATCTAGGTAAATTTATCAGGAACTTGTCTCAATTAACCAGCCCATTGAGAAAATTACTGAGCAAAACTGAAGAATACATATGGACTGATGCTCAAGAACAGAGTTATCAAGAACTAAAAAGTATCATTAGCAAGGCACCTGTTTTGAAATTTTATGACCCGGACCAGCCTTTATGTATTTCTGTAGATGCTAGTAGCCATGGTTTAGGAGCAGTAGCGATGCAAGAAGGCAATCCGCTGGCATATTGCTCTACATCTCTCAACAGTACGCAGAGGAATTATGCCCAGATTGAGAAAGAGATGTTGGCTGTACTTCATGGCTTGGAAAGATTCTCCCTGTATACTCATGGGAGAGAAGTTTTGGTTCAAACTGATCACAAGCCCTTACTTAGCATAGTGAAGAAGCCTATGCACATGATTTCTCCTAGACTTCAAAGAATGCTTCTTAAGCTGATGAGATTCAGTTTTCAGCTAGAATATGTACCTGGTAAAAATCTATGCATTCCAGATACTTTGAGTAGGCAACCTATGAAGGATGAAAAAATGAATACCCCGTACCTAGAAGGTCAATCAGTTGCAATTCATACCATCATAAGCGCAAACGAAGGAAGAACAGCCGTTTTGAAGAAAGCCGTTGAGAATGACCCTGTAATGACAGAAATAATTTCTTATGTCAAGCATGGGTGGCCTAGATATAAAAACGATATCAAATCTGGAGCAAAGAATTATTGGGATGTTAAAGAAGAAATCCATTCAGCAGACGGATTACTGTTCAGAGGCAACAGATTAGTGATTCCAGCTTCGGAAAGAAGAAGAATCATTGAAAACCTTCATTCAGCACATCAAGGCGTTACATCCTGCCAAAATAAAGCACATAATTCCCTGTATTGGACATCCATGTTGAAGGATATCGAAAATTACGTACTCAACTGTCAAATTTGTCAAAGATATTCCAAATCTAATATCAAACAACCACTAAACAGTCATGAAATACCAGAATATCCCTGGAGTAAAATAGGAATGGATTTCATGAAATTGAAAAATCAAGAATTTTTAGTTATGACTGATTACTTCTCCAAATTCGTCATAGTTAAACCTGTTCAATTGAAAACTTCTAAGGCTATTTGTAGAATTCTGGAAGAAACGTTCCCGATTTTTGGAATCCCAATGGAAATAATGTCTGACAATGGACCACCTTTCAGTTCAATGGACTGGAGAATTTTCATGAATTTTCACGATATCAAGCATATTACATCAAGTCCCACATATTCTCGTTCCAATGGTATGATCGAGAGACAAATTCAAACAGTGAAAGCCTTAATAAACAAGTCGTCTGAAAAGAGCATTCCAGCAATAATTTTGGAATATAACACGACTCCAAAACATGGTTTACCATCTCCTGCGGAAATGCTTATGGGAAGAAGACTAAGGACTAACCTACCTACGGCAAAACAATTGCTCATCCCTAATTTTGAAACCTCCCAAATGAGAGAAATCCAGAAGAAGAATCAAGATAAACAAAAACAATATTACAACAAAATTTCCAAACCCTTATCACAACTTGGTGCTCAAGACAAAATCCTGATACAAGATCACGTTCGTAAATGGACACCCGGTATAGTTGTTGGAGACACTGATCATCCAGATTCATACTTGGTTCAAACTGAAGAAGGAACAAATTTGAGACGAAATCGAGTACATCTTAGACCTCTGAGACAAGAAAATAACTCTGAGTCGACCATGACTCCTGTTAACAGCGATCCCACGAAGAAATCAGACAGAGCATCACTAAGACTCGATGTCACAGCTACACCGCCAAGGCAATGTACACCTGGCGCAACATCCCCAACAACGACTACGGCTGATCCTGAGTGCTCCACACACACGGGCGATGAATTGCAGAGATCAAGAGATGACCTTCAGTTACCCAATGAGGACTTCCAGAGGCCTAGGAGAAGTTATAAGAAACCAGCCCGTTTCGAAGACTTTCAATTGTTTTAATTTGTTTTTTTTAGAAAGGGCATGTGATATAATTGTTTAATTGTTATCTAGTTTGTCCTAGATCCTAGATCATACTTTATATATGGTTGCTAGGGAATCGGGAATTTCTGATTGATGGCTTTTGGGCCTTTCATGTAATAAATGTTGAGCTGAATAAAACTGATATTTAACTCCATTATACATCACAATTTGTATTATATTACACTTCTGACAACCCGTATGGAATTCCGCAAGTAAATAAAAAGGTCTTGGGAATGATGAAAGATGAGGCAAATTCGAAAATAATAACACACTTTGTAGGATTACGTTCAAAAATGTATGCCTACAAAGTGCAGGGGGGTAAAGTCACCAAAAAATCCAAAGGGGTTAAATTTAACGTGGTTAGGAATAAGATATCCTTCAATGATTATGTGGCTTGCTTGAAAGACTTCAAAGAGCAGACAGTCACACAGCGGACAATCCGTTCCTTCAACCATCAAGTATTCAGTATTGAACAGTCGAAAATTGCGCTAAGTCCTTATGACACCAAGAGACACCTACTTCCAAATTGTTATGACACCCTGCCTTTCGGACATTCCTCCATAGCTGACATATGATTCTTCTTCCATATACATTCCTCAACAATATCACCTTCATGTTCTGAGAAATCTCAACTGATAATATTTTACCCCCACCACTGATTTTTTCAATCTAGTTGTATATACGCTTACTAATTTTTACTCTATACACTTTATTTATTATATAATGTAGATTCTTTATTTTAGTTTTTTTATACACTATGTATTTTTCACTATGTTTAATAAATGTTTCTTGAAAATTTGGTTGTCTCATTGCTGCAAATGAATGAACCTGCTTCAAAACGTTTGAAAACGTCAAAAATGTCAAAAACGTCAAAAAACGTCGAAAAAACGTCAAATACGTCGAAAAGCGTCAAAAACGTCGAAAAAACGTCGAAAAAACGTCGAAAAACGTCGAAAAAACGTCGAAAAAACGTCAAAAACGTCGAAAACGTCACGTTTCTAACGAATCAACGTTCAGAATAAACCTGCTACAAAACGTCAAAAACGTCATTTCATTCACGGGAAATTTCCCCATGAGATAGGGTGAAAAATCGTGAAACAGCACGGAAAACGTGACGATCTCGTGACGCAACCATCACACTTAGTGCGTCGTACGCGTTATGCGTTATACATTCGTTAAACAGACGTCGAATATTATTTTTCGAAAACATCAAACGTGTGTCGCAAGCATCGAAAATACGTCAAATGCGTCAAACTTACCTCGAACAGGCCAATATACATTCAAAACCCACAACAAACTGATAAATGACGTCACAAAACGAAATCATACGATGAAGAAAAATTTGAAAGGCGATAGGAGCAGAATAAACAGGGTGTGTGAAAGAACGATTCATGATGAGTGGCGGATATATGACAAATGCTTACATCCTACCGACACTGATCTGCCTGATAGCTCAATATAGGATAGGTCAAAGAATTGATCGATAAGATTGGTGAGGATTGATATCATACCGCTCTCTGGACACATCCAATTTACGGAAGGTTAGACACATCCGATTCAGGATGGGTTAGACAGGTAGAACGTTCATACACTCACTTTCCTTGACTCTTTTGCAGAACGTTGAAAATGTTCATGGAATTATCAAAAATGTGGGGGGGAAAGACGTCAGTAGCGTGCATCGTGCTGCCATCTATGTGATACATATCCTCACTAACACATCAATTTGTTTGATTGACCAAAGAATATCCTGAAGCCTCAGAGTCCCAAGAACAGGATAGGTTAGAGAGTAGGCCGACATCATGGGTTGGGTTTGATGCTATATCGATCTGGACTATCCAAGCTACGATAGGTTAGATCTTTTTTTTTTATGGTGACTCGTTTGAGATTATCAGAAACGTCAAAAACGTCACGTTTTTCACGCTTCTGACGAAGTCAAGTACCTCGTCAGACAGTCAAGATATTTAGCCGTCATTGCTAACAAAACATCACCAACGTCAAACACGTAAAAAAAACGCCAAAAAACGTCAAAAAACGTCAAAAAACGTCAAAAAACGTCAAAAAACGTCAAAAAACGTCAAAAAACGTCGATCAAAAACGTGACGCTTTTGACGTTTTTCACGCTTTCGACGAATGCATTCAACGTCCTATGAAAAAAACATGTGTCAAAACATCACCAACGTCAGAAACGTAGAAATCGTCAAAAACGTCTTGACCAAAGAATATCCTGAAGCCTCAGAGTCCCAAGAATTCGAACAGGATAGGTTAGAGAGTAGGCCGACATGATGGTTTGGGTTTGATGCTATATCGATCTGGACTATCCAAGCTACGATAGGTTAGATCTTTTTTTTTTTTATGTTGACTCGTTTGAGATTATCAGACTCGCTAAACGTCAGAAACGTCACGTTTTTCACGCTTCTGACGAAGTCAAAAGTACCTCGTCAGACAGTCTAGATATTTAGCCGTCATTTCCAACAAAACATCACCAACGTCAGAAACGTAAAAAACGTCGAAAAACGTCAAAAAACATCGAAAAACGTCAAAAAACGTCAAAAAACGTCAAAAAACGGCAAAAAACGTCGAAAACCGTCGAAAAACGTCGAAAAACCTCAAAAAACGTCGAAAAACGTCAAAAACGTGACGCTTTTGACGTTTTTCACGCTTTCGACGAATGCCTTCAACGTCCTATGAAAAAACATGTGTCAAAACATCACCAACGTCAGAAACGTAGGAAACGTCAAAAACGTGACGTTTTCCACGCTTCTGACAAATCAACGTTCAAATGGCGTGTCAAAACATCAGAGACGTACGTCAAACACGTCAGATACGTCACGTTTTTCACGCAGCTATGATAGGTTAGACCTATTTTCGTTTCGTCGGTCTAGGAACACCCAAGCTACGATAGGTTAGACCTATAGACACATCCAAGCTACGATAGGTTAGACCTATTTTTGTTTGGTGGCGTGTTTGTATGTTTATCAGACGAGCGGAGCGAGTCTGATAATCACAATTGAGCCACCAAACAAAAATAGGTCTAACCTATCGTAGCTTGGATGTGTCTATAGGTCTAACCTATCGTAGCTTGGGTGTTCCTAGACCGACGAAACAAAAATAGGTCTAACCTATCATAGCTGCGTGAAAAACGTGACGTATCTGACGTGTTTGACGTACGTCTTTGATGTTTTGACACGCCATTTGAACGTTGATTTGTCAGAAGCGTGGAAAACGTCACGTTTTTGACGTTTTCTACGTTTCTGACGTTGGTGATGTTTTGACACATGTTTTTTCATAGGACGTTGAAGGCATTCGTCGAAAGCGTGAAAAACGTCAAAAGCGTCACGTTTTTGACGTTTTTCGACGTTTTTTGAGGTTTTTCGACGTTTTTCGACGGTTTTCGACGTTTTTTGCCGTTTTTTGACGTTTTTTTTACGTTTTTTGACGTTTTTCGATGTTTTTTGACGTTTTTCGACGTTTTTTACGTTTCTGACGTTGGTGATGTTTTGTTGGAAATGACGGCTAAATATCTAGACTGTCTGACGAGGTACTTTTGACTTCGTCAGAAGCGTGAAAAACGTGACGTTTTTGACGTTTAGCGAGTCTGATAATCTCAAACGAGTCAACATAAAAAAAAAAAAGATCTAACCTATCGTAGCTTGGATAGTCCAGATCGATATAGCATCAAACCCAAACCATCATGTCGGCCTACTCTCTAACCTATCCTGTTCGAATTCTTGGGACTCTGAGGCTTCAGGATATTCTTTGGTCAAGACGTTTTTGACGATTTCTACGTTTCTGACGTTGGTGATGTTTTGACACATGTTTTTTTCATAGGACGTTGAATGCATTCGTCGAAAGCGTGAAAAACGTCAAAAGCGTCACGTTTTTGATCGACGTTTTTTGACGTTTTTTGACGTTTTTTGACGTTTTTTGACGTTTTTTGACGTTTTTTGACGTTTTTTGGCGTTTTTTTACGTGTTTGACGTTGGTGATGTTTTGTTAGCAATGACGGCTAAATATCTTGACTGTCTGACGAGGTACTTGACTTCGTCAGAAGCGTGAAAAACGTGACGTTTTTGACGTTTCTGATAATCTCAAACGAGTCACCATAAAAAAAAAAGATCTAACCTATCGTAGCTTGGATAGTCCAGATCGATATAGCATCAAACCCAACCCATGATGTCGGCCTACTCTCTAACCTATCCTGTTCTTGGGACTCTGAGGCTTCAGGATATTCTTTGGTCAATCAAACAAATTGATGTGTTAGTGAGGATATGTATCACATAGATGGCAGCACGATGCACGCTACTGACGTCTTTCCCCCCCACATTTTTGATAATTCCATGAACATTTTCAACGTTCTGCAAAAGAGTCAAGGAAAGTGAGTGTATGAACGTTCTACCTGTCTAACCCATCCTGAATCGGATGTGTCTAACCTTCCGTAAATTGGATGTGTCCAGAGAGCGGTATGATATCAATCCTCACCAATCTTATCGATCAATTCTTTGACCTATCCTATATTGAGCTATCAGGCAGATCAGTGTCGGTAGGATGTAAGCATTTGTCATATATCCGCCACTCATCATGAATCGTTCTTTCACACACCCTGTTTATTCTGCTCCTATCGCCTTTCAAATTTTTCTTCATCGTATGATTTCGTTTTGTGACGTCATTTATCAGTTTGTTGTGGGTTTTGAATGTATATTGGCCTGTTCGAGGTAAGTTTGACGCATTTGACGTATTTTCGATGCTTGCGACACACGTTTGATGTTTTCGAAAAATAATATTCGACGTCTGTTTAACGAATGTATAACGCATAACGCGTACGACGCACTAAGTGTGATGGTTGCGTCACGAGATCGTCACGTTTTCCGTGCTGTTTCACGATTTTTCACCCTATCTCATGGGGAAATTTCCCGTGAATGAAATGACGTTTTTGACGTTTTGTAGCAGGTTTATTCTGAACGTTGATTCGTTAGAAACGTGACGTTTTCGACGTTTTTGACGTTTTTTTCGACGTTTTTCGACGTTTTTTGACGTTTTTTCGACGTTTTTTCGACGTTTTTGACGCTTTTCGACGTATTTGACGTTTTTTCGACGTTTTTTGACGTTTTTGACATTTTTGACGTTTTCAAACGTTTTGAAGCAGGTTCATTCATTTGCAGCAATGAGACAACCAAATTTTCAAGAAACATTTATTAAACATAGTGAAAAATACATAGTGTATAAAAAAACTAAAATAAAGAATCTACATTATATAATAAATAAAGTGTATAGAGTAAAAATTAGTAAGCGTATATACAACTAGATTGAAAAAATCAGTGGTGGGGGTAAAATATTATCAGTTGAGATTTCTCAGAACATGAAGGTGATATTGTTGAGGAATGTATATGGAAGAAGAATCATATGTCAGCTATGGAGGAATGTCCGAAAGGCAGGGTGTCATAACAATTTGGAAGTAGGTGTCTCTTGGTGTCATAAGGACTTAGCGCAATTTTCGACTGTTCAATACTGAATACTTGATGGTTGAAGGAACGGATTGTCCGCTGTGTGACTGTCTGCTCTTTGAAGTCTTTCAAGCAAGCCACATAATCATTGAAGGATATCTTATTCCTAACCACGTTAAATTTAACCCCTTTGGATTTTTTGGTGACTTTACCCCCCTGCACTTTGTAGGCATACATTTTTGAACGTAATCCTACAAAGTGTGTTATTATTTTCGAATTTGCCTCATCTTTCATCATTCCCAAGACCTTTTTATTTACTTGCGGAATTCCATACGGGTTGTCAGAAGGGTAGTCGGAAGTGTCGAATTTGGACAAGTTATTTTTTATAAGTTCCGCATATACATCATCACAGCCAAGTTCGTAAATAAAACTATCGGTGTCTGTATACATCAACTTACATTTATCTACCCCCATCGTTGGAAGCATGAAATCGTAATGGAAATTATACATACACGTTTTGGATAAATCCAAAATAGCCATCCCTATGTATAGGGGTTTGTTGAAGACTATTTCAGATTTAGCCAATTCGATAGCAATCAGATCGTCACCCAAAATCGTCCGGCCACGAAACTTTGAGCTGGCGATCATATTTTTAGCCCCATAGCGTCCATTCCATGATCTACATAATTTGACGACGCGATGTTTACGGATGTTTTCCATCGTCTTTCCAAACACGGCATTATTCATAAGTTTATATAGGTTTCTTTCGAATGTGTTGGTGGCTGCAGCCCTCAATCCAGTATTCAGATCAATGTAGGGCTTCAACCACGTGGACTGTTTAAATTTCGCTACCCTGTGAATTTTGGTGAGCTTCAAGCCATCAGCCAGAGCTTGTTTCAAATTAACATAATGGATGATGTATTCCTTTTTATGGTGTAACGTGGTCATCAATTTTGCCAACTTGGAACCAGGTGGCTTGCGGTGTTCGGCACAGAACGGAAAGTCTTTATGTAGATCGTGCAAGTTTTCCGGATATTCCAAATCTACTTGTAAGATATATCCTTCTGGCGCATCGTCAGGAATCAATGTGACGTCAATGTTGGCATCAGTCCATTCAAACCCTCCATAAGGGAGGGGCTTTGACATTGCCCATCCATATAGATTGTTAACGTCCAAGTAGAGAAGATGCTTTGGTGGTTTCGTAGGATCGTATGTTGAAGTGTACTTATGGTTGGCTTCAGAATAGCGGTTACAACAAACCGAAATACCACCTCTTATTGCCTTTTCGACAAACATCAGCATGTCAACATCTTTTAAAATTTGTAAGGAACATTTCGTGTACTTCAGCATGCAATCCCACGTATAACCCGGAAGGGTGTAATACCAAGCCGGATCTAAGGTATACGTCCTCAAAGCAGCTTCTCTGAATTGTTCGAAAACATCTGCCAGAAGAAGGATATCTGTTTTCATGTATAAATCCGAGTATTCACCTAAATTTTGACATTCAAATTGTTGCCATACGTTTTGAGCATGAGCGTACTTTACATCATCAATATTTTCATCGTTCAATTTATTATAAAAGTTCTCAATGGGTGGAAGTTCAGTTTCGTCTAATTTGCTCGGACTATTGATGTGGTCATATGGAAAAACACCTTTCTTCGTGAGTAGATCGAATTTAGAAGCGTCTAATTGATTGAATTCTTTTCTCAAGTTTTGGAAGTTATCCTTCGTCAAATTGGAGGCCAATTCGTCCAAACTGGCACCCAGAAATCTCAAAGAGTCGATGAATCTGAATTTGATGCCGGTTTCTGTATTGTGTTGGGTGAAAGAAATGTATTTCCCCATATTTATCGGGAGTACGCTCACCTGTCCACGTTTGGCAATCTCTCTCAGAAGGAAATGAGAATCATATCCAGAAAAATTGTGGAACACTATGGGCACTACGAAGGACTTGCGGTACCCCAAATTACAAGATTGATGCGCCCACCCCCTGAAGGCACCAGTGAAATGATGGTGGTCTTTAACAATGATATCAGTGCCCGCAAACGCCTTTTCACAGATATGGCAGTGTGTTACACCAACCCTATTTGGGAAATGAGTCAGAGGAACAATGTCTTTGATTTTAGACTGTACAAATTTCGCGACATCTGCCATTTCTATGGCAAACCAATCCATGCAATCAGGACCTCGATGACTCTTGTAATAGGACAAGCTATCATCATATGAGCATTTGAAATAGTACCCTGCGCTGAAGGCTATGTGTTTTTGATATTTTGCCATTTTTTGAGAAATTTTGTCATCACAGGGCTCCAAAACCGATTCAAAATCACCGTAGATGATGAATTCGGCCTTTTGTTTATATATATGATTTTTGAAAACAACTGCATCGTATTTGGGGAAAGAAATTTTGCATTCGTTGACATTTTCGCATACAACACTGTGATCTGCCAATTTGGATTCGCTCGAAAAATAATTTAGACACCTATCGCAGAAATGTTTCTTGTGATCATGTTTATTGAGTTGTGAAGATAGCAATCTGGATATGTCCTTTATCCAACAATAATGATACTTTATGTCTTCGTTGTAATCATCTTCAGGCAAGGCATCATGGTCGTTGGGCTTGGGGAAATATTCACTTTGAATGAGAAGTAGATTGACATGTCTGGGCTGCTTATGTTTCGTGAGTTTTATGGGTACTACTTCAAAATACTCCGTCTGTTTACCATGAGTCAGTTCCAAGGCGTAAACGTTCACCGAGATATCATTAAGTTTTTCAAATTTAGGAATTTCGTTGATAGTGACAGGTGTTTTCAAGCCTGCGGTATTCAAAACTTGGCTGTAATGAGGATACGAGCTGGGCCTGTCTACATGTTGGTTAGCAGGATATAGAGCGCTCACGATACTCCAGAAGAAACATGCCTCACCAGTGTTTTTCACATTGATGCAGGCTTGCTTTTTCAAAATCTTCTCTGGCAGCTTGATATAGGATGAACCATTGCCAATCTCTAATTTATTAACATTTATCTCTAGAGAAACAATTTTCCTCAAGGCCCAGCCACTACCCTTCTCCTGGAATTCCGAAAGTTTATTAACTATAGTATCAATCACATTTTCCGCAAACCAACATTCTAAATCCGTTCCCTCATCCATTGGAGCATTCTTTGTACTGAAATATTTGAATTCAATAATCTCCGCATCAATCGATTTCTTGATAAACTCGCCACAGAAGGTGGTGTTGACTTTCAACATGGTTATTTTCCTCAAAGTTTTTCTAATTTGAATTTTGAAAATGTGCGATGCATCCTGCAAAAATTGCATCAACTCCTTATGACATAAATTGATTATGACACCCGTTCTAATTCTACTCGCGAAAACAGATTGAACATTCCTCCATATTATTCTATTTTTACGTTTACCAAGTCCTGTCCCAATATGATTCTTCTTCCTAATCAAACTCTGGAAACGTTGTAAATGCCCTACATTTGTTTGTAATTTTCTTAAAACCCCTGCTGTCGAATTTGCCTCTCTGATTGCCCTATTACATTCTCTTATATGCGTCCTTATTTGCCTTATCCATAATAATCTTTCGTCTGCTGATATGTTCTTCTTCTTTCCCAAAATTTCCTCCGCTCTTTTACATTTCTCAACTATATCATCACTAGTAGAAGCTATACTATTAACATTCATGATGCGAGAAATATCAAACAGAAAATAATATTTTACCCCTACCACTGTATTTCAATATCTTCAAAGAGGGCTGCGGGTCTGGTCTCGCTCCCTTCGTGAATGAGGCTGTATTTGCCTGGAGTGACAACTGGAAGCTGAGACTTGAAAGTGGCAACCACCCTCCTCGACAGAAAGACGTTAGATGTTTCAAGTTCTACCACAATAGCGTCTGGACCACTCTGATATTTTCAATGGGGTGAAGCTGGTCGATGGGCAAGGTACTTAGAGCAACAGTTGTCTTAACGGCAGCAACTCGATTGTTGATAGCTGAAACATCCATCTGATGAGAAACTTACTACTTCTAGTATTGGGTGGAATGATCACTAGTCACAAATAGGGTCGAACACATGGCCTTGAAACGTAATAAATAAAGAACTCACCTTTTAGAATAAGCTGGCACAACCCACACACAATAAAACAGACAGAAGCAACCGAACAAACAGGAGCAACCAAACAGACAGTAATGTCCGAAGAGACGGGAGCGGAGCAGATCGACTGACCAGTGTCAGAGTTTAGAATGGAATGACGCCTCCGAACGCTCTGACCGCCTTATATAGGGTTTGAGGTTGTGACGTCATCGGCCAGCAAATAACAAATGGGATTTCAAGATTGATCCTGTCTGATAGAGAGAACAAAGGAGGCATTGTTGGATGACTCATCGACCACCTGCGTCGTAACAATGGATGGATGATGTAATCGGACGACGTTGTTACGTAATCGGCCACCTGCAAACAAAGGAGACATTGTTCTTGTCGCAAACTTCTCAATAGCCGACTCGACGAAATTCCAAGAAACGCTGACAGTGCGTGGTGACAGGACGTAGATACAGGTATTGTTCAAGAATGTTTGGTGTCCCAGCGATAACAAAGGAGGCATTTCTCTCAGACAGATAAGAATGATGTAATCGGCCATCTGCGTTGGAATAAAAGAGGTATTGTTTGCTTGGCATCGCAAATCGCTGAAGGACAATTGCTGACTCGACGAAAATGCTGAAATCCAGTGGCGTATCATGATCCTGTGTCACGAAGGGTCAGTGTTTTGGGTCAAGAGTCCAAAGTCTGGAGTTCTTAGTGAAGACTGTTGGGACCATGAGAAAACACACCCAACTTGAGACCAATATGAGACCAAGGTCATGAGACCAATATAAGGCTAACGTCATGAATCGAAAGACGTTGGCCGAGGGTTACGAAGGAGATATAGGCCACAGGTCAAGATCGAAGGTCTAAAGTCATGATCAGACGTCAAAGGTCACAAGGAGGTTAAAGGTCATGATCAGAGGACAGGGGTTGCGATCCGAGGTCGAAGGTCACGATCAAAGGCCATGGTCGGAGGCGCCACGGTCAAATGTCGAAGGTCACGATCCAAGGTCGAAGGTCACGATTAGATGTCAAAGGTCACGGTTTAAGGTCACGATTAGAAGTCGGGGGGTCGTGATCCAAGGTCGAAGGCCACGATCAAATGCCACGGTTGAATGTCAAAGGTCATGATTCAAGGTCAAAGGTCACGATTGAAGGCCACGGTCGAATGTCGAAGGTCACGATTCAAGGTCAAAGGTCACGATTTAAGGTCGAAGGTCACGATCATATGTCACGATCAAAGGTGATTTGTCACTTGCCATTTTTGACACTTGTCGTTGTTGACACCCGTCGGCATGATCTAAGGAAGGTCAGGTTAGATGTCAATAGCTATAGCCAACCATATTGCTATCTCTGTCGGACTCACTATCCGGCCCATGCTCTCTGTCTAACACATTGATTTCCCTATGTGGTCCCGTACCGGCCTAGCACTACTACTTACCACCAATGCCGTGCCATAACATGTATGCAATGCAACAAATATTGACAAATAATCCGTGTGGTGAGAACATTCTATACCTGCATCAACAGCAGGTTCATTCAATTTTCAAGGATGTTCGAATTGTAGTTTCAATATAAATATAAGCACAGAGTGACATATTTGTGTATGGACCAGGTGCTCTAAAGGCAAATACCGCGCCAGTGCCAGCTATAGGAACATCAAGACGTGGAAAATGTTAGGCTAGTGAGCATATAGCAACAGTAATAATAGCGATTATTTATTCCTCCCCATGATACAATGTTTTTCGCTTAATAAACAAATGAAGGTAAACAATATCGTTGTCTGAGACAAAAAACTATTGCTTGCCGTGATTATTCAAAAACAAGTCATCCTTCCCGAGAGTGAAATACAGATCCAGCAAGTATTTGAATCTTGAAGGCTTCCCTGATCAAAACAAAAATACTGATGTTTATGATTCCAATACCCAACTATGATAAGGTGTATTTATATCTCCAGCATGGGTATGAATTGCCAAATCTGCCGAAATCGGAAACAAATCAGGTATGCGTCTCAACCCAAATAACCAACCGTCACAATGTTGTTTATTCTTGATGACGACTAGTAGATCCTCTTTAGTTCCTAGGAGCTAAAGTTCAACTTAAGCTCCTAGGAAATAAAATTCAACTTTAGCTCCTAGGAACTCAATATGTTGCCTAGCAACATACCTATTTTTGTATCAGTAATAGAAACGTCAATTTAGGAGCTAATTTTGGTATCAAATTGGACAACTTTTGTGTCGGTTGCAGAAAAATATTTTTATTTTCAATCTTGTGCCACCTCATCATTGGAACCTCTAGACTCGAGTTGATTGGTGAAAAAGGGATGTATGCAGAAACACCAAATACATTCAGTCTCACTTATTTTTTCCAAATCCGTGAATGAGATTTCAAAATCATCAATTTTTTTCAAGGGCGGCCCTGGAATGAGACTTTCTTTTTATTATGTCAATTTTCATCACTGTGGAAAATTGATATACAAATAAAATATCAAAAAACTTCATAGGGTGGTACAAAACTTATGAATATATGAAAACATGATAGAAATCGATGAATAATCCTGTATCTTGATCATAAAGCATGATAGACCCATGGAATATGGATTATTCATGAGCACCTCAGTGTCCTTCATCTATCCTTACTGTATGCGCATTTCCCATTGAATCAGCCTGTATATCTCAGCTATGAGAAGTGCTATCTTTACCAGAAGACTAACATGTATTTCCAAAACGAAGATGTAGAACTACATAAGTTTGTATGCGCAAAATCTGTCGAGTGGCTTTGAAGTTATGATGAGGAAACAAGTAATTGCCCAACACTTCGATACCCGCCGTAGTGTTAGGTCTATTAGGAAAGATTTTTTAAAATAGTCATTTCATGAAGGACTACTTTTTTATCATTCTATCGCTTAGAAAAATCAATGAACCTCACCTGGCCTACCTTGTATAGTAACCAGATGAAACTGATCACTAGAGACAGAGATCAAATCATTGGAAAAAGATATGAGTATATTCAACAGCTATGTATCATATCCAGAAACATGAATACAATTCTACCCTTCAGTTTGATTCTTTTGGCTAACACAAAATTCTCATGTCTTTATAAATCCTGATAAATTACCTCAGATCGGTGACCCCTGAGATTGTAATTCGTACGTAAGGGATATTCGACGTTTTTCTTGCAGTGACTCGTCGTAAAAGTGACTCCAACTATCCCTCTGACGTTGCTCGTAGCCAACCATCCCTCTTGATAATAATTCGTCCTGTTCAACTTCCATCCTTCATCCTTGAAACCAGAGAAACTTTGATAAGTATTTCAATTATTCCATGTTATCGTCATACATAATTAGACTTTCAATTACCAATACTATCCCATCAATATTGAATACAACATATTTCATGAGACTCTAGACTAAGTATATCCCTAATAGCACACAACGTCCTAGGGACGTCCCTATTTGGTACCACCAAAAATAGGTGTCCTTGGGACGTCCCATCCCGTACATCTCATGCAATGTCCGTGCAAAAGGACGTCCACGGAATGTCCCAGCTGGTACATCATTTCGAATGTCCTAGGAATAGCATCCCTCGGACGTCCCACGTGGTACATATTGTAGAATGTCCATGCAAGGACGTCCTTGGGATGTCCCTGATGGGATATGATTTTGAACGTTTTTTCAGGGACATCTTTCGGATGTCCCGAGTAGTACATATTATGGCATGTCTTCAGATCTTATATAATGTATAATGTTCTAGACAACCATGAAATGTCCCTGATGGTACATTCCTTCAAATATCTAATGTTCGACGTGGCATATAGCCAGGAAAGTAGTTGTTTTCTGTTGAATATTCAGAATGATATTATGTGTATATCTTTATATGAAGAATAACGCAAATTCTCTTCTTCAGAAGATTCTGTTTTCGAATTTTTATCGTGTATGTTCAATAGATGTAATTCAATGCTCCTCGTAGCATATAGCTAGGAAAATAGTAGTTTTCTGTCGAATAAACCGAAAAACAATTATTGATATTTTCATCATATAGAGAATGCGAATTCTCTATACATATATACAGGGTGTTCCTAAACATCATGTACATCCGAAAGGAGGTAATTCCTCAGACCATTTTAAGACTAAAAGTTCATATAAACTCAGGTCCGAAAACGCTTCGTTACCGATCTACGGGGTGTTGAAATTTCAATTTTTTTTTTTGTTTTTCTTTATAGATTCTGCAGTTTTTGAGATATGTGGCTCAAATTTGAAACATAAATTACGTTATGGGGCTTACATCGATGGACAACTCAAATGTTTGTGAGAATCTACAGGGTGATATTTTTTTATGGGTCATGCCCCCTTTTCTCCCCCTGAACTTTTTTGCGGTGCGCTGTTGGTAAATTCTAAGGTACAAATTGAATTTTTTGGTTTGTTTACAAACTTTTTTGTATCCTGTAGTTTTTTCGTATCTAAGACCGTTATCGAGAAAAAAAAAATTGAAATTTTTTTGTAATTCGCTAAAATTATTTTGTTCGCCGCTGTTTGCTAAAGGCTTTTTTTTGCAATAACGATTTATTATACAAAACATCCAAATAAAAGACATAACAAGGAAATAACGTTATAACAATTGTTGAAAGTGACCTCCTCCAATCCTTATACATGCGTCCGCTCTTCTTCTCATTGATGCCCGTACTCTGCCAAACACCCCCGGAGTATTTCTTACAGTTTCAAATGCATTTAATATTCGATTTCGTAAGTCATCGATGGTATTTATTGGTGTTGTATACACGAGAGATTTGAGATGCCCCCATAGAAAAAAATCTAGGCTATTTAAATCAGGGGACCTAGGGGGCCATAACTGAGGTCCACCCCGTCCTATCCACTTGTCCCCAAACACTTCATTTAAATATTGCCGAGCCAAAACAGAAAAATGTGCTGGTGCGCCATCGTGCATATACCACATTTGATGTCTGAGCAAAAGAGGTAAGCCTTCAAGTAATAAAGGTAATTCGTATTGCAAAAAATGCCTGTATGAGTTTCCAGTAAGCCGACCAGGCAAAAAGAAAGGACCAATCAAATGATCCCCAACTATACCACCCCATACATTCAATGAGAACTGCTCTTGAAAATGAGTTTCGACAATTCCATGTGGATTTTCTTCGGCCCATATGTGGTTGTTATGAAAATTTATAATTTGATTCCTGAAGTGTCGATCTTTTTTTGTCTGAAAGATGCGTTTGTAGAAAAAATAATGTGTGTATTTCAAGCACAAAGTGTCATTGTTGCTCTCCAAAGATTACCGCGCTCCGCTTCGCGTTGCACGGTAACTCTCTTTGTCGAGCGACAATCAATTACTTTGCGCTCGAAATACACAAATTGCTATTTCCATTTTTTCTCGACAACGGTTTTAGATACGGAAAAACTACAAGACACAAACAAGTTTGTAAATGAATGAAAAAATTCATTTTGTATATTGTCAAGAAGTACAAATGTCTATGAAATAACATCACTCAAACTTTCGTTTATTTCTAGATCTTCATTCATAAATTAACTTTTCCAAATTAAAACATCTTGTACAACGTTTCGATCAGGTCAAAGCGGAGTTCATAGACTCTAGTTCCGGTAAAATTTGCATGAAACCGCTTAGCTTGCGATGCGGGCCAAGCTAAGCCCGGTATCGAGCATTGCCATTGCGGAAAATTGCAATGTTAGCATCGATTCCAAATATAAATAGATTCCGGATCGATAGGCCATTCATTACTGATCATTACTGATTATTGATTCTTTACTGAATTCATTACTGATTATTGATCACCCATTTCTGATTACTGAATTCATTACGATCATGCATTTCGATAACACTTTACTTTACTCCGTAATTGAGTTATTAATTCACGAGTTGCTGCCAAAAAGTGTACCGTCTTCCCGACTTTGATCCTGCTGGCCAACCCCATGTTAGATGTCATAATGTAAGTACTGTTTTTTTCCCAATGTTGTTTTGCGTTGATCTTTTTTTTCCTTTTTGTTAACCTGCCATGTGGCAGCATCTATTCATAAAACTCTTCATTCAATTAATAAATGTTACTTTTCTATGAAAAACTGTCCGGTCTCTTTATTTGGGGGTGAATAGGGTTGGATGGTGAAATGATCAAAATCCTCTCATTAAGCCAAGCGAGTAGCCAAGTTGCGATCCATAGGAGGGCAACATCTGAGTTGCGACATGTGGTGGACACGCCGTTTGCCAAATAACCTACCAAAACCATCTGAGTTGCGACACGTGGTGGAGGCGCCTTGCTCCTTCCCACAGATTAACTCTCCATAGTTAATCTATTAAGTTCGTTCTGATTTGTGATCAATTTTCGTTATTTCAGTCAATTTTGTGTTTTATAAAACAATTTCACCCATCCAACCACCATTCATTTCAAAATATGAAGTTCTCGTAAATTCAATGATCTATTTCAATAATTACTTTTTCAATACCTGCTTTCAATTTACTTTCAACTCAACTTGTTTCTTATTATCAGTCCATAGATTCTCTTGAATTTTCTGAATAAATTATTTTCTTTTTTTCATCCACTGATGCATAACTTGAAAGGCAAAATAATAATGATATAATTCATACAACCATGCACCATTGTTTATATAAATTCTGGGAAATTTTGGTATTTTGGTATAATAAGTGATTTAGAAAAATATTCTCTGGTGATATTTTGTGTATTTCATTTCATTTTACGGGGTGTGATTCTACGAAGTTTCTGGGAAACATTAAATATTTTAATTTTGGTTTTAGATAAGTAAGTTATATAAAGCAATTTTTCTTATTAAGTGGGGTATTTGAGAAACTCATTCGATTTTCATGCAGAGATACAGAGCGTTCAGTTTCAGCAATCCATTCATTAGTATAGGTGATATATCATATATGATTTTTTCAAATATCATATCATATTACGTTAAGAATTTTTCTCAACCAAAATGGAGCACAACCTGATTTTTTTCTCTCGTTTTATTGGTATATATATTATAAGTTGTTTGCGCACTATCAACCCTTATTAACAGAGCATCCAAGTGTACCTAATTATTCAGATTCTTTACTTTTTTCAAAGATACAGGGCGTCCTTGACAATATTCAGTAATGAACATGTATAAATTCAACTCTTTATTTTCAATTTTGACATTTTAATTTATCTATTTTCTCTCCCCACGTCACAATTCTTGAGTTATGAATGATTATGCCCAATACCTGTCTTACTTCAGCTTGGAAATATATCATTGATATTGTCTAATCGTGAAGAATACCTGTATCGCCAGTACCAGCTTCTAAGCGATTACCAATAACATATTTTGAGAATTGTGTACAATTAGAGCCACCCTGAATCAAACCTACACCTGATTGGAGGATAACTGTCCACTTTCAGCTCACTCTGATTTGTAATCATACAGTTAGCACGATACTCAGTCATAGATTTTCTATTCACTTTCCCTAAAATTTCTTTGAATGGCTCGTAATAATCCAAGTCGTCGAAAATATTCATGGACTAAGGCAAGAAAAATAAAACTTTACTTGGAAAAAAACCAAAAATCACGTTTATTTCAAACTTTTAAATCTAACTATACCTACATTCTACGCCACTGAACAAATGCCAGTACGCCCTGTAAACCCCACAGTTCAACTAACCCGTGAAGAAATAGCACAGCAAAAATTGAGAAGATTATTTCGTGAATTTTGAAGTTAAAAATAGGTACATTAGGAAAAACAGGTTGAGAAATATCTGACAAACGTGAAGGCTCAGTAATTTTCATTTATAACTTTTGATTTTTGATTTTCAGAATTCGGATTCAATTCCGAACAATGTTTTGTAATCACTCATAATCTTGATAGAGTTTTTTCTTTTTCAAAATATTGACTAGCGAGTTCTCAGTATTCCTTTAGTATTAGTATATTTTCAGAATTCAAGATAAGATTTTTTTGTTGGGCAATGAATTAGTGCCTTTAAGAATAATTTTTCCAGCTCGTAGGGAAAAGGGCCGTAGTATCACATGTTTGCTAACAAATTTTACTAGTTGATATTATGTTAAGTTAACATTTTAGTGAATGCTTTATTCAAAAAATCATTTTTTTTTTTCGTTTGAGGCACAACACATAGGTAACATCAGGTTTTAATAACGATCTATAATATAATCTTACATTGGAAAATCATTTCAGGTGTTTTTTTCAATACTTTTTTGCTTCAATGATGCTATTTACTGAATTTCCTACAAAAAGTGCTTTCAATTCTTATTATTAAACTATATACTTCATTTTGAATCATACCTACTTTTTAATACGAATACTTATTAAATATTTTGAAGGTAAAACTTATAGGTATCTTCAGCTTTGTTCAATAAATACACAGGATGATAATTATGCATGATATACCTACTCGACTCTTAATTTGATTCAACAACATTTTTAGAGATTTATACAGTAAGGTAAACGTAGATATTTTTCATTCATCTATCAAGAACAAAATCGAAGTCAATATTGATTGAAATATTATAGGTTTTTTTTTCTACGATTCAATGAATAAGTGCAAGTCCATAGCATAATGGCCTTAGTAGGCATACCTCTACTTGCGACATTCAACTTTGCTGACAACAGTTTTGCGTTCTATGAGTTCATAGACCTTGCTTACTTTCAACTTAATAGAAAAATAACAGGCGCTCATGTCTATGATGTGTGTAGTATTTAATGAAGATACTAGTTCTGGGATTTGATAATGACATCTCGATGAGCATAGGTAGTTTTTTTGAACATTTATATTCATGCATACTTTTCTAGAAATTTCAATGATTTTTTCAGACTGCTATATAATGTTTAGCCATCAGTCACTAAGACTATATAAGAATAATTTTGAAGAGTTCGTAATTTCAATAAGTAGGCATATACTCAAATATTGAATAATCATATTGGTTGAGTTGTTTTCAGGTGAAATTACTCGAATTCATCTATCAACTTTCTTTTCTCGAGAATTAATATTTATCAACAACATGTTGATGAATACACAGGTTATTCAGTTGAGAAATTTGCGAGGAAATTTGTGAATGAAACATTGATATAAACTTGAGATTGAAATATCTCCCGGCATTTTTTTAATGGTTTTTGAGTTTTTTTAAGTGTCTAATGCATTTTTTAAGTATACCAGTTGCATTTCTGCTCTTGTGTATATCTGATACATATATTTTTTTAAACATTTCGTACTACCAGAATATAACAAATGATATGCTCTCATTTTTATCGGGTTATTTGAGCTAGCTAGTTCTATAATCACGTGTGCTTGGCTACTAGACAAATAATTCAATAAATATTCGTTTCGTGGAGTTGAATATTGTTGATAAAATGAATAATGAGAATGAAGAATTGTATTGATTATATATTGAGAGTTTCCCCATAGACGAGTAATTACACAGGCAGACGTGGCAGATGACCTAAAGTATAGGTTGAACGTCCACCCGTGTAGGTTTGTCTATTGATGAGTTGATAATGATGAATATTGAGTATAATTGGTTGATTATATTTTGGAGAAGCGCGGTATATCAGAGATTGGTCGTGGAAGAATATCCTGATGACTGGATTGAACGACTGCCTCTGATTTGCGTTTTATTATGATGATATGATATGAGATGATATGATATGAGATGATATATAATTTTTTGAGATGAATATGATATATATGTTTATGAGATGAATATGATATATATGTTTATGGGATGAATATGATTGATATTGAAGCATTGTGGTTTTTGTAGGAATGATCTGAAGAAATCTGGTCCTATTAGATATGTGGGAAAAGTTGATATATAAGGAATACAGACAGATGAAAAAGTAATGAGCATGTTGTTTTTTATTGAAGAGTGATAAGTAGAGATTTTTTTCTGGTGTACGTATTTTGGTAGTATTGTTAATATGAAGTTTTTTTCATGATTCTATAACGAACAAAACATTTTCAAGTGCAGAAAGTTTTATAAAAGTTATTTATACATATATCAAATAATAAATAAAAACCAAAGTTGATAATTCAGTGTGAATGATGAAATGTTTTGTGCATGTGATGAATGGTATAGGTAGTTTGAGAAATAATAGAGGATTCGAAAAGTAGAAAATTAAGAATAATTATACTAAGTTCAGCGCTGAAGGGCCTATTTTTCGAATCGCCTATGGATGATAGAATATAGGATTGAATGAGGTATGAAAGGTCAAAAGAATGATAACATGAAGAATGAATGAATAGAAATCTTCGAAAAACTGAATAAAACAAAAATGTGCAAGTTATTTTGTGAAAGAAAACAAGATTTAGTAAATTTCAATTTGTATAATGAAGAACCGCATTATAATAATGACTTTTGTGTTAACAAACATCTGAATAACCTGTAAAATAATAAAATAAGCCATGAACAAAAATCACAGAAGGAGTTTTTTCGCGAGGCACTAGCTAGAATTTGCTCACAATTCGGCATGCCAAAACCGAATTGCTACTATATGGAATTTTTTCCGTATAAGGCATTTCTGTTAGTGTATTTCAGTTCGGAATGCTAAAACCAACTGAACTCGGATTAACACAATTTCTGTATCGAGTTTAATTCTTCAAAATTAACATTTTTTTTTTTACATATCCAGTATACTTATCTGTTGTAGAAAAAATAAATAAGAGTACCAATTATTTCAAAATAAAACTGAGAGATTTTTATTGTTTGATAATACTAATAATATTTTCCAAGAGGTGCCTAACTATAGCCAAATCTGAATCGAGTCGTCAACCTATATGAAAATAACGTAACTATAGTAGGAGGTGTATGTACATTCAGAATCAATAAATTCATAAATTAAATGAAAATTATTGGCAATCATTGACAAAGAATGTCATGCAATTTGCATGAGTATGGAAATTTTGATACAAGAGCGACGCAATTTTGAGAAATGAAAAATTAACAAACTAGTTACTGAATAATTAAAAAATATACCTACTGTATATAGCTAAATACGGCTGAATAGTATATTGCACAATACCAAGTCCTATTGAATGACAACTAGTAGTCATAATTAAATTTGTAGATAAAACATATATACGTGTGTTAAAAATAATGGAGAATTTTGTCTCTCCCCAAATATTGAACATATTGTTTATATGGACATGACACACCCACACTACCACCTAACTATTCCTGTATGCGTACCTATACTTTTTGTCAATATAGTTTGTTTTATGTATATGTATTGTTATGTCCAAGACAAGATCTCAATTTTTTATGTAAGTGATTAAATATGTATATGTACTTGGAAATAGAATCTTGGGAAAAATACTGAATATGCGAATTACTAGAACATAACAGAAAGTTGTATCTGATGAAGTAAGATTTATTATGGAGAAGTATGTTGAAATATGATACGCTTATGACAGATGATAATGCAAGATAAGAGGGACGCCTCGAAGATGTACATGATGTTTAGGAACACCCTGTATATGTATAGGTAAAACTAGGTTTATTGGGGAATGCAGCAAAGTGAAAAGAGTACTCTTTAAAGTTTGTCCAAGCTTTCGGAATATTATATTTCCATCATCAGGGAACTACAACAATTTTCCATTAGGTCACATTAATTGTAGCAAAAGAAAAAATGTTTTTTCTACTTACATCTTTGTTGAGGTTGGTTCACATTAATGTTGATAATGATAAAATTGTATAAGACGATAATGACATAGTTGATAAGACTAACAAAAAACAGGATCAATCACAATTGTATGAATTTAGTTAATTTGTAAAATGTTGAAAATGTGAGAACATGAGAAAAAATCATCATTTTAGCGGCAAGTACTAATGATGTAGTAGGTTAAGTTTCTTCTTCTCCTCTTTCAATCACTACTTTGTGACTGATTATTTGTGGAAGGTTGATAGGTGGGAAAAGTGCCATAGCCACAATGTGCATTTGTTATAATCAGTCAAAAACCAGAAAACTGAAGGAGTAGAAGAGATATATTAATCCTCCTAGCAATTTGACTTTTGTCAAGTATGATTTATAATTTTATTTAAATTTTTTGTGAAGATAGATGAATTTAAAGAGAGAAAATGTTATTTATGTTATTTATGCGAATTCTCATTTGAATATGAGGAGTGGGTTAATTTTAAATTTCAAGTTGTGTTGAAGCATTGTCAACTGACAACAGGTATGCATAGATTTCACTTAAGTGGTCTACATCAGTTTTTTTATTAATGCACTTTGGTTCTTATTAACATAAAAATTGCTTATAAAACTGTTTTACCACTTAAATCAATTTTCTCAAAATTAAAAGATAAAGTCCCTCTTACATCTCAATCACATGTAGTTTATTGTATACCTTGTCAGGATTGTGACAGAAAATATATTGGCCAATCTAAACGGTCCATTTCCAATAGAATAACTTCCCACAAGAGTGAAAGTAGGCTGCACCCTGAGAGATGTGCCTTGGCTTGTCATGTCAATGAGTTGGATCACAAAATGAGCTATGAATCTGTGTCAATTTTAGCAAAGGAGAGTAATTACACTAAGAGGATTTTTCTAGAAATGGCTTTCATTTCGCAAGAACCAAAGTGCATTAATAAAAAAACTGATGTAGACCACTTAAGTGAAATCTATGCATACCTGTTGTCAGTTGACAATGCTTCAACACAACTTGAAATTTAAAATTAACCCACTCCTCATATTCAAATGAGAATTCGCATAAATAACATAAATAACATTTTCTCTCTTTAAATTCATCTATCTTCACAAAAAATGTAAATAAAATTATAAATCATACTTGACAAAAGTCAAATTGCTAGGAGGATTAATATATCTCTTCTACTCCTTCAGTTTTCTGGTTTTTGACTGATTATAACAAATGCACATTGTGGCTATAGCACTTTTCCCACCTATCAACCTTCCACAAATAATCAGTCACAAAGTAGTGATTGAAAGAGGAGAAGAAGAAACTTAACCTACTACATCATTAGTACTTGCCGCTAAAATGATGATTTTTTCTCATGTTCTCACATTTTCAACATTTTACAAATTAACTAAATTCATACAATTGTGATTGATCCTGTTTTTTGTTAGTCTAATCAACTATGTCATTATCGTCTTATACAATTTTATCATTATCAACATTAATGTGAACCAACCTCAACAAAGATGTAAGTAGAAAAAACATTTTTTCTTTTGCTACAATTAATGTGACCTAATGGAAAATTGTTGTAGTTCCCTGATGATGGAAATATAATATTCCGAAAGCTTGGACAAACTTTAAAGAGTACTCTTTTCACTTTGCTGCATTCCCCAATAAACCTAGTTTTACCTCTAACTAGTCAGCAACGACTACCCTCTCACATATATATATATATATATATATATATATTCACTTTTTTCAGTTCATAATTATATCTGAAAATTTTCTCTCGCAATACTTTCACCCAATCAAGGGGTTAAAACTTGAACGATGGAAACTTGTTATCTTTATAGTCCTCAATTGCAAATACGTTATCGAGTTTTCTCAATTCAGAATTTCTTTCCACGTCCTGTATGATGAATATCAATTATTCATCATACATCCAAAAACTGCATTGGTAGTAAAAACACACTCAACGCCTCGAAAAGAACTAAGTAATGATAGGTTCCATAGCTGGTGGTGGAAAAAGTATCTTCTTACCTCTGGCAGCTCGTCTGGGACCTTTCCCATCCAGCTGAGTGACAAAATGGGACAGTCGCTTTTTGCATTGATGGTTCGTTCGAAATGCAAGTGCATTTTATCCAGACGGAGAAAACCCGAACCTCAGTCCGTCAGGTCGAACGATCCATCGGAAAAGGAATTTCGTGAAAAATCTGGGCCATTTCTCGACACATCACCGCACTGCCCTGTCAATCCACTTTTTCCACTGCTCGCGCTCTGCTCGAACTGGATTCCATATTGATTTTCGCCTTTTCAGGATATCCGTTTCAGGCGCAACTTTCAGGGTTGAAATGCGCATGGCGAGCGAGCTTTGCTGGCTGGCAGAAGATTTTGTTTTCGCTTCTTTCCTGGCGAAATTTCGTTATACAGGCTGATTAATGGAAATTGTTGATTAGCCAAATTGGAATATCGAGATTTCCATTATACGTAATCCAATTGGAATCTCATTCGTAACGAGAGTACAGCTGTATTCAGGAAAAATGCGTACAAGTATACAGGGTATGTCAAGACGAGCTTACACTATCTCTATATCGATAATCAGTCGGAAGAAATTCATGAATATGAGCATGCTCATAGTTAGAATACGCTCTCTTCATCGAAATTATTTTCAGTAATGCAGTGTTGCCGCTTCTTTAAAAAAAAGCAACAACTTTGTTATTGCAAATAAAATACCCGGTATTTTATTGCATTTTCAGATTCTCCCGGAAGAGCTGATTTCATTGATACATCACACTTGGGGTCTATCGAAAATGATTACAGAGATATAGGGTGTTCAAAATCGAAACTCTTCAACTTAAGAATTTGTTTGTGACGAAACTACTCATTATCGGCCTAAGCCAGGGGTCGGCAACCTGCGGCTCGCGAGCCGCATGCGGCTCTTTTTATGTAATCTTGCGGCTCTCCAGGTCCATACGCAAACAATACTAAATGGAATCGATATGAATAAAATCGTTTCTATAGCAACTGATGGAGCCAGAAGTATGACAGGAATACATGGAGGGGTAACATCAATTCTTCAGAAGAAAATTAACCACGAAATTCTAACATTTCACTGTATAATTCATCAAGAAGCGCTTTGTGCCCAAACATTTCCGGCCGAAATAATTGAGGTCATGAACTTGGTGATTAAGATCATTAACAGCATCTTGGCAAAAGCTCTCTACCATCGCCAGTTCAAAGATTTCCTTGAGGAAATAAATAGCCAGTATTCTGACCTACTTCTGCACAATAAGGTGCGATGGCTTTTCAGAGGTAACGTATTACAACGTTTTGCTTTCATCTTGAGTGAAATAAAAACATTCCTCAATGAAAAAAACATCGACCATCCCGAATTGGAAGATGACAAATGGCTGCAAAAATTCAACTTCATGGTGGATACCACAATGAAACTAAATGAACTAAATCTAAAACTGCAGGGAAGGGGCAACCCAGCCTACGCTTTACTTGAAGAAGTAGTTTGTTTCGAACAAAAATTACTCATGGAGAGCAGTAACTCAATTCATTTTAAGAATCTGAAGAAGTATCGCGATGAGACCAATGCAACTATTGACACGAATTACTTCAGCATGGTTATAAAAAACATCAAGAATGGATTCGCTGGAAGATTCGAGCAATTCAAATCAAACAAAAGTACTCTCGCGTTTATAGTAAATCCTCTCAACACAAATACAAATGAGATCAACATTGAACCACTTGGAATTGATGCTGGATCGCTTCAAATGCAATTGTTGGATTTGAAAACCAAAGACTTGTGAAGTGGCAAGTTCACAGAACTCAAGAGTAAGTTAGAAGAGTTGGAGGTCAAGAAATGCATGCACATCGCGCAGCACAAGTGGACAGCTCTGAAAGAAATGCCGCACGTTGAGACCCTCATATTCGACGCATGGAATAGTCTTCCAGAATGCTACAGTGAGGTGAAAAAGTTGGCATATGGAGTGCTGACGATCTTCGGATCAACATATTCATGCGAGCAAGCGTTTTCTTGCATGAATATAATAAAAAGTAAAATTAGAAGTCAACTAACAAATGAAAATCTAGAGTCGTGCTTGAAACTTAAAACATCAAGTTATAAGCCAGATTTGATAAAACTTTCAAAAGGCATGCAAAGCCAATGCTCTCATTGATATACAAGGTGATTCTAAAATAGGTGGTCAAACTTTGGGAGTATATAGAGTGAGTGAAATAATTACGAAAACCTCGGTAACATTTTTTTCTGAAGTGCCCCCCAAGAAAGATACAGCCCCTCAGCGGGGGACCTCGGAGAATGATTTTGTATTATTATCTCCAACACCTTGTATGATGAAAATCTAAAATTTTGTTTATCCACCAACTATTCAGTGCCGGTTCCAATGCAGTTAAAATCACCTCAAAATTAAATACAGGGGTGTGTCAAAATAGGGAGGTAGGGGGTAAAAATAACCCCAACTTCTTCGTTCATCGCAATTTCAGCTTTTTTACATGAAATTATGAAATCTCAGGGCTATTAACATAGAATAGGAGCTCTTGTTGAATCTCGATATTCAGTTTATGGCGAATAAAATTTATTTTTCCAAGATTTCATTTAAATTGCAATTTTGGTGTGCACTTAAGTTTAATTATCTAGTTCAAATCTTGCAACTGAATTTTTAATGAACTTTTTGATAGAAAAAAATATGGCGGCTCCAATGCGGCTGACCAGATTTGTGATTATGGTCCGATTCGATTCAGAATTGGTTTGTAAGGGTTTTTGGGGTTGGAAATTTTGAATTCGTTGTCGGAATTCATGATCCTATTGAAAATACTGAAATAAAAACTATTGTTAATAACAAGCTTTTTTTTAAATTTCATTCGCTAATAGTTCATTTTATCGAGATGCAACAAGAGCACCTTTTCTATGTAAATAGCTCTGAGATTCCATAATTTCATGTCAAAAAACTGAAATTGCGATGAACAAAAAAGTTGGGGATATTTTTACCCCCTACCTCCCTATTTTGACACACTCCTGTATTTAATGTTGCGGTGATTTTTACTCCATTCGAACCGACACTGAATAGTAAGTGGATGGACGAAATTTCAGGTTTCCATTACACAAGGTGTTGGAGATAATAATAAGAAATCATTCTCCGAGGCCCCCCTTCGAGGGGCTGTATCTTTCTTGGGGGTCACTTCAGAAAAAAATGTTACGGAGGTTTTCGTAACTATTTCACCCACTCTATATGCTCCCAAAGTTTGACCACCTATTTTAGAATCACCTTGTATTTTCATAGGAATACAATTAATAATTATTTGGTATTCAAATCGATTTATTATGAATCGCAAACCAAATGTATAAGCAAATACTACAACATTGAAATGAAAATATTTCCAGTGGCTCTTTGAAAACTGAAAAATTTTGTGAATTGAACTTTTGGCTCTTCCGTTTCAATAGGTTGCCGACCCCTGGCCTAAGCGACTCACATGTCCCAACTTTTGATTCACTATTCACAGATATTCGATCGGAACAGATACAGGGTGATCAGAAATGTGAATGTTGAACCACCCTGTATCTGTTCCTATTGAATATCAGAAAATAGTGAATCAAAAGTTGGGACAGGGAAATGTGAGTCATTTTGATCGAATAATAAATAGTTTCGACACAAAAAAAATTTTAGAGGAAAAATCTCGATTCTGAACACCCTATTCTCTGTATTCATTTTAGATGGACCCCAAGTGTTACATCGATCAAATCAGCTATTCAGGGACAATCTGAAAATGCGATGAAATACAGGGTGTTTTATTCGAAATATCAATGTTGCTACTACTTTCTAGTAGGAGCGGCAACACTGCAATGTCAAAAATATCTTAAATGAGAAGAGCGTATTCTGAAACATGAGCATGCACATTTTCATGGATTTCTCTCGACCCATTCTCGATATAAAGTCGTGACATACCCTGTATTATAGAGAGGAAATAACGTTCTATTTGCGTAAGATGGGCCATTGGGTATGATTGTTCACCAAATGTTGACAATAAAGTTGTCATAGGTTCCTCAAAACTTAAAAGCATTGGCTGAGCCAGTTTTATACAACTAGAACTAAGATGCCGTAAACCTTTCTTTTCAACACACGTACGCTTTTTTATTGAATACGACTGTACAGTGTGTCCAGTTTTCGATGCATTTGCGTGATATCCCAGTTATTTTTGGGGATAGAACCTTTCGGTTTTCGCGGTCCTGTGCCATTTTCATATGAAACTCAAGATGATTTTATCAGATTTTGCATTACTGTTTCCGTTAATGAGATACAGGGCGATTTGGAAAATTTATACTTTTTGTACCCCCTCCATATCTACGAAGATTCTCAGCAAGAATCTCAAATCAAAATCACATTATTTGGTGGATTCTACGCAGAATCCAGGGACGCACTCAATTGTTTTTTTCGGGGTACGGTTTTGCAGATTCGACTCAAACTTATGATTCTCTAAATGGAACACCCTGTATTCTATAAGCTCAAATAATTTCGTATATCCTTTCTTCCAGAATAAGGTATGATGTATAGATATAACAATTCCAAAAATGCTTAAAAATCACTAAAACATTTAATTTTAACAGTGGCCTATGAATTTTTCATATAAAAAAAGTTGCAACATGCTCTACTAATAATAATAATAATAATAATAATTTAATTTATTTGCAAATTGATATGTAGGTACATAATTAAGATCTCAATTCACTAATGATAATTATAATAATCTAATCTAATATCCACCTTCCCTATTAGTTACAATGCTCAACAAGTTGATCAGAATACAAATTTCAAGCAAAAAAATTTGTAGGTTATCCACTAAAGGCCTAGCCTTGATATGTGGATTTATATCTCCATAAATGTATAGGTATAATTATAATTGAGGTTATAAGAGTAATCTCGCAGGCGCAACATTGTCCAATTCACATTAAAAAAAAATCGAAGATTTGAACATAATGAGAAGAGTGACACTATTACCTACCCTTGGAGTTGGCACTAATTCATCAATCATATTATATAATATAGACTCATAGACATTTATACCATATGCATTATTACCTATAAGTTTCATATTTCTCTTTTTTATATATAATCAACCTCATATAATGAGAAATAAAACAATATAATTTAACGAATACAAAAAGATTATGAATCAATTTGCAGATGAAGAAAGAAAAGGATGACTAAAGAGCAAACCAACGAGAAACTTGACCATCTAACTTCATTATTTGTTTAAATTTGTACTACAGTGTAAGTATTTCTAGTATCTATAAATGCTTGTATATGTATTTCCTTTCTAGGTATTCCCTGTAACCATTTTCTAATGTTATTTTCGAACATTTTAATAGAGTTGATTTTCTTTGTTTCTGGTTTCAGATTGTTGTATAACTTAGGTCCTAGATAAGTATGACATCTTTTAGCAATAGTTTTTCCTGGTTTGGGTATTGTTGTCGTGTTCATGAGAAATCTCAATGAGTTTGTGTTTTTCTTTGTGTTGTTTCACTAATAGCTTTAGGCAGAAAAGTTGCCAAGGATCTAATATTTCAGATTCCTTGTATAACTTATCTGATGGGTAAGTTCTTGGTTTTTTGAATATTATTTTAATGAAATATTTTTGTTTTTTTTTCTAGGTTACTCATGGACGTGATACCTGCCCCTTCCCATGCTACAATTCCATATATTATGTTACATGTGATTCGACAAGAGCATAGTATAATGTTTTAAGTTGTTCTATCCTGAGTATGTTTGAGAGGTATTTGAATTTATACAGAAGTTGTCTCAGTTTCTTAATCACAAAATGTATATGTTTTTCCCATTTTAGGTGATTGTCGATATAAACTCCTAAATATTTCATGTTGTTTGAGGAAGTTATTTCATATATTTCATTTCTGTGAGTAAAGGTAAGTTTAGTATATGTTGGTAAATACTTCGGATATGAGGTGAAGGGTACGAAAAATGTTTTGCTAAAATTAATAGTTAAGAGTTTTTTGTGGAACCATTCCATTATTGTTGGGAAATCTCTCTCAACTTTTTGTTTCAGTTGGTTCCACGACAAGTCCTCATAAAAAATAGCAGTGTCATCTGCGAATGTAATAATTTTTCCTCCCGTCCTCGTTATGAACAAATCATTCAAGTATAGTATAAAGAGAATTGGACCTAATACCGTTCCCTGTGGGACTCCATATTTAACTGTCATTGTATCACTAGATATATTTCCTATTCTAACATATTGTTTTCTATTAGTCAAGTAACTTTCTATCAGTTTATATTGAGTTCCTCTGAATCCAATTTTTTCTACTACTCTTTCTTTCTACTCATGGCAGAGTTATGCCATGAATTGATTCCAATTATTCCTTTTATCAAGTTCTCGAAAATTGTTTTGTGGTTCGACTTTTCGATTGTTTTGTGTTGGTTACAGAATGCACCTACTAAATGGACCACATTTATATGTTATAGTGTATCAGAGATACAGGAGCATACTCCTGATGTTGAATGGCAACATGTTCTTTCTGATGAAAATCCTGCTGATTATATTCCATGTGGTTTGAACTCGATCACTTTGATATCTTGTCAGCAATGGTGGTACGGACGGAAATTCTTGAATGAATGCAGGTTGGAGCTTGAAACTCTTTCTTCCATAGAAATGGAATTTATTCCTGAACAAACGTTGATAACTTTAGTTCCTTAGAATAAATTCACAGGAGCAATAAAAATATTCTCTAAATTTTCGAAATTCCGTCGACTTGAACGCACAATAGCTTATTGTTTACGATTCGTGAATAATTGTTCAAAGGTACAGTGTTATTCTAATGGTCCTCTTCATATCGTCACAAACCATGCTTTCTCATCTCAGATTGAAATTTTGGCCAAAAAATAGATTGAGAGCAATCAAATGGGAAGTGAAAAATTACGTTACTTGTAAAAGTGGGTTCACTACCCTCTGATAGACTTGCGATTGTACGTCCTTTTCCCAAGGTAGGGGTTGACTTTGGGGGTTCCATTAGCTATTAAGGCCTTTATTCCGTTGTTTGTTTGTATAGCTACTAAGGCAGTTCACATAGAACTTGTTCCTAGTCTTTAAACAGAAGCGTTTCTTCTTACTCTCAGAAGGTTTATTGCTCGGATAACTTTCAGGGTGCTGATAACCCATTGAGACAAATTTAAGATCTCTCTCGGGAAACGGAAAATTTTATTCTGAAGATTTTTCATCAACCAAGAAAATACGATGGAAGTTAACACTCCCCAATAGTCCACACTGGGGTGGATTATGAAAGGCTAGTATCAAATCTACTAAATTCCACCTCAAACAACTCTTTTATGTCGATTCGAGGCCATACAAAACTCTAGACCCCTATCTCCTATTTCAACAGTTCCAGAAGATTAGTCGTGTCTCACATCAAGTCATTTTTTGATAGGAGAATCATCATTGTATTTCCCGGAAGTTGATATTTCCAACGTTCCTGACAATATACTGAAAGCATGGGAATGTTATCAAAGAATGAGACAACAATTTTGTAAACGTTGGTTTATAGAATACCTGAATAGACTTCAAAATAAACCAAAATGGGCCAAAGTATTCCAGAATTCGGAAGTTAATGATTTGATTTAAGTGAAGGAAGATAATCTTCCACCTCTTGAATGGCGATTAGCTCGTATTATGAAGGTGATGCCAGGATCTGATAAAAAGGTTCGAGTTGGTGAATTCGTACAATGTCCGGGAATTTTGTTAGACCGATTACAAAATTGTATCCTCTTTCATGTGCAGATGGAATCAATCAAGCCGGTGGGGAGGTTGTTGGAATCGAAAGGCAACGATAATTCCTCAGTATATTGTTGTAAAAAGCGATTTGGTTTCTCTGTGAGATGGGTTTTTGTTGATTAAATAATGAAGTGTTGTCAGATTGACTTAACGAATTGATATAGCTTCAATAATTTCTAATAACTGTCTGTATACCGAAGGATGCAATAACGACTTTTTTCTACTTGGATACCAATTTAATACAGTCCACAATTTCACATGAAAACTAGCGAAAGCGACACTCATCAATGAATTTTGAAGAGTTTGTTACTTTGAGAAGATAAGAATGGTTGACAATGTTGAATATAATATGATGATACTTTGATGACAAAATCGAAATGTCGCCTACTACATGCGACATTTCAGAGTATGTCCTTAATCCATCGAGATAGGCTGAATGAAACTAGAGTGGAAAGTAAACACACTATAATCATTTCAGCATCCCAATCACAATAGTCCACTTTGACAATACGAGTTCAATAATGTGTTTTCACTTAGCGATATGGTTTTTGCATACATTTTAGTCCCTGAGGAATTAAGTTCTAAAAGCAGGGCAAAAATACTAATACGATAAGCAATCATTATCATCTCTACATCATCGCAATCTAGAATCCAGATCAATGTTTGATTCGCATTCTGCAGTATAATTTCCTGGAATCAGTGGCTTCGTCAATGTGAGGAAGTCTTTCAGAGGACATATTTCCTTGCAGTTCTTCAATTTCAGTACCTCGATTTCACTTTCTCTTGATCTAGAATAAAGGATCTGAAAAATAAAAACCAATCAAATGATATATTCATATTCAAGCTTCAAAACTGTTGATAATAATAAATGAGTATCCTTTGATAGTGATCGACGAAATTTCTAATCTAACAACCATCGTCTGAATTAAGAACTCGATGAAAATATTGGACTAAAGATTTTTCAAGTGTCAGATTACCTTTACCTCTACGACTGGTAGAGTTACCTCTACGACACTCATTTTGAACGATTATGAAGGTACATGTAACGTGCTTATACAGGATGTCTCATAGTTAACGTGCAATACTTCATTAACAGATTCAACGATCAGAAATGGGGAGAAAGTTCCATAAACATAGGGCGATAATGTTTCAGGAGCGAGTTAGAATCTCATAAAGGTGGTCCCCTGGAGAAAGTTTTTATTTTATTTTTTCGAAACTGTTGATAACAGAATTATAAGATAGGAAGCACCGTTCTCGAGTGAAATCGATTTGGAAATTACTTCACATGTCACGAAAATTCATACTGAATTTACAAAATCCAGAAATCTTTGTGTAGGCTATGAAACACGGCCACTATGATTGGCAGAAAATAATCAAGACATGTGACAGATTCGTGAAATGAGAGACAGAAGGTGTACGCAACTGGAGTGGACACGTGGGAATAACTCCTACTCAGAACAAATGAGGCTGCGAATTGAATTAGATTAAACCAATTTCAAGAATTCTTCGTGCTCCTCAAGCTATGAATCGTCAGTGAGCCACTGTGGAAAATATGATAAATTTAGTATTTTTTATAATCAAATAGATTTAAAAACTCCCTGTCACTTATTGCATAAATATTTCATATTCCCAAACAAACATTGTAGACGTGTTTCATGTCCTACGCACAAGTTTTAAATTTTTGTGAATTCATTATGAATTTTCATGAAGTGAAGTAATATTACGTTGCTTCCTAGCGAAGTTGAACAAAAACAACCTCTCCACGATAATTCCTTTGAGGATTCATAATTTTATGCTGAAATTGCGGAGGAACCGCACAAAACGAATTCGTCAGTATGGCTACATAATATATTTCTGAGGTAGGTCCCTGCTGAGATCACGAAAACACTGTATGGCGGTGCCATCCATAGTGAGCACGTGCAGACCACTACATCTACAACGTTGCGAAGTTATACTACAAGTTACTCACTCTACTGACAGATTGCACTACCTGACTACTTGAGCAAAAATGGTAGAATTGAAGATTATTTGTAGAGGAAGGTTGCCTCGATCAGCAAAACGCGGTGAGGTAATAAGTAGTGAGTGAGTCGTGTTGCAATATAATCGAAAATTCCTTTTCGGAGCAGAGCCGGACCGTGGGCGTGGCGAAGGAGGCATTTGCCACGGGTGCAAACGACCTAGGGGCGCAAAATGTGGAATATAGTATATTCCATTTTAAATAAAGATTGACTACAAGCTCTATATTTCAGAGTGGCGTATTTACCAGTTCACAAAGTTGAGTGACACGTAGTTAACAAACTCTACCAAAACGGAACAAAATCCTAGAAAATGATACATGGCGCGAAACACGTCAAAATCAATCTGGCACTGCAGAACCAAAGATTAAATGTTGAGGATGGTGCAAAAATGATAAATGGACTATCTGATTAAATTCATAATTATAGATCTGATTTCTTCGAGTCTCTATCAGAATCCTCCAAATCATTCGCTGAAACAATCAATATTGGAGCGAATTTTAGAGAGGAGAGGACACGTAAAATTGAAAAAATGCCAGGAGAAGAAACTAATGATGCGGCTTCCATTACGGATAGGAAAAGTCTTTTGAAAAAAGAACTCCTTCAAGTATTGACTCCATATCGATGCAACTTGGAGAAAGATTTACTGCGCTGTCAGGAGTTTATGAAGACTTAAATTTTTTGAAAGGAATATCTATAGAAATGAAGAAGAAAGCTGCGGATTTTCTCATTGAAATATAGTTTCGATTTGGATCCGTATGCGAATTATAGAGCTTCAAATTTCAAGCATGTGCAATGTTTACGGACAAAATGAATGCTCTTGATATTCTTCGGAAAATGCGTGAATTGTCGCTTCAAACAATATATCCTAATCTGGACACAGCTGTCAGAATATTCTTAACATAACCAGTGACCACAGCAACATGTGAAGGGTCGTTTAGTAAATTGAAATTAGTGAAAACTCACTTAAGGTCCTCGATTGAGTTTTTGTTCATTACCTTTTAAGAAATATGGGAGATAATTGTGAATAAAAAAGTTCTTCAAAATATGTTCAATAAATGTCAATTATAAATAACATGTATTTATTGAAAACTGAATTTCTTCAAGGGCGCATTTTGAAAGTTTGCCACAGGCGCTAGAATCCTAGTTCCGGCTCTCGAAGTCATAGAAATCTTTATTTTTCAACTGTCTTTAGTGTATTGTCCTATCCAGCCGTGATCTAGAATTATGAATACTTCTCTATATGATCCCAAATTGACATTTTCAGGATGCGATTACGTCACTAATCCCCACTACCTCTGATCGTGGCAATCTTCCTCCACATATAAATCATCATTTCCACCAACCTTGTACTCGAGTGAAAGATCCAACAATTCTTCTCAATGAACTAGATATGATATCTCAGATCTTGTTCAATTATGTTTTTACCTTGATTCCATATTCATTGCCTTCTATACGATGAAGTTCAATGATAACTGCAGCACTGTATTCTGGAAAATGTGGTTCAGTCAAATTCAGAGCAACCAATGTATTATAAACGACATAATCGTGTCCAGAATATAAAATGATCTTCCTCCTCTCGGGTTGAAGTTCATTCTTCGATTTTGATATCATGTTCTTCAGAATCTGCTGCCAAATTCTTCCTGAAAAAAATAATTGTTCAAGAGGAACGGAAGATATTTCCCCATTACTACTACTCTTCTTTCAATTCGAAATATCCAATATCTCATCTATGATTATTCAATAAATTTTTTTAAAATGGAATATGATGATAGTGAAAATCAACACAATCCGGGTGCTTTTGGGGGTCGTAGATCATTATTCCTTCCTCGAAATTGTTAAATTCAAGATGGCGAATTCAATATGGCGAACGACTCTGATTTTATTCAAAATTCTAGTCTGAGGATGTTTGGGAACGAAATGGTAATTGTCTCGAAATTTATTCAGAATTGGTATCTAGGGGTTCTTGAAAAAAAAAGATTATGATTTCTTCTCGAAATTTGAGAATTCAAGATGACAGATCCAATATCCGAGATTTGTATCTTAGGAGGTTTTCGGGTCGGAGATTATGATTCCTTCGCCATAATTAGAGAATTCAATATGTCGAAAGAGCTATGTGAATATTCTTCTAAGAAACCAATGAAATACACTTCCATAAATAGCCGATCTGATGATACGAGAAAATGAATAGTAGTTAGATCTCAAGAGGTTAATACCGAACTGAAAGGGAGTAGAAAATTAATGGTGTTTCGGAAAAATGATAGAACATGATTATATGGTTGATCAAACTGGAAAGGAGTAAAAGATAAAATAATAAGAGTGTGTTCTCGAATATGTTACTGAAAACTATTTTCTAGAAAAAATGGATATAGCAAAACAACGTTTGCCGGGTTTTCATCACGGGCTCAAAATTATGAAATAATATTTTTGAATATTATGAAGGATGAAACCACAATATACAGATTCCTGATTTTTTTCGATTCATCCTGAAAATTCACACTTGGCTACTTTTGAAATCTCATAAAATACTTCTGGGATTGTAAATGAAGTACATGGGGCGCATGCAGCAGATAATAACAATGATAACTGTTTCACCTTATCTCGTGGGAATCTGATTACAATATTGATAGTTATGAGGGGCTCATTTAGTCATTAATAAAAAAAAAGTCTGGTGGCGTCTGACGGGGCTCTCATCCAATATTATTGACCAAAAAAGTTACCCCGCTGACTGTTTTTGTGAGTTCAATGTTCTTTTCGTAGTCATCAACTTATACAGCAATTTTTTCACCACCCATAGTGTTTTCGTATCTCGCTTTGTTCTTGAGATAAATAGTATAATAACCACCTTATCACAAATACATGATTGTCCATGGACAAAAAATGAACCATCAAAAAATTATGAGAAAATTTTTCTCTTGAATCTCCTGCAACGAAGACCTAATTTTGAGGCAAAAATATGGTATGAAAGTGTTTTGAATAGCGCTTCCCTCGACATTCGGAAAAAAGTATTCTACATATCCGTCTGAATATTAGGTGAGAATTTGTCCTGTTTATTTTGTTAGAAGGGCAAGAAAATGAATTATTCTAATTACCTCCTTGCAACTTCTTCATGTCAGGCGTGAAATTCTCTAGAATGCACCTTTCCAGAGCAAATTTGGAAAGTATCTCTGGATATACTTTTTTCGTCCATTCCGGCAGAGTCAAATTCATCTTGTCTTCCGCAAGTAGAGTCTGATACAAGAAAAAACCATCGTATATCGTTTCCATTTTCATCCCGGTATGATTCGAAATGTATTCCATGGAATCCTTGTGGTTCCTCAGGAAAGTCTGGACTTCTGTGGAGTTCTGTGCTTCATTGTATTGTTGGACGTATTTTGGACAGAAATGATGAGCTCTCACGAGTAACTGCAAAAGATTTCGAAAAATCAAGAGTCGACTTCTTGAATTATTGTTTCATGAATTTTCATAAACAGAAAAAATAATTGTTAGAAACTACAAGATTTTTGTAAATTCAACAAAATCTGAGTGTCATATATCCACGACAAAATATTTTGTCACCGCAACGAAAGTTTTTTGTCAGTTCTGAATTCAGAATTCATTTGATGTAACTCATAAATGATTCAAATTAACAGCAGGAATTGGTTGAATAAACAAAGACTATTTTGTTCCTATAATACAATATCTGCTCTTATAACAATTCTGTTGATTGAAATGATGATATCATTTCATTCAAGTGAAATACAGTTCTCAACACACCAAATGGACCACTCATAATTTGAATCTATTTCGAAGACCTGTATTTTTTTTAAAAATTGACCGATCTTCATGCGGTTTTCGATATCAGATGTGATGTTTCATCGACTTCAAAGAGAGCTAGAACAATCTGAAAAAGTCCGCAAAACAAAACTCACACAGGGTGTAAAGTGGAACCATTACACTATGGTCTACATTTCCAATGCTGCCAGAACTCGAGAAATTTTTTCCTGATCAAAAGTCAGTCATATTATGATACACTGGGACCTCATCTCGAGACGTTTTCGTGATTTCCCCTTAATTGGCCATTGAAACAAAAATTCGATTTTTTTTTCGAAAGTCTTGCATTTCTTGATTTTTTTCTCTAGAACTCCACTTGAGCTGACTATTGGGAAGAACTGTTCTCATGTTTTATGGAGGATAATGAAAGACGAAAAAAGCACTTTTTTGGATTATACAGGATGATAAGAAACTAGGACAAAATCTCATTTCAGTGAAAAAAATCAAAAATGGTGACTAAAACTATGGCCCATTCGATCCAGTATATTCAGAAACGGCCTTCTCGATATCCATTATTTATATTAGACCATTAACTCGAGACGTTTTCGAAAATTCGCCTCCAAATGAAATACAGGATGAAAATTTCCAATTCAAACTTGTTTCCTGATATTGATGGTTTCCAATATTTATTGCCCAAGTATGAGACATAGAGTATTGTTGTTCAATGTACTGAGTGTTCTACAACTTATCTGACAAATTTCAACCACAACTACGATATTACATAAGAAGTCTATCACAAAAAAAAATTATAGAAGTAAAACGAGATGAAAAATAAAATTTGTAACACTTTATATCCTCTCTATTGGCGAAATATGACATTATTGAATTCTTCAGCATTATGAAGATCCAACTAGAAAGTCCTATATCCTAAATTTCAGTACTTGGTAGGCCTCCCCGATTCAACAAAACCTCATGAAATCGGTTTGGCATAGATTTTATGAGGTTGTTGATGAAGTCTATTGATATTGCTGCCCATTCTGGATAAGGTTGTCATTATTTTGGGGTGCCTCGCCTTCTCGATAGGTCAAGTTTCATTCGGCTCTACACATGTTCAATCAAATTCAGATCTGTAGATAATGCTGGTCACCACATTCTTCTAACATCATTGTTTTCTAGAGTTCGTAATTTGTCAGATAAGTTGTGGAACACTCAGTATATTGAACAACAATGCTCTGTGTCTCATACTTGGGTAATTAATATTGGAAATCCGTTGATAAAATGATGAGAATCATCGATATCAGGAAACAAGTTTGAATTGAAAATTTTCACCCTGTATTGTCCTATTTTTTTATCACCCTTTTCGAATAGTTTTAGTTGATATTAAGTGTTACAAATTTTATTTTCCATCACGTTTCACTTCTATTAAATTTTTTTGTGTTAGACTTCTCATGCAATATCGTAGTTGTAAAACACTCAGTATATTGAACAACAATTCTCTGTTTCTCATACTTGGGCAATAAATATTGAAAATCATCGATATCAGGAAACAAGTTTGAATTGAAAAATTTCATCCTGTATTTCACTTAGAGGCGAATTTTCGAAAACATCTCGAGTTAGTAGTCTAATATAAATGATGGATATCGAGAAGGCCGTTTCTGAATATACTGGATCGAATGGGCCATAGTTTTTGATTTTTTTCACTGAAATGAGATTTTGTCCTAGTTTCTTATCATCCTGTATAATCCAAAAAAGTGCTTTTTTCGTCTTTCATTATCCTCCATAAAACATGAGAACAGTTCTTCCCAATAGTCAGCTCAAGTGGAGTTCTAGAGAAAAAAATCAAGAAATGCAAGACTTTCGAAAAAAAAATCGAATTTTTGTTTCAATGGCCAATTAAGGGGAAATCACGAAAACTTCTCGAGATGAGGTCCCAGTGTATCATAATATGACTGACTTTTGATCAGGAAAAAATTTCTCGAGTTCTGGCAGCATTGGAAATGTAGACCATAGTGTAATGGTTCCACTTTACACCCTGTGTGAGTTTTGTTTTGCGGACTTTTTCAGATTGTTCTAGCTCTCTTTGAAGTCGATGAAACATCACATCTGATATCGAAAACCGCATGAAGATCGGTCAATTTTTAAAAAAAATACAGGTCTTCGAAATAGATTCAAATTATGAGTGGTCCATTTGGTGTGTTGAGAACTGTAATTTTCAGTTTTCCAGAGAGTGAATATGTTGAAATAACAATATATATTCTTCGATCAACCAAATTGTATTCAAAATTGACAAAATATTTTGCTGAATAATATTGAAAAAAAATCCAATCATAACTGAATTTCAAAACTAAGAGAAATTAGAGATCAATTCCCCCAGTTGATTTAATACTATTTTTTTAACTCGGCTACGCCTCGTTAAAAAAATCAGATCTCGATCACCAAAGTAGCATTTCGCGCTCTAGATACAAAAATAACTATTGTTGGTGCAACAAAACTTTTTTTTCCTGTGTATCATTCCAATCCACATGTGAGGTAGTATAACAAACTATGAGAATTGAGGACCATCAATATTATTATATTGTCGCGGACGCCACTGCCTATGCCACTGCCACGCGAACGCCACTGCCTATGCCACACGACTTTGCCTAGAACCAGCGACGACGTCTATGCTGACTTAGCACCGGCGTACGGGGTACGGAGGGGTGTCATGATTATGTTACTTGTAAACTTATGTAAAACATGATGTTAGAAATGTACTTCGCTTGTCAATTTACCATCTGACAGACAAGTCAATTAAAACTGAATCAAGAATTCTGGCTTCTATCTAGACACCACCCTGTATTATTGAGCTCCCCCAAAAGTAGGCGTGATAATATTCTCACTCATGAACTCAAATTATAGAAGACTATACAGGATTATTCAGAATAAGGTCGTTAAACTTCAACTACGGATTCCGAAATATTTTGAGGAGAAAAGTTCCTTAAACTATATACAGTTCGTAAAATGTAGGGAATGAATTGATTATATCTATTTTATTAATATCTATTTGTCCAGAATCCCTTTAACAAAACAATTGAAATATGTTTCACCATTATAATTTATTCAATGTTCTCATTTTGGAATTGACTTGAGCGGTATTGAAGTTACTGGTGTATATCCCCACATATTCTTTAAAACATTCTCCCGAAGAGATGGATTGTCAAATTGGTTGGTGTATAGGAAAAATCTGAATACCCTCCAAATGAGGTAGGCAGTCCGTACACGAAGTTTGTCGACCTCATTCTACCTTCTGTATACTCCACTATACTTCTCAATTGCTCAGTTCACAACATTTTTCAAAATGATCAAAGATGAGCCAATAGAAAATATCATAGTTCTAGAGAATAGGAAAACCGGTATTGATTCAGGATATGGATGCAAGAATTAATAAGTACTCACATGGAAATAAAAAATGTTGACATACTAATATAGTATAGTTGATAACAGTGCAAACAGGGGAATATGTTTCATGATGAATCATTTGTATTCCAGTGAAATATCGAAGAATTGGCATGTTTGACCTATTTAAAATAGTTCCAGCAAGTTTTCAACTTTGATCAAGTTCCGGTTTGTCCGCCATTCTCTTCATGAAATCATCCCTAATATGGAGTTGCAGTATCGTCTTGTTCAATTCTCTCTCGAACAAGATCAAAAACGATGAAATCGGTCCATTAATATAAGAGACATTCTCCGAAAACAATTTTTCCTTTTTTCGACAACCCTATAGTCACGAAATTGATGACACACTCACGGTATCTTCGTTAAATTTCTCGTACGCTACTGGGATCGGCTGCCAAGGCAATTGTTCGTTCCAAATCTCGGATTCCGAAGGAGGAAATAGTCCTGCCAATACCAGTAGTGCCGACATTTTGGTTCTGGAGTAATCTGTGCTGCGTGCCAGCGCCATTTCAGGATAGAAGAGTTTTCCCAAAAATTCGTTGTATCGCTGCCTCAACATTTTTCCCAGTTCATATTCCTGTCTTTTTCCTAGCTGAAAGTATACGAATGCGATATATACGTTTGCGTATCTCAAACCAAAAATTTCCTTAGATGAGTTAATGTTTTGTCAATTGTCACTTATGATTGTTATTATGATGAAGATGGAAAGCCCTAATTTCGAGTGACAATGGAAAATGAAAAAACTCCATCGTTTCGTGTGAGATTCGAACTCACAACCTCTGGAATATTCTCTCAACTGTGGTTACATGCCCAACGCTCTGCCAATTGAGCTAACGGGGCATTTGTCGATCATCACACACTAATTCATTATATTATGTATCTTCTCGGTTGAGTCACCGACAAAATTTACGACTGACTCCTATGTATGATTGCCTCCGGACATTTCCGTATACAAGGAAAGATTATAGCAGAGGAGGAATGGGGAAATATGGAGAGTGTATAGTACCATCCTGCCAGCGATGCTCCGTATAGTGCATGATTTCGAGTGACTTCGGGAATCGGAAGGATTCTGCCGCCTAGTGTGTGATGAGAACCCGAACTTCTTGCCGATTGATCGACGGAATGCCCCGTTAGCTCAATTGGCAGAGCGTTCGGCATGTAACCCAGAGGTTGTGAGTTCGACTCTCACACGCGGCGGTGGAGTTTTTTCATTTTCCATTGTCACTCGGAATTGGGGCTTTCCATTTTCATCATTATATGTATCTTTTCGGTTGGGTAACTGACAAAATTCTTGTTTGACCCCTACTTTTTGTATTGTATTGTATTTTGACCACCGCAATTTTTTTTTCTATACATTGTGCTCAGTAGAGAACAACACTTTTGGAATCCATATTATTCCATAACAGATTTCAAGAATCTTCATACTCCAACAAAATAGCACATATCCGAAAAAAATAGGTATTCATTATACGAGGGAAAAAAGTTGTTGATTTCAGCTCCAGGTTGTGTTATCTCCCGACGCGTAGCTGAGGGAGACAAAAAACCGTGAGCTAAAATCTAATATTTTGCCCGTGTATAAATTACTATTCCTTTCTGTGATAGAAGAAAGGACGAATCCATATTGAGAAGATATTAGATTATTTTGAAATCTGAAAATCATCGAGATGAAATTTTGAGTTTTTAACAGTGGGGACACCTCATATACGTATTAATAATCAATACGGATAATCTCTATCTGTTTCCATAGCGAAACATGAAGCCGATTTTTGAAGACAAATGACTATCCATAAGGAAAAGTTTTGAAACGATCAGACACATACTGCTTTGATTGAAAGGCTAGTAAACGTCATTGTCCACCGAAACGCATGTCTTTGATGACTACTATAATAGCGCATGGCGCATGCGTATCATGCCACCAAATCCTTATGGATATTCATTTGTTTCATATTTTTGGCTTCATCCTGGTACCCGTTATGATCCGTATTGTTTATTAATACGTATATGGGACACCTGCGTTGTTGTCATCTTTATCATTCTCTTGAAGTAATCAAATATCTGACGTAACTTCTGTCAGTCTAATTCTGATTTGATTTCAAAAAATTGCGAATTTAGTGGTTGTGTTAGTAATATACCTAACCGCGAAGTCGAATGGAAGATAAAAAAACTTGCAGTTCTTCCTCGGAGACGGTACTTTTGACTAATTTTCCAAAACAATAGCACAACAAAAGCCATCAACAGTGTATATATATGTGATATATATCCGGGAAAAAAGTAATATATGAATTGACATTTCATAACCTGCCAACAGAGGTGAAATGCCAAACTTTATTCCCGTCACAGAAAAAAAATAATTTGAATTCCAAGAGCAGCTGTGTTTTCAACATATCAGAAACGCTCAATAAGTATCACGAGCGTTTTTATTTTATAATATTCAGACAACCGCACTGAATTCACTCCTGTATTTCATCGCATTTTCAAATTCTTCCTCAAGAGCTGGTTCTATCTATATATATCTTGCTTGGGGTATATCAGAGAAGATTACAGAGATATAAGGTGTTCAAAATCGACAATTCTCATCTCTAGGATTTTTTTGTGTCGGAACTATTCATAATTGGTCAAAACGGCTCATATGTCATAATCTCAAATTTTGATTCCCTATTTACTGATATTCAATCGAAACAGGTACAGGGTGGTTCAGGATTTTGAATTCTGATCACCTTGTATCTGTTCCGATTAATCATCATTTAAATCAAATCGAAAATTCGGATTGGGGAATGTGAGCCGCCTTGGCTGATAATAAATGGTATCGACACAAACAAATCCTAAAGTTGAAAAATCTCGATCTTGAACACCCTATATCTCTGTAATAATTTTCAATAGACCCCAAGTGTGATACTACGGAAGCGTATTGGGGCCATCATGAACAATTTTTTATCTTGAAATTTCAACATAGCTAAGTCGAAATTTCAACATACTAAGTCGAAATTTCGACATATATATCTTGAAACTTCGACTTGGCTATGTTGAAACTTCAACTTACCTATGTTGAAATTTCGACTTAGCTAAGTTGAAATTTCAACTTACTAGCTTGAAATTTCAACATAGCTAAGTTGAAATTTCAAGATAATAAGTTGAAATTTCAACATTCTAATTCGAAATTTCGATAGACTTGGGTCTAGGAAATTAAGAGCTAACCGAACAGTTTCATGAGTGACCGGTAATCCATTTCGAATGCATCCACTTGTTACCATGTAGTTGTCCATACTTTCCGATTTCATCGGTCAAAAAATCCAAGAGTTGTTCAAGTTGTTTATATTTTTTCCACCATCACTAGCTATAAAACCATAAAACCTACCATTATTTACTCCTTTTCGAGGCGTGAATTGTGTTTTTCCTAATAAAATAGTAGATTTCGTCATTTTATTAACTACTGGTCAATAATGACATAGCCACCTCTGTTATATAATTAACCCGAATTCACTGTTCTGATGCGAGGTTCTCGATAATGGCCCTCGAATCTAGTAGGTATTCATCATTGTCATATGCTGTCATGGTTATGGCTACTAGATTTATTCAATTGGAATTGAAGAGAAGTGCTTTCATAGTGACAATAGGTTTGATGTATTACTAGTGATGAAAAAAATTTGATATACACCTTGGTATTGGAGAATATTATTACCACGGGACCTTATAACCCTCGGCTGAGCCTCGGGATATAATCTTGGTCCCTGGGTAATAATGATATGCTTTACTACCTTGGTATATAAATAACTATTCTTCTGTACAACTTCATTTTCCTGAGGCCCTTCTCAATGTTCTCCTGTTTGTATGGATTTTATGTCTCTCAGAAGGAAAAAGGAAAATTTCACTCTGGCTGAATCCGAGTAGAAAGTAGAATTTGATTGAATCATACATATTTGCTAAACATAACTCGTGTCGATCGTTTGTTTAGAGCATGTACAACCGTCGTACAAATATCATCAGTTATACGTTTCAAATATAGGTATCGAAGTTATGTCGGAATTTCGACATGATTATGTTGATATCTCGACTTAGCTATGTTGAAATTTCAACTTAGCTATGATGAAATTTCAAGATAGTAAGTTGAAATTTCGACAAAGCTAAGCCGAAATTTCGACTTACTATCTTGAAATTTCAACATAGCTAAGTTGAAATTTCAAGATAAAAAATTTTGATGGTGGCCCTAATACGCTTCCGTATGATACATCTATGAAATCAGATCTTCATGGAGAATAAAAAATTTCAATAAAATAACAAAGTTGTTGCTACTTTTTTATAGAAGCAGAAACACTGCATTGCTCAGAATATTTTGAATGTAGAAGATAGATTTCTCCCTACTGATTCTGGATATTGAGTAAGTGTAAGCTCGTCGTGACATACCCTGTATATCGGTCGGACAAGTCTGAAGTTTGATTAGCGTATTCAGGAATATAAGAAGAACTTTTGAAGGAGAAAACAAATGCAACATACGCCAACCATATATCAGAATAAAACCATAGTTCTGATGATAATTTCGAAATTCTTTATACAGTGTGTCCATTTAGTACGTAATTCTTCGATATCTCGAAAGCCATAACCTATAGAGAAAAACTTTGGAAAAAAAACTTTTTCAGTTACTGAAGTTGCTCATTTCAAAATTATTTTCAATATTGCTGGGTGTTTTATAAAAGCAGGGCAACTCGAAGAAGAGTTTTTTTTCAATGGAACACCCAGTATTGTTCATTCGGAATTAATTCCGTCGAGGTTCACCTTCACATCGCTGTGAAAAAAATTGAAATCGGTTGCGGCGTTGCCAAGTTATAATTGATAAAGCTATTTTTACCATTATTGAAGAGTCATGTTGAATTGAGCATGGTATATTCATTCATTCAGATATTGAAAATATTTTTGGCATACGGTAGGAGCAAGGTCCAACGTATACCAATCCAGTAATTTTGCGACATGTTCTTCAACAGGGTGCTTAATTTTGCGTTTAGAATTTTGCAAGATTCAGATGACATTCATCAGAATTTTTCAAATGGAAAAATATTTCCAACGATACTGGGTGTTTCATAAAAGCGGGGCAACTCGAAGACGAGTTTTTTCAAATGGAACACACAGTATTGTTCATTCGAAATTCATTCCGCTCAAGTTCAGCTCTACATCGCTGTAAAAATGATTGAATTTGGTTGCGGCGTTGCCAAGTTATAATTGATAAACCCATTTTTACTACTATTGACGGGTCATGTTCAATTGGGTATGGTATATTTATTTATTGAAATTTCGAAAATATTTTTGACATATAGTAGTAGCAAGGTCTCACTTATACCAATCCAGTAATCTTGCGAGATTATTTTCTACAGGGTGCTAAAATTTACATTCTGAATATTGTAAGATTCAGACGACGATCATGAGAAATGGTAAAAATAGCTTTATCAATTATAACTTGGCAACGCCGCAACCGATTTCAATTTTTTTCACAGCGATGTGAAGGTGAACCTCGACGGAATTAATTCCGGATGAACAATACTGGGTGTTCCATTAAAAAAACTCTTCTTCGAGTTGCCCTGCTTTTATAAAACACCCAGCAATATTGAAAATAATTTTGAAATGAGCAACTTCAGTAACTGAAAAAGTTTTTTTCACAAAGTTTTTCTCTTGTGATAATTGATTTCGAGATATCGAAGAATTACGCACTAAATGGACACACTGTACACGTAGATAATTGAGGAATAAAACTCAATCATTCTCCATCAGTAGAAATCAACAGACCTATATTACATAATGATCAACAAGACCTCAATAGTTAACCACTGTTGAATTTGTTTTCTTAGTAGGTAATGATATTTATATTTGCTATCAATTCTTTCTAGTCAATCTAGTACACCATAATCAAATCTAAATATTCTGGTTGTTTTCAGATAATAAAAGTTCATTGAACTTTTCCACAGGTTGGAAAAGTAGGATATAGAAAAGTTAGGTAAGCCAAGGTTAGTTCAGTTCATTGCCCCAGTATTTCACCTGATGAAGCTACTATGTTAGCGAAACATGTCGTTTCATTCAGAATTTTGTGGAAATCGTTTGTGGAGTTTTTAAAACTGTCTGGATTTCCATCGAGTAACGGCCGGGTCAATCAAAATAATATTAATCGAATCAGACAAACAGAAAATGCTTACTTTTGTTAGTTCACCGTATCCCATTGGTAGAAATGCATCTGCCTTATATGGATCAGTAGGATAAGTGTCCTTGATCTCTGGAGTTCGTGCACCATGTCTGAAAATCTGCATAATTCGATGAGAAATGATAATCGAAAAAAGAATTCAATATGGATCCAAACAACGTGACAAAAAACCGTCTGAATCGATAGGGCCCTTATTCATTCAGCTATTGATGAACAAAAAAAAACAAGTAAATTTTTCTTCACTTGAAAAAAGCTTGACAAAAAAATTTCGCTTTTTGAAAAATTATTGTTGGACCAAAATATGTAATTTCACCAAATTGTCCTATTCGTATCTATCATAATCATTATATCATGTGATCGTATAATATTAGTTCACGTGCGACCATAGCTATCTGAATGCAATTTTGAGACTGACAACTCCTTCGAGTGCTTTGGTGCAGCATTTGAACCACGAATTTCTTGGAGTTAGAGGTATGCTGGGACAAAATATATCCCGCTCGGCAATGGGCTTATGATTTGTGGTACGACGGTTTATTTTCTCTCCCGCCCCATATAACTTACTCATATTGGTCTTTAGAATCATATGTTATAAGCTGAAGCGAATTAAACGATACATTATTTGTAAATAAAATAAACTCGAAATTTGTTCCTTACGTTGTGTTTCTCCTCTCAAATTGCGGCTGCAAATTTCATGCTTATCATGTGATTACATGTTTTGTTGCATGAAATACTGTCTAGGCAACATAGGTAAGCTACTTGCTATATTATTCCAACTTATATGTTTATTTTTCGTTTACAATATCTGAAAATCTACGCTGTTTGAAATCTGTCCCACCATACAACATGACCAAAACATTTTTCAAGGATAATGATGAGGAAAATGATGTCGAATTCAATTTTAACAACATTATACTGTCGGATATGAATATCGAGACACCAGGTATATATTATAGGTATATGGATACATGTGCCCAGGAGATTTGAAACCGCGGAGTTGAAACCAGTGATAGAGAAAAAATGGTGTGGAATGGATGAGATCGTTCAGCCAAAAGATTTCAATAGAACCTCTGGAGTTGCTCAAGATGGATAATCTCTTTCGAATCGTCAGATAATTACGGACAAATTATTGAATCACATAGTTCTCCAGATCAATCTATATAGCAGAATTATCAGACGACTGGAAAGACATATAAAGGAACAGATATTCATGAAATATTTTTCTTGAATGCCGCTGTAGTCAACTCATTCAATCTTCACAAAATACTCTATATCTTCCAAAGTTATCAATGAAATATTTGATCATTTAGTCGTCAATAAATATCAGTATCTCCATCGAGAACATCAACCGAATGGACGATTCGAATAGAGAAAAACACCCAATCAAAGCCCGGTAATAAGAGTCACACAGGGTGCTCATTAACCTACCCGAACAAGTCGAAGGAGATGATGCTCTTTGCAATTCAGGAGAGTTTGAAGTTAGAATAAACTGGTTGTGTGTTTCACTCTGTCTTGCAAAGAACAAAACATGTTTGCAGACGTTTCACAGTGATTTGAAATAAGTCGATTCTCATGAAATCTTTCACTTTATGGAATGGTGGGTTAGATTTTGACCCAACGTTCTTTTTTTTGTAAAAAGTCGTTCGTATCTTTTGAGACATTTGGAGTTAGTTTGTTTATAAGTTTCTTGGAAATCTGAAGAAAAATGAAGCTGTACATCTATTTCGAAATTCCTGTACCTGAAAGAGTTAAAAAGTGGAAACGGCGTGAAAACTCTAAAATATATCACATTCTGATCCATAATGAATTTCTGGGGAATTCAGAAATGTTCCATTTACAAAATTCAAAGTCGGAGCCATTTCTGGTGAAACCGGAAGTGACCAAATGTTCGCGAATATGCGAGAAATTTATTTTTCGCATATTCTACATTTTACTTGATTATTTTGGATTTTCCCTCCTCGTTTCTATAAAATAAAAATATGCGTATCATTTCAATATATTTGTAGTGGAACAAATCAGATGGTTTGCCCCAAAATGTCACTGCGTTCAACAAATTTTTTCATCAGGGAGCCTGAAAGAAAAATCCAGTAGCTTATGAGTGACAATTTGTTTGAAAAACTGTTCAGAGGAATGAAATATACATATATTGAAAAAATATAGAATCTTTACTTAACTATGGACGTTTCGGGTCCGAATCTGCTCCCGTTCTCAACATGAAAATGTGGAATATTTCTCTTTGGAAGTTGTACTACTTATAGTATGACAGTTTTCAGTGTCATACTGATTCTGGCAAATGAGTTACAGGAGGATTTTATTGATCGATCTTGAATCTACCGTTTTCATGTTTAGTTTTCAGTAGTGAATACCATGTTTTATTTATATCACCTGAACAGGAAGCAATGCTATTGCCTTCGTTCAGAAGAATGCTAGCGGATCCCTTGATTTTTCTTTTTTTGTTGTTATCTGCCTTTCCTATGATTTTGATACTATTCCACTCTGCCATATGTTGTCCATCTTCAGTAAGGATATGTTCAGTTATCTTCGATTCATCAATATGTCTTTTATTGATATTATGCTCGTGTTCTTTAGGCCTTACTGAGAGAGGTCTTGTCGTTTCACCTGTGTAATACTTTCCACAAACACAAGGTATACTACGAATACAATTTTTTGATGATTGTTCTTCATTTTTTGGCATTGTTTGAGTTAGAATGAATCTCATTGTATTTCCAGTTTTGAACACGTACAAAGATGAGTGAAGATTCGATATTTTCTCAATATATCTATATTCCTCTCCTTCAAACATTTTTTCAAACGAATTGTCACTGGCAAACTACTGGATTTTCCTTTTAGGCTTCCTGATTAAAACATTTGTTGAACGCAGTGACATCTCGGGGCAAATCATCTGATTTGTCCCACTACAAATATATTGAAATAATACGCATATTCACATTCTACAGAAACGACGAGATAAAATCCCAAAAAATCAAGTAAAAAGAATATACCACTTCTTCGATTAACCTACAGACAGTATTTAGGAAATAAAATACTTACAATATGAACAAATTCCAGAGTGCTACTTCCAGTTTGCAACGAATTCACTACATTATACAAAAAAATTAAATACTGAATGGTGTTCATCCTGACTACCTATAACACTGAACGTGTGGATGGAAAGGACTGAATGAAAATTGGTTCAAACATTCATGTTCAATACCTTCCTCATCATACTGATGAAAATTATGCAGATAAATATCAGCAGTTCAAGTAATCGCTGACCTTTCTTATAAAATATGAATTATATGAAACTAGTTTAACCTTCATAAAAATATAAATCTACTCTTGAATGAATCGACTCGTTATTCTCCACCTGACTTGAATATAATATAATTGAATAGTATATATAGGAATACCCGACGTAAACTCTGGAAAAGTGTCACTCATGTTACACAACGTTTCATCACATTGATTTCAGCTCGTCATAAATAGTTATTCATTATACAAGGGAAAAAAGTAGTAGATTTTTCCTGCGTATAATACACTATTTTTGTCTGTGACAGAGGAAAGGACGAATCAATATCGAGAAGATATCACATTATATTGAAATAAGAAAATTAGAGACGTGAAATTTGAAGTTTTCAACAGGAGGGACACCTGCGTTGTAGGCATATTCATCATTCTTTTGAAGTTATCAAATATCTGATGTCACTTCTGTCAGTCTGATTCTGTGATTTGATGTTGAATTATTGCGAATTTAGTGGTTGTTTAGTAATGTACGTAACCGCAAAGTCGAATGGAAGATGGAAGGACTTGTAGTCCTTTCTCGGAGACGGTTATATTGACTTATTTCTCGGAACTATAGCACAACAAAAGCGATCAACAGTGTATATTCTGTATATACCGGGTGTTTCTTAGAAGTGGCTCACCCCTATAACTTTTTTGTTTCTACAGATAAACAAATTAGATTGGGTGTGTGAGTAGTACATAAATATGCATTGATCGACGTATTCGATTGTGTTCTGTCACTTCCGGTTTGACCGGAAATAATTCTTATTTTCTCATTTTAAATGGGACAACCAGTATATTTTCAATAATTTCCATGAAAAATCAAGCTGTGAGTGCAATGAGACCCTATTTGTCACTTTGCGACATATTATTTCATGCTGGAATTTTCATTTTTCAATTTTCAATCTGGAGTGCCATGACATATAGTGATTGTGTGGTATCAAATTGTTCGTAACAAAATTCTCTTTTCAGGCATGGTAATGAGCCACCTTTGTTGTATTCGAAAAAATAAGCATAATATACGGTCGTTCTGACCATCAATATTTTTCCTATTGCTCCTAGAGAGATGAAAAAATCTTTCGATGAAATTGAATGATATAATCACACTAAACATCACACATAATACTGATGATCCGTTTGAACTAGAACGTATTATTATTCATTGTTGACAAATATGTGAACTAATTGGCTATTAACTCAACTATATTCTTCAAATTTCCATTCCTGTTTCATTGAGTTATATTCTTTCAATTCTTTATGATCACTCGATTCTCCATCGTGTCGATTCTCTCAAGGGTAGTGCAGAGCCAATATCATGAAACTAAATCAGAGACATGACACAGACAGCTAATTGTCGAGAAAGGGTCAACTTTATGCTCAATTTATCTTTCTGTTGAATACAATAACACATGAATGACTGGCTATTTCCTGTAGATGTGTAGATCAATATCGAACATATATATGATCACAGATCATTCAAGTATAAAATCATCCATAATTAGAATAATAATCATTATTATGCTGGATTATGATTTGGAATTTTGAGAAATATACCACTTTCATGATCACCGAACACCTCTCGGTTATGACACGAAAATATCATATTTTGTATGTTGATTCAAGAAATTTTACAGATATCTAATGAAACAAGTTGAATCTTGATTTCATTAGTGAAAATTTTATGATAAGAGTTATGAAAAGCAATCTACGAACGAGTACATAACTGCATTACGATTTGCCCTAATATTCAGTAATTCAAGCCCTCTGCACAATATTCTCGCAGATAGAATGGTGTAGAGTTTATTATTTTCAAATAACTATATGAGTTGTTCTCCTATCATCTTTCAAGATTTCATAACTTGATGAGAACCTTCGATTGATGATGATATAACAAGTACACTTGATATTTCAAAACAATTAAACAAAAAATAGTGAAGTGAGCTGAATGCCAAATTGTTTTAAGCGATAGTTTCATCATATTTTCTCAAAACCTAATAATAGGATAGACATGAAGGCCAATTTGCTCATTCCAGGGCATTCATAAAACGGAAGAACAAATGAGACCTATCATTTGCGCTCACATAACCTCTTCGAAGTCTCATCGAAGCTATTAAGGATTTAAAATGTTACTTGGGATGCCTTTTGTAAAAGACAGTCTACCCAGAGTGGATCCTGTTTCGCGCAGTGCTCCAGAGCAGCAACTGGCGAAGCCTGGTTCACTGGCGAAGAAATGTGGTAAGGCCTTGTTGATCAGCTTGTCCTAAAGTGACAGCAGTTTCGTCCCAAGTAGCACCGAAGAGGGATCTTGACAGGTTCACAGCGTCAGGGGTGTCGAGGATCAATATCAAGATGGATACCTCGTGCTTGGTTATCCAGCGGTCCAAGTGGGAGGCCCACAGATCAATAAAAATAGATTCTGTGGAACTCAGAAACACTTCATTCCTAACCCCCAAGTCTTCCCATGAGAATCAGGGAGCGACCTTACTTCAATCATATATGAACATCATTCCTACGTGATTTCTTTTTTGGAAACAGCAAGCAGCAAGAAACGAGAATATCATTCAGGGAAAGTACCCTGAGACAAGTTGATTTTTTTTTCTTCTTCTTTTTCTGATGTCATCCATTTTGAACACGTATTGATTTTGACTGAAAGTATCCCACTATAGTGTGATAGATTCATCCAGTGTCTGGGGTACAATGATTCCTTTTACATAACTATTAAGTTTGTTGTGCTTCAAACTTTGCTTTTCGTCCTTTTTATCTGATATTTATCACACAAGAACTGCAACTGAGTATGAAAAAAATGTTTCGCTTCCTACGTATGCCTGCATTGTCTTATAGTGGTAGAAAATCTTCCTCATCGATAAGATTTCATGTAACATGATGTGAAATATGTTAAAATTCCGAGGTATGATACCATCTAACAAACCGAAATCGACCTAGTCAACCTGACTGAACCCAAACTATCCAAACCACATTTTGCTATTACATGATAGGTACCCATTCAGGTAATCATTCTCCTGCAACGAAATAAGTTCATCTGTTTGCGTTATTGCCATATTTCTGTTGTACCTTGTATACATATCCTCAGGAGTATCTGTTCATTCGAGTAAAATCTACATCTTCAAGGCGAATTTGCTGATTTATATTTTCTAAATATTCAAGAAATAATCTAAATGCATCGTTGTATTACAGGGTGGCCAACAAAGACTCCTAGTTCGATTTATCTGTTGTCTTGAGAGATACAAAAGAAGTTTTTCATTCAAATTAAAGTGATAACCGAGCTTCACATTTAAAAATTTCTTTGAAATACACAGGGTGTTCCGTAAGGTCTCAGCACATCAAAGCTATGTATTTTTATTGGAACACCCTATATTTTATTTCATTCTTGAATTCTCCCTGAAGAGCTGATTCCAACGTCTCATCATACTTGGGGTCTAGCAGTAATATTTACTGAGATAAAGGGTGTGAAAAATCAAGATTCTCCAAGTTCAGGACCTTTTTGTGTCGAAACTATCCATTATTCGTCGAAACGGTTCACTTGTCCCTATCTTAACTTTTCACTCACTATCAATTGGTGTTCAATTGAAATTGATACAAGGTGGTCAAAAAATATGAAATTATAATGTGTTTTAATTAAATGTCAATTGAACATTGAACACCAATTGATAGTGAGTGAAAAGTTCAGATAGGAACATGTAAACCATTTTGACGAATAATGAACAGTTTCGACAGAAAAAATCCTGAACTTGGCAAATCTCGATATTGCACAACCTGTATGTCAGTAACTTCCACTGCTTGACCCTAAGTATGATGGAACACTCTGTGTATTTTAAAGGGATTTTGAAATGTGAAGCTCGGTTATCACTTGAATTTGAATGCGAAACTTTTTTTTGTATCTCGCAAGACAACAGAGGTATGGAACTCTGGAGTCTTAGTTGGCCACCCTGTACATGAAGAATCTCATCTTCATAATACGGATTGAGATTTGAAAAATCTCAAATTCATTTCGAGACTTGACAACAAACTCTATGTTTATGGTATCAAACTTCATAATTCTATCTATGGAATTGAGAAAAACATGTTTCATCTTTTATATATTCCATGTTGAGTTATTGTATTCGATAACTCACATTATCCAGAAATATCCACACAATGTGAACTATTCAAAAAACATCACGAACAATCTCTGTTATTGAATTATTCGACATAAGGAGTGTGATTGGAAATTTTCTGGAATTGTTCAATGACAAAACATCGAGCTTCATTATTATGGTCGAAACAAAAATTCCAAAAAATATGTTTTGCTCATACGAGAACGTAACGAGACCACTGCAATTCAACACTACTACAATTATTATCCTGTAAATTATCAATCTGGAAAATATATAGTCTCATATTGCTATAGAATGAAGAGAAAGGACCCCGCAAATTTTCAAGGTAATTTGGGTCCCGGTGGATTTTTCTCAATTTTTGGTATGATGTAGTTCATTCGATTCAGTTACATATTGGCATTGCGCCAACCCCCAAAAATGAACAGTTTTTTTGCTAGGGGGGTTTAAATTCACATTTTGACCGAATTGATTATTTATTTCTGAGAGAATGAACAATATTCTAGAATTTTTTATTTCATCTAATTTCTCCTATGAATATATGCTTTTTGAAAAAAATATAGTGGGGGGGAATTATTACCCCAAACTCCCATTTTGAAAAACGAAAAAAAAAGAGAATTCGCCTAACCGTCAAAAGTGATAGAAAATGTTTCATTACCCAGAATTATGGAAACCGCCTTTTCGTATTATTGCCCCTCACCGAATGGGAGGCGCCCATGAAAAAAAAGTTCGGTGGATTTCGCTGAATTTTTGATATGATGTACTCTATATGATACTGATCAGAAAATAATTGGGTGACAATCCTGAAAAATGGACAGTTTTTCCTGCTACAGGGGGTTCAATTCACATTTTGAACACATAAATAGACCTATTTGATTCTGAACTTCTTTTCAATATATTATTATCATCTCCATTCCCTATAGTATCTAAAATTATTCATCAAAAAATATTTTGAGGGGGGGTTCCTACCCCTTCAAAAAGTATTTTGAGAAATATTATACAAAAATACAGTGCTACCGTGAAGAGCATAAGAAAGTGATTAATTACGTGAAATTATGGAAAAAGCTCTCTTGCATGATTGCCTCCTCTCCACCAAGTGGGGGTGCGCATGAAAAACATCTTTGGTGCATGGATTTACACTGGATTTTTAATATAGGTATAAAGTGGTTGTATTTCATGTGATTATGGCTGTGATGATGATCGAGAATGAGATAATTCAAATCTGAAAAGATAACAACTTTTCACTTATTATATCTCCCATTGGCTGAAAGACTCAGGTCAATAACCATTTGATTTCATTTTCATATATTATGATCAATGAGGTACTTTCTTATGATTCTTCTAATGGAATACGCGACTGAGAAAAATGGAATTTGATATTATTTGGTATAGATGGAACTGAATATTTACACTTCGAAACTATATGTTATCACCATTCACCATTGTTCAATATGCATCTGAATACACAATGACTTAACAAGTACTAAACATCAATTATTTGAATCCGTGGTGGTGCTTGATTCAAATCAATTTGTGCAGGCCTATTTGCGGCATCCATAACTGTATCTAGTAAAGTGATCCATGGGTATCTCACATTTCGTTCATGGCGTGCAAAGCCCAAAAACCATAGTACACTTGCCACATGTGCACATGAACCCAAAGTTCTTGCTCCCGCTTTGCACGTGCAGTAATACCCGAAAATTGGCCCATCTTCGTCTTGATGTGTCATATTCGGGTTGAAAGATATCCAAAGCTGGTGTTTAGAGCGCCTGGTGAATCTCGAATAGACGCGCATTCTGATAAACCCACGTTCAATGAAATGCTCGTCTACTTGGATAGATTCTCTTTCGTCTCTCTGAAACTTGTCTTGAATGTAGGATGGAGCAAGATGTATCTGATACACACCTAAAATAGGTATTGTTTTCATGAGTTTTTCATAAGAATATTTAATTATCATAGATTGAAGTGGAGCTACATTTCTTGGGTAGGTATAAATCATATCAGAAATTGAACTCCAGAAGGTGCCTATTTCTAAAGACCGAACATCTCACCTACAGTCAATCGTTTCAAGTAATCCAGACTGAGGCGGGGAAATTGCGGCAAATGATCTTGATTCAGATGTACCCATACAGCATTTCTTCTTCTAAGACCCTCCACTTCTACTCTTGCCTGGACTACATTCACCTCATGTGATTGCATAATCATGTGCTGTGCCAGTTCTTCATTGGCATCTTGCATCGTAATAGGCCGATGATACCTGAGAAATGCACACAAAATATCAATTCTATCTTAACGAATATCGTATTTCATTTATCAATTGAAATAATATTCCAGAATGTTCAATGGGTTTCTACCTATCAAGAAGAATAAGTTGGATGCACCAAGATATCAATATTCGAATGATTATTAAAAAACAAAGTAAATGATATGTTGAATTTGACACACCTACCTATTAATTAACGCTCCGGCTATCCGGAAATAGTCGCCCAAATGTACAGCATGTTGAAGAGGAACAGTGTCTGCCAAGAACTTGAATATTGATTTGATATGTCCATTTCGAGCTTCTACTAGCCACCTGGTTTTGGTTATCAACCGAGATGCATTGGCATCTTCAGTAATGAATTGGCGCTGTCCAGGCCCTAGAAGTGGGGGCATTATACACATAAAACCAGCTCGTTCCATGAAATTGATGGCATCACGATATCCTCGATCCAATATAAAAATATCTCCTTGGTTGAACCAACGCTGCATGCCTGCGAGATCTCTTTCATATTCGTTCCGTAATAATTCCGCGTCATTATTTCTGCTGTCTGAAAAGTATGGTCCTTGTATATCTAAAATATAACCATCAGGAGCCACCATCAATACTGGTTTCAATAGATGTCTTCCCTTGTGTGTGCAATACGATTGCCTCAAAACTCTAAAGTTACTGCACTTTGCAATATAAGCGTATGTCCCATCAGCGTACACGATTGCTTTACCGTCATTAGGTTGAGGGTTATAAAGACGATTGGCAAAAGCTGTTACATGATTTTGCACATACTGCTCTCTTGTGATCGAGTTGAAACCAATGTTTCTGGACACAAACCTTTGCATTAATGATCTTCTTACTAACGATATCACTGAACTAGTATTCTGTCTGGTGGAATATTGGAAGATAACACGCAAGAACTCATCAGATAGTCCATGTCGCATTTTACATAGGAAAGTGAGTAAATCTTTTTTACTCACATATCTCATTATATCTCCTTCAGGTACAGGGTCGCAAAATGTATACAATTCCCTATACTGTTCTTTTGTCACAGGAAAACATTGAAGGAATTCATTATCACTGAAAGAGTCTTCATCACTGTACCTCTTTTCAGAAATATTGTTCACAACGATTCGCATATGTTGCAGAAAGTTTTGAATTTGAATTCCTTTAAGGACGCATGGTCTATTGATAAAACGCAAACCAGGAAGAAGAACGTTCAAAATATGGCCCTTATCGTCTAAATGCTCACCGCACGACCTGACATCCTCAGAAATGTAAATATTCTTCCTTATGAATACATCAACTCTAGATTCTAAAGAAAGTCTATGAATGTCATTTACTGCATCACAAATAAAACAAGTTGAATTTCGAGTTTGACTCAGAACATTTAGTCTCAAACATGTCGGATTATTTTCAATTTCTAGCAATTCTTCATTTATAGATCTGCTGCAATTGATGCACAGGCGGCTATCATCATCTACGTTGATAGGAGGTCTATTCGCGGCATCTCGCCGAATTACTGCTATTTCGCGTTTAATAGCATTTTCTATTCCATCAATTCTTGATAATTGCGCTGGACGAAATAATCGTTCGCAAATGTAACAACTTCTTCTATTCTGGAACGCCATTGGTAATAATCATGGATCACAAACACACAGATTCATGTACCGGGAACACATGCACATTGATAATGTGAACGGAAAGTGAAGTACAATAGGGTAGAAATAAATAAAATATAAATAAAAGCAAGTAAGACACAAAATATTATCAATAATTCTACGAAAACTGTCGAAAAAAACAATGAATCAGTTTGACAGTTACTAGGATACCTATACCTATCTAAATGAAACAATTGCTCATCCAACTTCCGAGGGCATAACTCACTGATTGATAGAATTGAAATGATGGTTTTAAACGGGATTTTTAATGATAGTAATAATAATGACTGGGATGGTGACTGTTTTATATTGAAAAGCGGTAACGACAGTTACTTATACCATGGATTCTGATTTCTATTTCATGAAAACGATAGAAATAAAAAGGAAATATTTATATCAAGTTCATTGAGTGAAGAATATTTTCTTAAATAAGTGTTGGATCTATGAAAAAATAGCTTGAATTTGATAACTATTATTTGTTTGAGAGGTGTTGGGGTGGGCGGAATAATGAGTTTTTTGTGTTGAAAAAAAAAGTAGTTGAAATACATATTTTTTGTGTTGAAAAAAAAAGTAGTTGAAATACATATTACATAATCTGTACCCGTCAAGAAAAATACACATTCTTCTCGAGGTAATCTCACAAAGGAGAAATATGAGTTCAACACGCCCCTACCGAAAAAACTGCTCATTTTTGGTAACCGGTACCGATAATCGGAATCGGAATTGATCGGAATCACAAAAAGCACCTCATAGAAATTCAGTGGACATCCATGCACCAAAAATGTTTTTCATGCGCACCCCCCACTTGGTGGAGAGGGAGCAATCATGCAAGAGAGCTTTTGCTATAATTTCACGTAATTAATCATTCTCTCATGCTCTTTAGATACAGTAGCACTGTTTTTTTCTTGTTTTATATTTCTCAAAATACTTTTTGAAGGGGTAGGAACCCCTCCTCAAAATATTTTTTGATGATTGTCAGGGCATATAGGAAATGGAGATGATATATTGAAAAGTAGTGAATTATCTCATTCTCGATCATCATCACAGCCATAATCACATGAAATACAACCACTTTATACCTATATTAAAAATCCAGTGTAAATCCATGCACCAAAGATGTTTTTCATGCGCACCCCCACTTGGTGGAGAGGAGGCAATCATGCAAGAGAGCTTTTTCCATAATTTCACGTAATTAATCACTTTCTTATGCTCTTCACGGTAGCACTGTATTTTTGTATAATATTTCTCAAAATACTTTTTGAAGGGGTAGGAACCCCCCCTCAAAATATTTTTTGATGAATAATTGTTAGATACTATAGGGAATGGAGATGATAATAATATATTGAAAAGAAGTTCAGAATCAAATAGGTCTATTTATGTGTTCAAAATGTGAATTGAACCCCCTGTAGCAGGAAAACTGTCCATTTTTCAGGATTGTCACCCAATTATTTTCTGATCAGTATCATATAGAGTACATCATATCAAAAATTCAGCGAAATCCACCGAACTTTTTTTTCATGGGCGCCCCCCATTCGGTGAGGGGCAATAATACGAAAAGGCGGTTTCCATAATTCTGGGTAATGAAACATTTTCTATCACTTTTGACGGTTAGGCGAATTCTCTTTTTTTTTCGTTTTTCAAAATGGGAGTTTGGGGTAATAATTCCCCCCCACTATATTTTTTTCAAAAAGCATATATTCATAGGAGAAATTAGATGAAATAAAAAATTCTAGAATATTGTTCATTCTCTCAGAAATAAATAATCAATTCGGTCAAAATGTGAATTTAAACCCCCCTAGCAAAAAAACTGTTCATTTTTGGGGGTTGGCGCAATGCCAATATGTAACTGAATCGAATGAACTACATCATACCAAAAATTGAGAAAAATCCACCGGGACCCAAATTACCTTGAAAATTTGCGGGGGTCCTTTGTATTTCGTGTAAACATTTATTATCAAATCGCAAAGCGCTTTCGGCTGAAAAGCCATCATCAGTGCTATACCTGCAAGTAAGTAATATTTATGAAAATTTCCAAAAGCAAATCCAAGAGTGTAGATTACTCACTCGTCAAGTATTCACAAAAAGGTCCAAAAATTCGAGATTAAAGACATCATTACGGTACAATCAGAATTAGAAACAGACATACTTTTAACAAATAAGTTTCCTAATGGGTTATTGTAAAAGTTTCCAAAATAGTAATTTTCCTAACAAGTGCGGAAAGTGATTCTTTCCCGCACGTGACTGCGCCGTTGACACGAACGACGCGAAGCGGAGTTCGGGCAAGCAGTCGAGTACGGGAAAGAAACTTTCCGCATGAGTTAGGAACAATAGTTTTTCTACAAGCGTAGGAAATTGATTGAATCGTTCAATCAATTATTCAAGCAAATAGGAACAACTAACAAGAGATATATATTCTCTATCTATTAATTATTAGTAATAGCTATTGTGAACTTACAGTTTGACGCATTATGTTGTTTCATTGCGGAAGCCAGCAGGCCCATTAGGAGTTTGGTCTCTAGGTTCCAGACATGCTTCTATGAAATGAGCCAAAAATACCTATTCTTCATTCGGTTTTTTCATTTCTTTATTGTTGCACCATTCAATAAAACGCGTGTATAGCTTCTCATACCTTTCTTGAGACTTCGTTGGTTATAACGCATCTGTATCAAATCCCTATAGCTAGAAGTTTTTGATCACATTGTGGCATTTCCACTGAATCGAAAATGACAGTAACGCTGTGTCTGTCACTTCGACAATTTCAAACTTATTTGAGGTTTGATTGGCATGACAAATTGACGTTTCCCGTCAGATCAATCCAAATCTATAGGGGGATTTTTATAATAATCAATTTTTATTTCTCAATATTTCTTAATTTTTACAATGAATAATGCAATTTGATGGATGATTCTGGACATACATACTTAATACTGCAACAAACAAACTTAAACTTTTATATTCCATCACCAACCACTTATATTACTAGCGATTTTATCATATATTTGTTTTCCCGCACTAGTGCGGAAAAAAATTTCCCGCACTATTGTGGGAAATTTTTCCCGCATTGTTGCGGGAAAATGACACTTCCCAAACTAAATTGCGTGTGGGTATAGGGTGAATCACGCACGCTTGTAGAAAAATACATTTTGAAATGTTGTTTAGTTCAGGTCCTGGAAGAGCACGAGGGACCTCAACATTTAAAAGTTTGACGAAAATGTGACATTTTTGAACATGATAATATTGTTGAGAGAGACTGAGTGTCAATGTCAATGACTAAGTTTACATGAGTGTGAAGTAGACAAGTGACATAGTGACCACACAGCGCGAGAAAGAATTGACAAGGTCTCGGAAAATTTTACAATAACCCATTAGGGAATTTTTTTGTTAAATGTATGTCTGTTCCTGATTCCGTTTGAATCTTCATGATGTCTTTGATCTCGAATTTTTGGAACTTTTTGTAAATACTTGACGCGTTAGTAATCTACACTCTTGGATCTGCTTTTGGAAATTTTCATAAATATTACTTAGGTACTTGCAGGTATAGCACTGATGATGGCTTTATAGCCGAAAGCGCTTTGCGATTTGATAATAAATTTTTACACGAAATACAAATTTATCTTCATTCTATTGATCAGTTACGTGTATGCAGCTAGTACAGATCTTCATCATATTGCTCTGACGAGAGACTGACAGATTGGGGTAGCCAACTGTGATGACCTAATGGAAATCAGTGATGATATCCATGAGTGATTCGATTTTGGAATCGGCATTCATTTAATACCACTACGCTCATTCTGTTGGTCAGAACTTAAAATTAATTGCAAAGAATGAATCTACCTCATGTCCCCCAAGAGAAACACTTCGATATATCTTCATGATTTTATTAATAATTGTCTACAAATTACTTAAAGATGTGTCAGTTTCTATACTGGATTCTGGTTGCTGATTGAATATCTGAAATGGTCCTGAGATTTATCTAGACTGTCCAAGTGATTTTCAGGAATCGCTGATATGAAAATAAGCTTCAGCTTTATACAATGTATCATTGGGCAACAAAAAGGCATAGTCTACTTTACCCTGCCATTTTGGTAAAAACTGTGTCTGAACCACAGTTTCGTTGACGTTGTGCACCCAATATTTTCCCTGAAAATATTGGTATTGAGTTTCAAATTGGCATAAAAATAAAAAAACAGTAATGAATCAAAATTCAATATGTTTCAAAGATATTTTCTGATTATTAGACGAAAAAGCTATATAAGGTTTTCATAAAATGTATGAAGCCAGGGGGAATAACGATGAAGCTCCATTTCAAAATATTTTCGGATTATTGGTGCAAACGGTACAGTTTCGGCAAGACTATAGCCTACCCAAGTAAAACTGGATGAAATCGCTATATGTCGCGAGATATTAGGATCTGAAACTGTGGTATAAGGGGAAAGAATGATGAAGGTCTACCCGTAACATTCAAGAAAGATGAGGGTCCTCAGACAGGTTTCAATGTAAATTTGTTCCAGAGAGCGCAGTTGATTCTATGCAAATGGATATTATCGAAAGTAGTGCTTGTAAAAAGCGTGAAAAATACGGGCGAGTTAGCGACGTAGCAAAAAACATCCGGCTACAAAGCCACGCAGCTGGTGACGATTGTCATTGCAAATTATTAAAATGTTTCGCCAAGATACCAGAAGTTATCCAAAAGAAGATCATAAGCGATGTCAATATTATTCCAACATATGAAGAACAAAATACGTATCTCTCTGGCCTGATATCATTAGTACCCGTACAAAGAAGGAGGCCTAGGAAACAAGAACATGAGGCTTCTACATTTCACCAATCTTCATTCAAATTCAGAGTGAAATGTCCTGGCCAAAATGGAGATATTCAGGATGTACAGGTATGTTATGAGGCATTCTTATCGTTGCATGGAATAACTGGTGGAAGAGTTCAAACCATTCAGAATTCTCTCAGATCTATGGGTGTTCCTCCTAAAGACGGAAGAGGAAAACATCAAAATAGACCACTTCAGCTGGCTAAAAGTGTCGTTAACAAAGTGATTGAACATATATCTCAATTTAAAGGGAGATTCAGCCACTATAGCTTGAATGAAACCAAGAAAATATATCTGCCTGAAGACCTCAATATCTCTGAAATGTTCGCTTTGTTTAAAGCAAAATATACCAATTTCAAGATATCATATGATAGTTTCAGGTTGATCTTCAATGAAAAGTTTAATATAAGCTCTGGATACTCAGTTGTTCATGTTCGACATGTGATGAGTTCACTGTGCAATTGAAATCAATTGAAAATAAATTGTCCAAAGATATGGGGAATTCATCGCTACAGTTAGAACTCAGGAGACTCGAAAGGGACAAGAAACTGCATCTACTGAGAGCCAACATGTTCTATCAAAGGAAGAGAGAGGCAAAAACAGAAAGCCAGAAGAGTAATAGAAAATAAGCAATTCGCATGGACTATGCTAAAAAATCTGCCCATCCCGAACATTCCAACCAACGATACTTATTATTCCAGGCAGCTTGCTTTATACAGTTTCAATATCCATGTGCTTTCCACAAATCAGAATATATTTTATACATATCCTGAACTAGTTGGTGAAAAAGGAAGTGCCATTGTTTGTTTCCTGCTGCATCACTATATTAACAATTATTTGGATTATGATGTGAGAGAACTTCGAATATTCTGTGACTCGTGCGGAGGACAGAATATACTATGTTTCGCTTCTTACATGTTATCCATTTCGAGAAGGAGCTTGATTATATTCATGTCACATTCCCTATTCGAGGACACTCGTACATGGAGTGTGATAAGGACTTTGGCCTAGTGAACCAGAAAGCTCGAGCAGGAACACCACAAGAATGGATAATTGTTTTGAAGCCTGCTAGAGTGAAACCCACACCATTTGATGTTGAAGAGGTAAAACAAAATTATTTTAGGTCTTGAAAGAAACATCTCAATCCTTTCTATGAGAAGATATGTCCATTTTTCTCAAGACCAGAGTCGAATTTGTCCATTGACCACCCCAGGCTGCTGTCCTTCCGAGGAACCTTAAATGATGCATGGAAAGAAGGTGCAAATCAATAAGGAAAAGGAGTTTCGTTTACCAGCTCACCTTTATAGGGGTAGGAATAACCTCTCATCTTGGGTATGATTCATGCTTCATGACAATATATTTTACAGGTTTCATTCAACTGGGACCAGAAAAATTCCGGGAAATACAGAAGCTTCCAAATTTTTGCGATGAAGATTCACGTACTTACCTTGAGAACCTACCTCATCACTGAATAAAACAATGATGTAATAGGAATTATTTCCCTTGAATACCCATTTAATGATTCTGTTATATCGAATAAACATTATTTTTGGAACAATAATTCAATAATCCTACAATTTCCTTGCCCGTGATGCTGGACATTCATCATTTTTGCTCAGTTGACGTGGTAGTTTCAATCAGTTCATCAAGAATAACAAAATTACCTGATGATAAAAGAGAAAATAATAACCCAAATGAACTAAGCTTGCAATGAACTTCCATGAGTCAAAATTTGAAACCATTATCACAAATATATAGCAATTTGGGTATAGTTCCAAACTTTAAAAAGGCCCTACTGGAAAATTCGCTTTTTGTGAGCTTCATCGTTATTTCCCCTGGCACTTCAAATGGTATCGAACTGAGACATCTTATGGACTATTGATGAAAAGTATCCTGGTGGACATAATACATGCATCTTGAGAGTATGAGAGATGCATATACTCAATTCATATAAGTGGTTTGAATAATAACGATGAACAACTGAACACGAGTTCTCAGCTAACAAAATATCCTTCTCATGAAAAAGATACTATACATTATTGTGAAATATTCGAAATTATTTCTTCCACCGATGATAGTTAACTCACCTTCTTGATGGGACATTTCAAGATATAGTGCTGAAATAGTGCGTTATGCGTTTGGAACATGCTCGCTTGAGTAGTAGCAAAAAAAACGCAAACGTCTTCGGTGAATTTTATTGCGGATGGTTTATAAACGTTGTCGGTGAATTTGTAGACTTGAGCGAATATCTGAAACTCACGAAATAATAAATAAATCATTCAGGATAAGATTGTGAGAATTAGGGATAGTTTTGAAATTTGGTGAGGATCGTAATCAAAACAGTTCTATCGACATTTTCATGAGCAGAACACAAAACCAGTTTCACTTCTAAACAGCGTGTCTGCTGAAAGGTCAATCCATTAATCACATATTCCTTGAACAAAAACAATATGAGTTTCTAAATACCATTTTTCATTTCAGCACTTCATATTCGATATAAGTTGGGAATCGAAGACTGTTTTTTTTTACTCGCGTATTCAATGAGATATTGATCTCAAAATCGATACATTACTTCAGCACAAAGAGTTACATCGTGTGAGGAGAACAAAACAGAAAATAACTATCAAATACACACAATACTTTGGGTCGAGTACACACTTACCCCCAAATTTTTTTGCACGTGCGCTAATGACATCTCATCTATTTTTCTTCAAGTGTTCAACATTTTTGAGTATTTTTTGTCTCTCGTTAGTTATTTTTTTCAAGATAATTCGAAAAGTACTGGTTATTGTTTGATGCCTATGCGCCTAACGGTAATCTCATAATGTTCACATACTCCAATTAATTTTGAAATTGGAAGAGGGGGTAAGTTTTTACGTATGAAAAGGTGAATATGGATATACCGGGTGCTCAGAGCGAATGTATTAAAATAATTTTTTCAAAAAAAAAAAGATAGAAATTCAACATTTTCAATTCAATTTCCAACTTTTTTCTCCCTGTTAATCGAATATGAAGGGCTAAGATGAAAAATAATATTCAGGAACTTATATTGTTTTTGTTCAAGGAATATATTTTATTATGGTTGATGGATTGACCTCCTTTCAGCGGACACCCTGTATATATTCAAAATGGCATCACACGATTCCTCCGTGTACAGTCATATTCGATAAAAATCCCATTACCTACCTCCTGTCTCTTTCCTTCCTAGGAACGCACGATGTTCTTTGAACATTATAGGGATTCCCTTTCGTGCGCTCCGAGCGATGAAAAAAAAAACAGAGGATTTCGGGATTCTAGTTCTATTTGTGTAAAACTGACTCAGCCAATGCTTTGTGTTTTCGAGAATCTATGACAACTTTACTGTCATCATTTGGTGAACAATCATTCCTGATAGCCCGTTTTATACAGAATAAGATGGCGTTAATTTATCTCTATAATATACTTGTACGCTTGTTCTTTGAATGCGACTGAATCTTTCAAGCAAACATTCGAAAATCTAGAGCGATTTCCTCAAAAATATTCTGAAATAATCATGAAAATCCACAAGATGTGGACGAGTGAAGGACATTGACGGGGAGTATTTATAGCATGGACATTCTACAAAATGTACCACGTGGGACGTCTAAGGATTGCTATTTCAAGGACATTTGAAATGTTGTACCAGCTGGGACATTCCGTGGACGTCCTTGCTCGGACATTGTATGTATGCGATGTACGGGATGGGACGTCCCGAGGACACTTATTTTTGGTCTGGGACATTCGGACTTGAATTGTACCACATAGGGACGTCCCTAGGACGTTGTGTGCTATTGGAGTTAGACACGTGGGATATTCTATTGACAAAATGATAATTTCCTCTACCTCTAGGCTATTCGAATTCTGAAAAACTTACTTTCATATCATTTATATCCTGATAAATATATGTGGTTATATTCAGGTTGAAAGTTTTTCTGTCTGGCTTCTTCATATCCACAATGATATTTCCGTATTCTGAATTTATATATTTCTGAACATGTCGTTCTAGAATCACCTGCCTCACCAGACTCTGGAAATTTTGCCATAGTTGTTAATTGTTTCAAGCAATACAGGTCATATTCTTCATGTCGTACCAGGCAGTTTTGTCCTACCTACCACTATTGGCATCTGGCGAACGATTCAAAGTTAGCTAATTTAGGGGCCATTTGAAAGCTTCCCTTGAATTTGTTTGTCAATCAAGACAATCTTTTTTGTGGAGGAAAGTTAGTCGATATATGCAACATGAAGGATTTTTCTATACTCCTCTATTGATTGGAATATGAAGTCAATGAAGAGATTTTGATGCTTCTCAAAGGTTTTTAACTTTTGTTCGATCATTTCAAATTGAATTCTAAGATGCCAATAATAGTGGTACTATCCATGAAAAATTCTGCCAACATATCAATTATGCACTTTCTCAATTCAATAATGATGACACAAAAGCAACACGTCAGAGAATCTAATTCGAATCGAAAATGGAATTATTACCCTTCCTGCAACGAGAACCGATATCAAGGAACAAACCAAGATCACACAACCCAAAATATGTTTCATCTTTTTCTGATGGTATCGTTGTGCTATCACGAGATTCGAGGGAATGAATGATATCAGTTCAGAATGATAATTCGAGCTAACATTCAAAGTGCAGGAAATGTTTGATCATTAAATTTCAAACACAAATGGTAAATCGAGGATGAAATTCGAAATTAGGTACTCATCAATCATTTACAGAGTGGTTCATTGGAGAATATACACTCAGTTCCAAAAAAAGTGACGCACTTGATTTGACCTATCTTCTTAAAAAAATAGTAGGCCTTTTTTTTCTTTGTTGGTAGGTAATGCATTTGTCTTTTTAGAAAAAAAAATTAAGGGGTGAAAATTTTTTCAAAGCCTCCTTGATGGTGGTGGAAAAACTCGAACCATGATTTATTCTTAAATTTTGACTCACTCTGTGTGTTAATTGAGTAATGGCATAGAAAGTGCCCACACCCTTCTTTCGCGAGCATTTTGTTTTTTAATTCATTGATTCATCTCTGGAATTTTATGAATTACAACTTTTTTTGCTGAATCCTTGCAGATCACCAACTTTCTGAATTTATCGAGAAACCATTCTCTCATGAAATGAACTGATACCAATAATTTTAAGAAACATTTTTATTGAACACAAAATTATGAATTGGGATGACTGCTTAATACCTCCTAATTGCCTCCTCTAGCAACTCTAAGAACTTCTAATCTACGAGGCATACTGGAAATTTGGTTGCTTATCGTTTCCATTGGTATACGATCCCATTCTTCCACTAATGCATCTGTCATTTCTGCGAGACTTCCTGGAGACCTCTCGCGAGAACTTATACCCTTCTCCCTAATTAATCCCACAAATGTTCTATAGGATCCATATCGGGGCTTCTCGCAGGCCATGTGGTAATACCGTAAGCTTCTAAAAAGTATAACAACTCTTTTGATGTTTTGAAAAAGAAAAAGATTTTTACTTGTTATAGGCACGGCAGCTCGTTTGTTTGGGAGCAGGTCGTGAGTTAGTTCTTTTCATAGGTAACAAGTGAGGTTATCCTTTTGTCAGGCGCCACTCAGTTTTCACAGCTGAATTACTGAGAAAAAAATCCAAGATATAAATATAAGCCAAAATAACTGTTAACAGATTTATTCACCTTAACATGTCAACAATAGGTATTCAAAATGGTGGTAAATATATACTATGATTGTAACTCAGTACAAGGGTAGATTTCCCTTCATATAGGCCTATACTTTGGGTTCACAGAGTCTCTAACAGACCCAATAATTCTATTATATATAAAATCCGATCTTAGACTGTTATGTGTTATTGACAAGTGTTCAAATATCTCATGACATTAGACAGTGAAAAATAACTATTTAAATGTCCTCAGACAGTGAAAAAATATAGTATGTTAAATGTCTTCAAGACAGGGAAAAATATGTATGTTAAATGTCTACAGACAGGGAAAAAATATGCAGGTGAAATGTCCTCAAGACAGGGAAAAAAGTATAGGCACTGTCTACACGACCGCCGCGGCGGTTGGATACTGATTCATAAACGACCGCCGCGGCGGTTGGATACTGATACATAAACAACCGCCGTGAGACATGAGGAAGGAAAATATCGTTTCTGCATCAAAAAGAAGACTACTTTTTTCAAACAAACTGACCTAACTCACCTAAATGAACCTTTCTCCTGAGAAGTATATTTTTCGAGAAATTATTTGTGAAAAAAAGTTTTGAAAAAATAAGGCCTAGTAGGGATTGAACCCGAGCCACAGGCGTGGTGGTCAGGTGAATTTTCAACTGAGCTATCGCTTTGCTCGGAAGTACTCTCTATGAAGAAGGAAGAAATATCATCGCGGCGGTTGTTTATGTATCAGTATCCAACCGCCGCGGCGGTCGTTTATGAATCAGTATCCAACCGCCGCGGCGGTCGTGTAGACAGTATCATAAAAATAACCATGATTTTGAATGAAGATTTTAATCAAATTATGAGAATTACTCAATTAAGAAATGATCAATATTTTGACTACATCCATCACTTTCATCAGCTTCTTCAGGATATTGATTTTCTAGTCGTGGGCTTCCAATTTGGCAGATTTTATCTAATTTCATTTGTCATTAAACCAATTTCATGAATTCATCCATTGATGGTTTTGAATTATGTAGGGATCATTCTGAAGCCCTACTCAGGTATCACATTTCCGATATTGTCTCAGGAAATCGGTAGCATCATGAAATTTGAGAAAAGTATAACAAAAAAATTGAACATTTAGTCATTGTGGTACCTACTCACTAAAGGGTGATCAATACATTCTCAATCTTCAATTGGTTTTGTTCTCCTTTTGCATATTCCAATGTCATTTCAATAGCCAATTCTCATTTCAGATGCCCTTCAGAAAATCAGTAGAACAGTGAAAAGTAAAATCAGAAAGTGTAACATGAACATTGCACAGAACTACATAAATGCTGGTACTCACAAAAGGGTATTGAGCCCTTGAAGTCAACTGTCCGACTCTCAGTCATATGATATACCTATGCATTTCCCAGTCATATGAAATAATATGTATTTCCAATTCAGTCTTACTTCTTGGGTAGGATTAGGGAACCTAAAAAATCTCAATGGTAAGTACTGCAGTCTTTGACAGCACATTTTATTCCTCCAGGTCTCCCCATTGCCAAGTTTATCTACAAAAATATATCATTTCTACCTCAGCAACCCTCCCTAACAACACCAGGGATGTCCTAGGAACGCGCCTTTTTTCCAGGGGATACATCCCTAGGTTATCCTATTCGTGTCCCTGGAATGTCTGATATCCATTCGCATCAAAGTAATTGAATTTCATCAAAGTATTGAGTTGCATTTTTTGGAAAATGTTTGTTTTTCTTCCCGAAAATAATTGTAATGAAAATAAAGAATAAAGTTTCAGAACTTCTTGAGAAATGACCATTTTTCGCAAACAGAAATCGTACATGCATCCTCATTTTTAAACACCCAAGAATGATATAATAATCATACCAAAATCCTAACAAACTTGTATTCATTAAGGTTTCAGTAATTAAGTCCTGTTTATAAATGTGTTTAGTACATAAATCTTCAGGAGGCTTAATAGCCAATGGAGTAAGGTGATAAACTATAGGTCCCGGGTTCAATCCCTACTCGACCTAATTTTTTTTTTTCTTTTGTCGAAGGGATGTCCTTGGGATATTCTTGGGACGTCGTAGGAATATCCCTCGGAATATCCTTTCTTCGTACTTGGTACATCTCAGGGACGTACCAAAAGGACATTCCTTGGAAAAATGAGGGGCATTTCGAATGTGTTTCGACCTATTTTTATCCATCATCAATGTCTTTTCGAACTTCCAAAGAAAAAAAGCCACCAGTTTCACTCATTTATGATCATACAGTGTCAACTTGATGAAATAGTTATTCATTACCTACAGAAAAGTGAATAAAAAATATTTTCATTACATCATTCGATCAATGCAGGGCCTAAAATAGTTGATGAATTCTTACACGAATTACTTTGACAATTCCTACAGAGACATTCATAACAAAAAAGTTCAAAATGATAACCATTATTTTATGAACAAAGATATCCTCTTCTCACAGTTGCTTGTAAGACATTGCTAAGCATTTCTGGGGTTATACTATTGAATGCTTGGAAGGACTGTCCCTTAGTTCTTCTTCATCATCAAAGTTATTTGCGTATACAAAGTTTGATATATTCCCTATGCCGCGCTGGCCAAGGGACTGTAGAATGAGTACCAATCCATTCTTCTGGATAAAAACGCAGGATTTTTTGCAATTTTCAGGAATTCTTGCAGTTTTTGCAATTTTCAGTCATTTTTGCGATTTTTGCAATTTTCAGGAATTGAAATTTTTACAATTTTCCGGAATTTTTGCATTTTTGCAATTTTCAGAAATTTTTGCAATTTTCAGGAATTTTTGCAGTTTTTGCGATTTTTGCAATTTTCAGGAATTTCTTGAAATTTTTTTAATTTTCCGGAATTTCTGCAATTTATGCAATTTTCAGTAATTTTTGCGATTTTTGCTATTTTAAGGAATTGGGCATTCCAATTGAAAAAATTGATTGAGATGTTACCAGATCTGGTAACCCAACTTAAGATATGTTACCAGATCTAGTAACCCAACCTGAGATATGTTACCAGATCTAGTAACCCAACCTAAGATATGTTACCAGATCTAGAAACCTAACCTAAGATATGTTACCAGATCTAGTAACCTAACCTAAGATATGTTACCAGATCTAGTAACCCAACCTAAGATATGTTACCAGATCTAGTAACCCAACCTAAGATATGTTACCAGATCTAGTAACCTAAGATATGTTACCAGATCTAGTAACCCAACCTAAGATATATTTCCAGATCTAGTAACCTAACTTGAGATATGTTACCAGATCTAGTAACCCAACCTTAGATATGTTCACAATTTTGAGGGATTTTTGCAATTTTCAGGAATTTTTGCAATTTTCAGGCATTTTTGCGATTTTCGCTATTTGCAGCTATTTTTTCAAATTTTTACAATTTTCAGGAATTTTTGCGATTTTTGCAAGTTTCAGGAATTTTTGCTATTTTCAGGAATTTTTGCGATTTTTGCAATTTTCAGGTATTTTTACGATTCTTGCTATTTTCAGGAATTTTGCAAATTCTGCTATTTTTGCAATTTTCAAGCATTTTTGCTATTTTCAGGAATTTTTGCAATTTTCCGGAATTTTTGCAATTTTCAGAAATTTTTGCAATTCTTAGGAATTTTTGCAATTTTTGTCATTTTTGCGATTTTTGCAATTTTCAGGAATTTCTTGAAATTTTTACAATTTTCCGGAATTTTTGCAATTTTCAGAAATTTTTGCAATTCTTAGGAATTTTTGCAATTTTTGTCATTTTTGCGATTTTTGCAAAATTGCAATTTTCAGTAATTTTTGCAATTTTTGCTATTTTCAGGAATTTTTGAACCAGAAATGGTAACCCAACCTAAGATATGTTACCAGATCTAGTAACCTAACCAGAGATATGTTACTAGATCTAGTAACCTAACCTAAGATATGTTACCAGATCTAGTTACCCAACCTAAGATATGTTACCGGATCTAGTAACCTAACCTAAGATATGTTACTAGATCTAGTAACCTAACCTAGGATATGTTACCAGATCTAGTAACCCAACCTGAGATATGTTACCAGATCTAGTAACCTAACCTAAGATATGTTACCAGATCTAGTAAACCAACCTAAGATATGTTACCAGATCTAGTAACCTAACCTAAGATATGTTACTAGATCTAGTAACCTAACCTAGGATATGTTACCAGATCTAGTAACCCAACCTTAAATATGTTTACAATTTTGAGAAATTTTTGCGATTTTTGCAATTTTCAGGAATTTTTGCAATTTTCAGGCATTTTTGCGATTTTTGCTATTTGCAGCTATTTTTTCAAATTTTTACAATTTTCAGGAATTTTTGCGATTTTTGCAATTTTCAGGTATTTTTGCGATTTTTGCTATTTTCAGGAATTTTGCAAATTTTGCTATTTTTGCAATTTTCAAGCATTTTTGCAATTTTCATAGATTTCCGCAATCTTCAGGAATTTTTGCAATTTTCAGGAATTTTTGCAGTTTTTGCAATTTTCAGGCATTTTTGCGATTTTTGCAATTTTCAGGAATTTCTTGAAATTTTTACAATTTTCCGGAATTTTTGCAATTCTCAGAAATTTTTGCAATTCTTAGGAATTTTTGCAATTTTTGTCATTTTTGCGATTTTTGCAAATTTCAGGAATTTCTTTAAATTTTTACAATTTTCCGGAATTTTTGCAATTTTGGCAATTTTCAGTAATTTTTGCAATTTTCAGAAATTTTTGCAATTTTCAGAAATTTTTGCAAATTTTGTCATTTTTGCGATTTTTGCAAATTTCAGGAATTTCTTTAAATTTTTACAATTTTCCGGAATTTTTGCAATTTTGGCAATTTTCAGTAATTTTTGCAATTTTCAGAAATTTTTGCAATTTTCAGAAATTTTTGCAAATTTTGTCATTTTTGCGATTTTTGCAATTTTCAGGAATTTCTTGAAATTATTACAATTTTCCGCAATTTTCAGAAATTTTTGCAATTCTTAGGAATTTTTGCAATTTTTGTCATTTTTGCGATTTTTGCAATTTTTAGGAATTTTTTGAAATTTTCAATATTTTCCGGAATTGTTGCAATTTTTACTATTTTCAGGAATTTTTGAAGCAGAAATGCTACAGAAAATATGCAAATATACTGGGCATTCCAATTAAAAAAATTGATTAAGATGTTACCAGATATGGTAACCCAACCTAAGATATGTTACCAGATCTAGTAACCTAACCTAAGATATGTTACCAGATCTAGTAACCCAACCTTAGATATGTTTACAATTTTGAGGAATTTTTGCGATTTTTGCAATTTTCAGGAATTTTGCAAATTCTGCTATTTTTGCAATTTTCAAGCATTTTTGCAATTTTCATAGATTTCCGCAATCTTCGGGAATTTTTGCAATTTTCAGGAATTTTTGCAGTTTTTGCAATTTTCAGGCATTTTCCGGAATTTTTGCAATTCTCAGAAATTTTTGCAATTCTTAGGAATTTTTGCAATTTCTGTCATTTTTGCGATTTTTGCAAATTTCAGGAATTCCTTGAAATTTTTACAATTTTCCGGAATTTTTGCAATTTTCAGTAATTTTTGCAATTTTCAGAAATTTTTGCAATTTTCAGAAATTTTTGCAAATTTTGTCATTTTTGCGATTTTTGCAATTTTCAGGAATTTCTTGAAATTTTTACAATTTTCCGGAATTTTTGCAATTTTCAGAAATTTTTGCAATTCTTAGGAATTTTTGCAATTTTTGTCATTTTTGCGATTTTTGCAATTTTTAGGAATTTTTTGAAATTTTCAATATTTTCCGGAATTTTTGCAATTTTTACTATTTTCAGGAATTTTTGAAGCAGAAATGCTACAGAAAATATGCAAATATACTGGGCATTCCAATTAAAAAAATTGATTAAGATGTTACCAGATCTGGTAACCCAACCTAAGATATGTTACCAGATCTAGTAACCTAACCTAAGATATGTTACCAGATCTAGTAACCCAACCTTAGATATGTTTACAATTTTGAGGAATTTTTGCGATTTTTGCAATTTTCAGGAATTTTGCAAATTCTGCTATTTTTGCAATTTTCAAGCATTTTTGCAATTTTCATAGATTTCCGCAATCTTCAGGAATTTTTGCAATTTTCAGGAATTTTTGCAGTTTTTGCAATTTTCAGGCATTTTTGCGATTTTTGCAATTTTCAGGAATTTCTTGAAATTTTTACAATTTTCCGGAATTTTTGCAATTTTCAGAAATTTTTGCAATTCTTAGGAATTTTTGCAATTTCTGTCATTTTTGCGATTTTTGCAAATTTCAGGAATTTCTTTAAATTTTTACAATTTTCCGGAATTTTTGCAATTTTGGCAATTTTCAGTAATTTTTGCAATTTTCAGAAATTTTTGCAATTTTCAGAAATGTTTGCAAATTTTGTCATTTTTGCGATTTTTGCAATTTTCAGGAATTTCTTGAAATTTGTACAATTTTCCGGAATTTTTGCAATTTTCAGAAATTTTTGCAATTCTTAGGAATTTTTGCAATTTTTGTCATTTTTGCGATTTTTGCAATTTTTAGGAATTTTTTGAAATTTTCAATATTTTCCGGAATTTTTGCAATTTTTACTATTTTCAGGAATTTTTGAAGCAGAAATGCTACAGAAAATATGCAAATATACTGGGCATTCCAATTAAAAAAATTGATTAAGATGTTACCAGATCTGGTAACCCAACCTAAGATATGTTACCAGATCTAGTAACCTAACCTAAGATATGTTACCAGATCTAGTAACCTAACCTAAGATATGTTACTAGATCTAGTAACCTAACCTAGGATATGTTACCAGATCTAGTAACCCAACCTAGGATATGTTACCAGATCTAGTAACCCAACCTAAGATATGTTACCAGATCTAGTAACCTAACCTAAGATATGTTACTAGATCTAGTAACGTAACCTAGGATATGTTACCAGATCTAGTAACCCAACCTAAGATATGTTACCAGATCTAGTAACCTAACCTAAGATATGTTACTAGATCTAGTAACCTAACCTAGGATATGTTACCAGATCTAGTAACCCAACCTTAGATATGTTTACAATTTTCCGGAATTTTTGCATTTTTGCAATTTTCAGAAATTTTTGCAATTCTTAGGAATTTTTGCAATTTTTGTCATTTTTGCGATTTTTGCAATTTTTAGGAATTTTTTGAAATTTTTACAATTTTCCGGAATTTTTGCAATTTTCAGAAATTTTTGCAATTCTTAGGAATTTTTGCAATTTTTGTCATTTTTGCGATTTTTGCAATTTTTAGGAATTTTTTGAAATTTTCAATATTTTCCGGAATTGTTGCAATTTTTACTATTTTCAGGAATTTTTGAAGCAGAAATGCTACAGAAAATATACAAATATACTGGGCATTCCAATTAAAAAAATTGATTAAGATCAGGGTTGGCAAATATCATGATATTTATATATATATCAAAATATCATAATATCGGATATATATCCGATATATATCCGATATATATCAGAAATTTCGATTTTGTTCCTAGGCTGATATGCAAAAAAAAAACACAATATAAAATACCTTTATTTGGTAAAAACAAAAATCAAACTTCAGTTTAATTCTCGGTTTTATTTGAAATAACAAAACACGAAACAAAAAATAATATTTTTCCGAAAATATGTAATATATGGTAATATAAAAAACTTGCCGTTTGATAAATTTTTAAGGATTGCAAAACCGGGAAAGAGGAATATAATCATCATTATCAATATTGTCATCTTCACTCAAGGCAACTAATTCATCATTCGACGAGATCCAGTCCAAGCTTTTGGCTTTTTCATCTGTATTTGGGTTTAAACATTTAAAAATAAATACTAGCTTACTGGCTTTTTCGTTGCCTAGACGATTTCTTAATTTAGATTGAACTATTCCAAAACTCGAAAAAATTCTTTCTAAACCAGCTGTTGCCGCTACTGCACTGAATAACTGCTCACATAGTTGTAAGAGGAGTTCTTTTTTTGGCCATTCGGAGTCAGGAATTGCAACCGATTTCCACCAAATCGTTGTATGCGTGAGGCCTGTTTGTTTGTATTGCTAAACTTGCTGAAGTTGATTCTTTTTCCATAGTTGTCTCTGTTCATGGCATGATTTAAACAAAGTAAGTCATAGAAAAAAATCAAGTTCAGCAGGTAGAGCAAGGACAAATGAACTCGCCTGATGTACCATGTACCTAACAAGCAGTAAACAAAAACCGGGGATTCCCCGAGTTGTAAGTTATAACCACGAAACGCACTGTTGTCACGTATTCATTTTAACGCGAAATATCAAGGATTTTTTGTTTCGGTATTTATTTTGTTAAAAAGAATTAAATGATATATATCATGATATATATCAATCAATAAATATCAGATATATATCATGATACATATCATGATATATATCACTTGATATATATCGGCCAACCCTGATTAAGATGTTACCAGATATGGTAACCCAACCTAAGATATGTTACCAGATCTATTAACCTAACCTAAGATATGTTACCAGATCTAGTAACCCAACCTCAGATATGTTTACAATTTTGAGGAATTTTTGCGATTTTTGCAATTTTCAGGAATTTTGCAAATTTTGCTATTTTTGCAATTTTCAAGCATTTTTGCAATTTTCATAGATTTCCCCAATCTTCGGGAATTTTTGCAATTTTCAGGAATTTTTGCAGTTTTTGCAATTTTCAGGCATTTTTGCAATTTTTGCAATTTTCAGGAATTTCTTGAAATTTTCACAATTTTCCGGAATTTTTGCAATTCTCAGAAATTTTTGCAATTCTTAGGAATTTTTTGCAATTTTTGTCATTTTTGCGATTTTTGCAAATTTCAGGAATTTCTTTAAATTTTTACAATTTTCCGGAATTTTTGCAATTTTGGCAATTTTCAGTAATTTTTGCAATTTTCAGAAATTTTTGCAATTTTCAGAAATGTTTGCAAATTTTGTCATTTTTGCGATTTTTGCAATTTTCAGGAATTTTCTTGAAATTTTTACAATTTTCCGGAATTTTTGCAATTTTCAGAAATTTTTGCAATTCTTAGGAATTTTTGCAATTTTTGTCATTTCTGCGATTTTTGCAATTTTTAGGAATTTTTTGGAATTTTCAATATTTTCCGGAATTTTTGCAATTTTTACTATTTTCAGGAATTTTTGAAGCAGAAATGCTACAGAAAATATGCAAATATACTGGGCATTCCAATTAAAAAAATTGATTAAGATGTTACCAGATCTGGTAACCCAACCTAAGATATGTTACCAGATCTAGTAACCTAACCTAAGATATGTTACCAGATCTAGTAACCCAACCTTAGATATCTTTACAATTTTGAGGAATTTTTGCGATTTTTGCAATTTTCAGGAATTTTGCAAATTTTGCTATTTTTGCAATTTTCAAGCATTTTTGCAATTTTCATAGATTTCCGCAATCTTCAGGAATTTTTGCAATTTTCAGGAATTTTTGCAGTTTTTGCAATTTTCAGGCATTTTTGCGATTTTTGCAATTTTCAGGAATTTCTTGAAATTTTTACAATTTTCCGGAATTTTTGCAATTCTCAGAAATTTTTGCAATTCTTAGGAATTTTTGCAATTTCTGTCATTTTTGCGATTTTTGCAAATTTCAGAAATTTTTGCAATTTTCAGAAATGTTTGCAAATTTTGTCATTTTTGCGATTTTTGCAATTTTCAGGAATTTCTTGAAATTTTTACAATTTTCCGGAATTTTTGCAATTTTCAGAAATTTTTGCAATTCTCAGGAATTTTTGCAATTTTTGTCATTTTTGCGATTTTTGCAATTTTTAGGAATTTTTTGAAATTTTCAATATTTTCCGGAATTTTTGCAATTTTCACTATTTTCAGGAATTTTTGAAGCAGAAATGCTACAGAAAATATGCAAATATACTGGGCATTTCAATTAAAAAAATTGATTAAGATGTTACCAGATCTGGTAACCCAACCTAAGATATGTTACCAGATCTAGTAACCTCACCTAAGATATGTTACCAGATCTAGTAACCTAACCTAAGATATGTTACTAGATCTAGTAACCTAACCTAGGATATGTTACCAGATCTAGTAACCCAACCTAGGATATGTTACCAGATCTAGTAACCCAACCTAAGATATGTTACCAGATCTAGTAACCTAACCTAAGATATGTTACTAGATCTAGTAACGTAACCTAGGATATGTTACCAGATCTAGTAACCCAACCTGAGATATGTTACCAGATCTAGTAACCCAACCTAGGATATGTTACTAGATCTAGTAACCTAACCTAAGATATGTTACTAGATCTAGTAACCTAACCTAAGATATGTTACTAGATCTAGTAACCTAACCTAGGATATGTTACCAGATCTAGTAACCCAACCTAAGATATGTTACCAGATCTAGTAACCTAACCTAAGATATGTTACTAGATCTAGTAACCTAACCTAGGATATGATACCAGATCTAGTAACCCAACCTTAGATATGTTTACAATTTTGAGGAGTTTTTGCGATTTTTGCAATTCTCAGGCATTTTTGCGATTTTTGCTATTTGCAGCTATTTTTTCAAATTTTTACAATTTTGAGGAATTTTTGCAATTTTCAGGTATTTTTGCGATTTTTGCTATTTTCAGGAATTCTGCAAATTCTGCTATCTTTGCAATTTTCAAGCATTTTTGCAATTTTCATAGATTTCCGCAATCTTCAGGAATTTTTGCAATTTTTGTCATTTTTGCGATTTTTGCAATTTTTAGGAATTTTTTGAAATTCTTACTATTTTCCGGAATTTTTGCAATTTTCAGTTATTTTTGCAATTTTTGCTATTTTCAGGAATTTTTGAAGCAGAAATGCCTCAGGAAATATGCAAATATACTGGGCATTCCAATTAAAAAAATTGATTAAGATGTTACCAGATCTGGTAACCCAACCTAAGATATGTTACCAGATCTAGTAACCTAACCTATGATATGTTACTAGATCTAGTAACCTAACCTATGATATGTTACTAGATCTAGTAACCTAACCTAGGATATGTTACCAGATCTAGTAACCCAACCTAAGATATGTTACTAGATCTGGTAACATATCCTAGGTTAGGTTACTAGATCTAGTAACATATCTTAGGTTAGGTTACTAGATCTAGTAACCTAACCTAGGATATGTTACCAGATCTAGTAACCCAACCTTAGATAT